>NW_010729096.1:3149935-3203067 GCF_000365185.1 Nelumbo nucifera | reverse complement strand
TGATTTATTTGTCCATGACCCGTCCAGACATTACCTATTCAATTGGGGTTCTAAGCCAATTCATGCAHTCTCCTAAGAAACCACACATGGAGGCAGCAGAGAGAGTTCTTAGATACTTGAAAAAGTATCCCAGAACAGGTCTACTATTCAGTAAACATAATCACCTAAAGGTGGAAGTTTTTATAGATGCTGATTGGGCAGGTGTTGTGGATGATAGAAAGTCCACAAGTGGATATTGCACATTTGTGGGAGGAAACCTAGTGACCTGGAAGAGCAAGAAACAAAGTGTGGTAGCAAGGTCAAGCGTTGAAGCTGAATATAGAGTTATGACACATGGGTGGCTGAAGTCCTTTGGCTAAAGAATCTTCTAGGAGAGCTTGAAGTTGTTGTTCATAATCCTATGTCTCTTTACTGTGACAACAAGACAGCAATAAACATCGCCAGCAACCCTATCCTACATGAGAGGACCAAGCACATTGAGGTGGATAAACACTTCTTAACGGAAAAATTGGAAAAAAGAGAAATTTGCATCCCTTATGTCAAATCCAAGGAATAACTTGCTGATGTCCTCACAAAAGGGCTTCCATACTCGCGACACAATGAGTTATGTGACAAGCTGGGCATGATAGACATATTCAGCCCAACTTGAGGGGGAGTGTTGTAAGGCTTATTTAATTGTTACTTTATAGTTGTTGTTAGTAGGTGGTCCTCTTAAGATACTGCCAATTAGTTATTTTTCCTTTTTTCTTATTAGTTTGTTCTAGGGTGTGCTGTCAGGGGCATATTTGTAATTTCTATTCTTTTTTATTAAGTTAACATAAATAGTGAACTGGCGGCAGCCAAAGACAATTTTCTTTTTCTCTCAATCGTATCTTCCTTTCCTTCTCTTTCTCTTTCTCTCTTGTCTCCCACTCTCCATGAATGATTACATCTATAAGATGATAAAATCTGATACAAGCTATTTGGGCCCTTTTGACAGCATTATTAATGGCAACAAATTTGGTTACCTATTAACCATTTGTTTTTTAAGTTTCTGGTTAAAGCAATTCCATTGTTCGAGTAAATGGAATCATTTGTTTTCCCCTATGGTTGCCCGATCGCCCCCATGTGGCACTTTTTCCTGGTCATCCAAGGGGCCACTTGGCAGCCATTCAAATGTGTCTTGACTTTTGATCCAAGAGATCTTGTTTCTAATTTGGCCTTGGGAGTGTTATACAACAAGTTTTTTAAAATGGCACATCAGAAAAAAAACAAAAGGATATTTTTAATAACATTTTTTATTTGAAAAGCAAAAACAAGTTGGTTATGTTTCAAAGAACAATAAATGTTTTTGAAACCATTAAATAGCGAATTTTAAAACAAGGGAAATTGTCAAAAACTCACCATGAGTTTTCAGCATTTCTCTTAAACTCATAACAACTTTTCAAAATGTCTAAAACTCACCATGCCACTAACTTGACGTTAAAGAGACTATCAACTGTTAATATATGACCATTTTAACTTGCACAAAAAAATATAAAATATATACATATATTTTAATATTTTGATATGAAAAAAAGGAAAAAGTTAAAAAAACATTTTCAAATATAAAATACATAAAAACACAGAAATTGCAAAAAATATAAAAAATTATAGAAATTGCACACAAAATAAAAAATTATTTTCAAATTATAGAAACTATAGAAATTGAAAAAAAATCAGAAAATAAAAATTATAGAAAAAACACAAAAAAATATAGAAAAGCACAGAAATTGCAAAGAAATAACAAAAAATACAGGAAATTTTATAGATTGTAGAAAATAGAAAAATATAAAAAAAGAAATTATAACAAAACACTAAAATGTAAAAAAAAAAGAAAATTGAAAAATGAAAAATACCCTTTTTCCTCTAACTCACCATACAAGGGTGATTTGGTCATAAAAATTGTAATTTATGCTGACGTGGACACCTCTGTTATGAAACATTAATGGTGCACTAACGGAAGGTGATCTTTAGAAAATAAAAACTTAATGACATGGTGAGTTTTAGACGTTTTGAAAAGTTGTGGTTAGTTTAAGAGAAATGCTGAAAACTCATGGTGAGTTTTAGACAATTTCTCTTAAAACAAAGAAACAAATTTTACGGTATACAAATCAGGCTAAATTACAAAGACCTCCTCTACCTTGAACTTTCACTTTGCAATAAATACTCCCTTGGCCATTAAGTCATATGACAAAATGCATTAAATTATCAAAATACCCACATGAATTTTCCTTCTTTTCTTTTCTTTGCCCTTTTCTCTTAAGCTTTAATTGCCCCAAAAATACCTCCATTTGTTCCAAACAAAACTAGCTAAAATAACAATAATCATTTCACTAGTATAGAAAAACAAGTTTCTTTAAATTATTGTTTCACTTCATCAACATGAATGTCTCTCTTTATCTTAAAATATAAAAATTATCCACTTCCTCCAGTAAACCATGAAAAACCAAATGAAACCTTAAGGCCCTATTTGTTTTCTGGATTTTGAAGGGGAGAAAGTTTGTCAATAGAGTTTGGTTCCCATTGATTGGTATGCTCATGTTTGTTTTTCATATTGATGGGGGGCCCATGGAAAAATTATTTTTCCTGTTTATCACTTATTCGAGTAAGTGATACCCATCTCCCAGGGAGGTAAGTAACTTTCCTACTTGGAGGGAAAGTTGTCGACAAATGATGAGACAAAATTGTCCTTTTTAATAACAGCTTTTATGGCTAAAATGGTCATTGTTTATTTATTTATTTTTACATGAGAAACAAAAGAACATGGGTAAACACACGTACCTAGGTAGAAAACACCTACCTTAGTAAGTTCACTTACCTAGGTAAATGATCAAATGAAAAATGAATGGGGCCTAAATGTATATATATAAAAAATAAACCTCTACCATTTCATATGGATATTGAATCCAACTAAAAATATGCAGGCATCCATTAGAGCCAATGTTTTAAAAAATGACCTGGAATAAGAATTGCTTTGGCCACTGGTTTTTGGGTCAGCTATTCGATCATCTGGTTTGAACGAATTACTTGATGCAATTTTAAAAAATAAAAATAAAAAATGACAAAAAATCATTCTTCGGGTTGAATGGGTCGGTGGTTCGACTGCATGGGTCAGCCAGACCAAGTCAACAGTTATTGGCAAAATTCTGGTTTAAGGGTGAAATAGAACTGCTTGGACGATTTCCGGGCCAAACAGTCCAACTGTACAAGGTATTGATAGTTCAAAAACTATTATTAGAGCAACCAAGAGGACTTCAATATTATATTTAGAAAACTAATCAAATCATAAATTATTCAAATAAATAAGCAAAGGATAGTTTGAGGATTAAAAAATTTTAAACTACTGAGTGAAATCTTTTTTGAAGTTAATGATGACACTCTAACGGAGGTTGGAGGGGGTTCTTTAGGGGGCCTTTCTCCCAAATGAAAAATAAGGGAATAATTGTCACCGACCCCATAGTAAAGATGTCTGTAAATTACCCTAAAAATTATCTCATTTATGGAACATGTACATGATCAGATTAAAACATGTGCTTTGAATAAAAAAATTAAGAAAACTGTTTTTGTATCAACTTTCAAAACAAAAACATATATAAAACCAAGTATATGTTTTCTGTGTTTTTTCTTGTAAGAACTTTTTTCTCATACAAATCAGTTGGTTTGTTTTGTTTTTAGTAACAAGAAAAAACATTCATATTGGACTACACCCCCTATAAGTAGCTGCAGGCCCAAGTAGCTCAGATTACTCAGCAATCGGCATACCTTTCAGCACCAAGGTGCAGGATAAAACCCACTTAACTGCAGGTTCTATGTCCTAAGTTGATTGGCCTCCTGTGCAGGCTCAGATCTGCTACTCACAAGCTGTTCCCACATCATATAGAGCATTACAGCTGCATATTAGGAATATCTTCTTTGTCATTCATAGGAACATGTTTCTAATACACAAATACACAACGGTAATGGTCTATGGGTAGGGATATGGGAAACAATTTGTGGATAGCAGATCCAGTGTGATTTAATGAGACAAGTGTCATAAAATTGCCTGAGTATTCACTGTGTATGCCTACCTGATTCAGACTCGGATGGGTTTCAACTTCTCAAAGTAGAATATGATGAAGAGCCGTATGGCAACCCAATTTGCTGCTTGACACCCTAGACTGCTACACAATTGTTGGGACAACTGTAAAACTTTAGAGCAAGTCTAATTCGATTTAGTCCCAATACAGGGTTGGTCATTGTTAGGCTCAGCCATATGTAGCACTCCGGATTTATTACCCACAAATTATTCACACATCTCTACCCATATAACACTACGATAGGATCATATTTACATGAATGACATGGGAGATATTTTCAATGCATAACTATAATGTCTCATGGGTTGGGATGTGGAAATAACTCGTGGGCACTGGGCAGCAGATCCGGGCCCCATTTGTAGGTCTTAAGAAAATTTATAAAATCTGGATACTATCCAATAGGTATCATGACCAATTGAATAGTTTCAATATGATATTTTTGTCTTTTACCATGAGCTTTGCAAAAGTCAAATCACAAAACCATTTTGAAACCACTTGTAGTATTTTAGGTGAACCATTAGAGTATTGATTCTAATAAATAGTGGTAGATCTCCTTAAAACCATACATCTTCTAAAGCTTCATTGGTTAATGATGTCAAATGTAATCAAATCCAAAACAGGGTTAAATACCATTATTAAATTTGATAAATATAAGAAACAATTTAGACACTCCATTGATACAAAGTCACAAGTCATTCAGAAGGGATCTTATTCAATATTGTTTCATAAGCATCTATGCTCATACCTCAAGTCACAATTTTGACAATGGAGACATATTGCCCATTATCATAACACATAGTTTACACACTTTTCAGGCTAACGTACCTTAAATTTAGTTATTTGTTAAGAACATTTAATTTATATATTGATTATTGGGGTAAACACACTTAATTTACATATTGATTTCAGTAAGTTATATACTGGGGTAAATATACTTATCTGGGTAAGTATTTCTCAAGAAACATTTACTCGGGTTAATGCATTTATTCATGTTCTTTTATTTTCCAGTTAAATAAGATAATGACCATTTTAACCATAAAAATCTATTATTAAAAGGGGTAATTTTGTCCCATTCAAGTGTTGGCAACTTTCCCCTAGAAGGGAAAGTTATTTACCCACCTAAGAGATGGGTATCACTACCTATTTGGGTAAGTGATGCCTAAGGAAAATAAATTTTCTGTGGATCCTGTATAAATCTGAAAAAGGAACATGGATTTTTTGGTCAATGTGAACCAAAATCTCATTGATCAACTTCCCCCCACTCAAAATCTGAAAAACTAACGGACCTTAAGGCTCAGTTTGGAAGGAATACAAATGCAAGTATGTAGAGTGCAAAACCTTATATTTTGCATTATTTTGTATGTATTTGCACAGTACATATTTGCGTTTGTACTCTTTCCAAACTCAGCCTAAGTTTGTGGAATTAAGTAGTAACTTCATAATCCTAAAATTAGGAGTGGCAATGGTGCGAGTTCGGGGTGGGGATTACATTCCCCATCCCCGTCCCCGATCCCCGTCGGGGAAAGAAATCCCTCTCCATCCCCAACTCCGATGGGGATGAATTCCTCGTTGGAGACCCGAATCCCTAAGGATTTAGCCATTAACAAAGCAAAAATGGCGTTGTGAGTCTCAGAGACTGAGATTGAGAGAAAGAGAGAAAGAGAGACTAAGACTGAGAGAGAGAGAGAGAGAGAGAGGATTGTTGCAATTTGAAGCTGATGACAAGAGAGAGAGTCCAACGGGCAATAGCGACGGTGGCCGGCAATGATAGACTAGTAGTTTGAGAGCTTGGGACTGAGTTTCAGTTCTTTCTTCTTTGAGTATCTCTTTCCTTTGTCGAGACTCGAGTGGTAAACTGGTAGTCGGCGACGATAGACGTCTGACGATGTCTAATGTTCGACGGGTGAGTGGCGACAGTGACGGCAGTTGGCGAACCGGTGACAAAGACCAAGGAAGAAGACTAACTAGGGTTCATGGTTCAAAGTTCTCTGTTTGTGTTTATCGAAGACTCTAACCTCTAAGTGTCGAGTGTTTGTGTTTTTTAAGTTTTAATCTTAAAAATAAATGAATAATAATATAATATATAATATTATAATATTATAATATAAATATTATATAAATAATATTATATATTATATATTATATTTATTAATTGGGGACAGGTCAGGGCGGGTATTGCATTCCCATCCCCGTCCCTGAACTAGATCGGAGATTTAGGGGTAGCCCCATCCCCAACCCCAATCTCGACCCCACCAAGGTACCCCCCATCCTCGACCCCAATCCCAACCCCACCAAAGTACCCCCCATCCTCGACCCCATTAGGTCAGGGATCCCGGGTACCCATCGGGGACGGGGAAAATTGCCACCCCTACCTAAAATGTAGAACAAGGGCATTCGTAGAAACAAATACAGGTTACATATGTAATTATACAAATAAAACTTTTTTTAAATAATAAAAATGATATATAGCACTATTGGATTTTGAAGTTATGAACTACCCAATAACGAGGATACAAATAGAGACTGAATCAACCCCCACAAGTGCCCCCCACAATGTCCCACACCACCTCCCCGCCGTGTATTGGGAATATCTCCCGATGATGACATCATCATTTTTGGTATTATCATCGGGAAATGTTCTCAATACACGGCGGGGATGTGCTGTGGGACGTTGTGGGGGGCAGTTTTGTGGGGAGCTGATTTGAATTCATACAAATATTGATTATAAAATGTCCTTCAACAACAGGAGAATTGCAAACACCATGAACAACCTTTTAATGATAATCAAAGAGAAAGAGAGGAGGATGTAAATAACTAAATACTAGCGGAGGGGCCTGCTTCGAAGGGGTTGGAATGGAACCGTCGATCTGTTGATCCATTGATCCAGTCCCTGGCAAAAAATCATTAAATTGGTCAACGACCCATTGACCCAAGTAGTCGAACCCAAGGTTCAAAATTTTGCAACGTATCGAACCGTATCGGTCGATACGTATTGTTTCGTTACAAGTCTGATACACGGAACACATAGAAATTATTTGTAGTGTTCCTTTTCATATGTATCAATCTGTATTGGACCGTGGCCGATACGGTTCCGAAATACAGTCTGATACAAGTCCCCTTCTCTCTCATTAATTTCATTAAATTATATTTAAGGCCGAATTACCTCTCATTAATTATATATTTACTCCTATATTTAAATGAATTTCTCTCTCATTAATTAGTTAATTACTCCTATAATTAATGCATAATTTTAAATTTGAATTTCAATTTTAGCGCCTAATTGGAATTCTCTTCTCATTAATTTCGTTAATTAATAACCCTCTTTCTCATTAGGTTTTAAAAAGTAAAGGTTCACCACTAAACCACGCCCATTTGCTTGTTATTTGTTTATGCATTTTTATTTTTAAGTAATTTTTCTCTTTTTCTTAGTGTATGCTTATCAATAAATGTTAGAATTAATTATTAAAATTTATGTATTAATAAATATTAAGATAAATTATAATGATTATTTTAAAACTAATATCAATATAGATTTTACTATTTTAGTTTTTTTTTGTTTTTTCGCGTTTTACTTATTCCATCATTTGTCAATAGTTACTAAGTGTGTCTCGATATCTTGAATATTATATCAAGAAATTTTCTCCTTTTTTTAAATTTTTTATTTTTTTATTCCATGTCATTTTTGAAACAACCAATGAGATGCACTTTCCCAATAACCTCAATAATCTTTTCTCCTAAAATTTCTCCTAAACTACCTCCCCACTTTCTCCAAAATTATCTCTAATTCCTATTTATCTTCTAACTTATCTCTAATAACTATTTATCTCCAAAATTATCCCTAATTTAGTAGAGATTTTTTCTCCTAAATTATCTATAATTCCTCTTTATCCTCTCTCATAATTTTTATCTATGTTTATCTAAAGAAAGTTTGGATTAAAAAATTTAAGAATCATTTAAATATTATAACAAAATTATATAATAACTTTAAAATATTTATTAAAGACACAAAAAATAATTTTATATTTTTACAAAATATATCACGAATTTATGTACTAACAATTTAAATTATGTTTTTCTGGATTATCAATTTAAATGTGTTTTAAATATTTAATAGTATGCAATAGCTTTAAATAAATAAAATTCAAATAACAAAAAAGTTTAAACATTTTATAGATTATTTAAATATTTAAATAACTAAATATTTATCATAACTAGATTTTGAATAGTTAAAATAACGAACTTATGTAATAAATTTAAAAAAATTTCTTCAAAGTAGAAAAATAATTATAACATAATATTGAAATTAATAACAATTTAATATATTACAAAATTAATAATGAAATATGTAATAATAGAATAATTTATGATTTTATGGATAAATAAATTCAATAAATAATTAATATCTTAAAATTTAAATATTTTACATATTATATAAGTATTTAAATAACTAAATATTTTGAATAACAAAATATTTAACATAACTGGATTTTAAATAGTTAAAATAAAGAAATTATGTAATAAATTTAAAAAAAATCTAAAAAATAGAAAAATAATTATAACAATATATTGAAATGAATAATAATTTAATATTTTTACATCATGTTGTAAATAATTAATTTCACTTATATCAAGTAATAATTTGAGAAAATAACTTTCAAAAAAATAGTATTTATTAATAATAATTTTAAACTCTTAATCTGTATTTATTATATAATTATATATACTAAAATTAATATTTATTGTTTTTGTGATAAATGTATTTTCAATGATTATGTATAAATTTATTTTATTTTGCTATTTAAAAGATTACTTTCAATAATTATTGGAGATTAAATTATTATTATTGAAATTCTTAAATTTGATTTATTGTACTTATTGTATTTTTGTTGTAAGTTATTGATTATTACTTATTAGATATTAAAGTATTATTTGAAATTATACTATTTATTGAATAAGTTAATATATTATTAGTACTTATTGTATTTTTGTAATTTCTATAATTATTGTATTTTTCATTATCAATATAATTTCAATAATTGTATATTTTCGCCCGTATCGTTATGTATCGGCAAGGTTCCGAGACCCTTCCGATATGCCCCTTCAGTGGGTGTATCAGGGGTCTGATCGGTTCAAGGGATGGAGGGGTCCTAGACGGCTCCCCTGAACCAGTTTTGAAAAAAAAATAAAAAAATGTATCGAAATGCCCAATACGCCCCTATCGGCGTATCGATGTTTTGAACCTTGGTTATTGGAGATTAAACTATTGTTACTTATCAAAGATAAGACTATTAATTTAGCTAGAATTATGAGTGTTCATGTGTTGGTTCGGTTCAGTCATAAGCTATTTGGCCAACCAAATTGACCTGGTTAGGTTAGGGAGTTGATCAATTGAAACAGACTAACCTTTTGCGAAAACTGACCCACTCAAGTTGTATCGGTTTGGGTCAATTTTTTGGTTTGATCAGTCGGTTCAAAAGAATTAAACTTGAAAATTAAATTAAATTTAAAAAATTATAGTGTAATTATTAAAAAATTAGATTTATGATATAAAATATTTTAGACTAAGAAACATGGGAAAATTTCCACTTTTCCAAATTTAAAATATAGAATATTAATATATGTCCATGGTTAGGTCATTCAATTTTGGTCGGTTTATAAATGGCCAAAGTGAAATTGATCCAACTTGGTCGAATTGGGAAATTTTTTATCCAAAGCCAACCTCAAATACTAGAAAAACTGACCAACTCAAGTCGAGTTAATCGGGTTAGTTGGTTTCATCAGTTAGATGAATAAACCTAACTGAAATTAATTATTGTTATTTTTGTATGATAAAAATTATATTAAAAGTAGTATATAAAAATGATTAATTATTAATTACTTAAAAAGTTGAAAATATAAAACAATTGTATACTCTTATGTGTTTCTATTAGGGTCATTTACTAGAACACACCTTTAGGGATGGCAATTTCCCCATCCCCGATGGGGACTCGACTTCCCCGACCCAATGGGGCTGGGGATGGGGATTGTTTTAGTAGGGCAGGGGCGGGGACGGGGATTARTAGGAAYCCYSGGTYRGGGYYGGGGTCGGGGATGAGGATTGAGGACCCTGCCCTGCCCCGACCCCAATTATATATATATATATATATATATATATATATATATATATATATATTTTATGCTATTTATATTAAATATAATATTATACTATTTATATAATATATATAATATATATCAAAAAATATTTAAAACATTATTTCTAATTTAAAGTTTTTATTTAATAAAAAATACTATTATTTGAATACATTTTGGAGATTCGGGTCCCCACAGGGAACCCATCCCTATCGGGGATCGGGGATGGGGGTTAATCTTAGAATCGGGGTCGGGGACGGGGAATATGATCCCCGTCCCGTTGCCATTCCTACACACCTTATAGTTTTACATATTTACTTAAACATACCATATAGTTTTTATTTTACTAAAACATCCCATATATTTTACAACTTATTTGTTTAGTCAACCTTTCATTAAGGAGTATTTGTTTTGCCATTAGGCCCATTAGTTTTTATTCCAAAAATACCCTTAACACTTTTTTTGTATAAAAAACAAAATTGACCAAATATAGCCAATAGAGTGGTTGCCAGTGTCTTATTAAGGGCAAAAATGGTATTCTTATTTTTATTTTCTTTCAATTAAATTTCTTTAAATGAGCATTAGGGTCAACACTGTCATTTTCCACTGTCATCTAATGGAAGATTGATTAAATCCATTGCAAATTATAAGTGGTGTTTTAGTAAAATGCTAACTATAGGGTAGATTTTAGTAAATCCATGAAACTATAAAAGGTATTTAGTAAATGACCTTTTCTATTATTTAGCTTTCGCTTAATAAATCCCGTGCATCGCACGAGTCCCCGCTAGTATATATATTAAAACAAAGCGGTCAAGAAATTTTCTCATTTTTTTTTGAATTTTTTGTTTGTTTATTCCGCGTCATTTTTGAAACAACCAATGAGATGCACTTTCCCAATAACCTAAATAATATTTTCTCCTAAAGTTTATCCTAAACTATCCCCTCACTTTCTCCAGAATTATCTCTAATTACTATTTATCTCTACAATTATCTCTAATTTAGTAGAGAGTTTCTCTCCAAAATTATCTCTATTTCCTATTTATCCTCTCCCCTACTTTTTATCTATGTTTATCTAAAGAAAGTTTGGATTAAAAAATTTAAGAATTATTTAAATATTCTAACAAAATTATATAATAACTTTAAAATAGTTATTAAAACACAAAAAATAATTTTATATTTTTACAAAACATATCACGAAATTATGTACTAACAATATAAATTATGTTTTTCTAGATTATTAATTTAAAATTTTCAAATATTTATAAATATGTAATAGATTTAAATAAATAAAATTAAAATAACAAAAAAAATGATTTTTTTTTGTAGATTATTTAAATATTTATCATAACTAGATTTTAAATAGTTAAAATAACAGAATTATGAAATAAATATAAAAAATTTCTTCAAAGTAGAAAATTAGTTATAACATAATATTGAAATTAATAATAATTTAATATATTACAAAATTAATAATTAAATTATGTAATAATAGTATAAATTATGATTTTATGGATAATTAAATTGAATAAATAATTAATATTTTAAAATTTAAATATTTTACATATTATTTAAGTATTTAAATAACAAAATATTTAAGATAACTAGATTTTAAATAGTTAAATTAAAGAAATTATGTAATAAATTAAAAAAATGAAAAGTAGAAAAATAATTATAACATATTATTGAAATTATTAATAAAGTATTTTTACATAATATTGTAAATAACTAATTTCACTTATATCAAGTAATAATTTGAGAAAATAAATTTCAAAAAAAATAATAGTTATTAATAATAATTTTAAACTCTTTATCTGTATTTATTATATAATTATATATACTAAAATTAATATTTGTTATATTTCAGTAATTATTTATTGTTTTGCAATAAATGTATTTTCAATGATTATATATAAATTTATTTTGTTTTGTTATTTAAGAGAAAACTTTCAATAATTATTGTAGATTAAACTACTATTATTGATTTTTTTAATTTAATTTATTGTACTTATTGTATTTTTGTTATAACTTATTGATTAATTAATATTTTTTAGAGATTAAACTATTATGTGAGATTATACTATTTGTTGACTAAGTTAATATATTTTTAGTACTTGTTGTATTTTTTTCATTATCAATATATTTTCAATAATTATATATTTTTGCTATAAATTTTCAAAAATTATTAGAGATTAAACTATTGTTATTTATTGGAGATAAGACTATTAATTTAGCTAAATTATGAGTATTCATGAGTTGTTTCGGTCCAGCCGTAGGCTATTTGGCTAACCAAATTGAGCTAATCAGGTTGGGGGGTTGATCAGCTAAAACTGACTGACCTCTTGTTAAAACCGACCCACTCAAGTTGTATTAGTTTGGGTTGGCTTTCACAAAAGGTCAGTCGGTTCAAAAGATTTAAACTTAAAAGTTAAATTAAATTTTAAAAATTACAGTGTAAGTATTAAAAAATAAATTTAAATATTAGATTTATGAAATAAAACATTTTAGACTATGAAATATGAGAAATTTATCACTCTTTCATATTAAAAACTATTTAAAATATAAAATATTAATATATCCATGGTTAGGTCATTCGATTTTTGTTGGTTTACAAATGATCAAAGTGAAATTGAGCCAACCTAGTCGAATTGGGAATTTTTTGAACCAAAGCGGACATAAAATACTAGAAGACCAACTCGGGTTGAATTGATCGGGTTGGTCGGTTTCATAAGTTTGATGAATAAACCTAACTGAAATTAATTATTGTTATTTTTGTATTATAAAAAATTTATTAAAAGTATTATATAAAATATGAATAATTATTAATTATTTAAAATTTTGAAAATGTAAAACAATTGTATATTGTTATGTGTTTCTATTAAGGTCATTAGTAGAACACACCTTATAGTTTTACATATTTACTTAAACCTACCTTATAATTTTCATTTTACTAAAATTTTCCATATATTTTACAACTTATTTACTTAATCAATCTTTCATTAAGGAGTGTTTGTTTTGCCATTAGGCCCATGGTTTTTTATTCCAAAAATACTTTAACACTTTTTATATAGAAAACAAAATTTGCCAAATATAGCCAATAGAGTGGTTGCCCATGTCTTATTAAGGGCAAAAATGGTATTTTTATTTCTATTTTCTTTTGATTAAATTTATTTAAATGAATATTCGGGTCAACACTATCATTTTCCATTATCATCTAATAGAAGATTGATTAAATCAGTTGCAAATTATAAGTGGTGTTTTAGTAAAATGCTAACCATAGGGTAGATTTTAGTAAATGCATAAAACTATAAGGATATTTTAGTAAATGACCCTTTCTATTATTTCTCTTTCGCTTATGCATGGGTCCTCGCTAGTAGACCATTAAATTACAGTTTTTTACTTTTAAATAACTTATTTACAATCATTTAAAACTTGCAAATATCGTTATTAATATATTTTTTAGAATTTATTTAAGCTTTTTAGCATATTTATGTGTATCTTGATTTTTCGTTCATATCCATACGTATCCAAAGCATATCCCAATACATCTCTTAAAATTATCTTTCCGATACATCTTACGTTTTCAATACTTTGAACCTTGGCCGAACCATCGACCCGTTGACCCATAAAATGGTTTTTGGCCCTTTTTATTTTTTTAATTGGGAACCATCTAGGCAACTGGTTCTGTTTTATCCTAATCTCGGTCCTTGGCCAAAAATTGTTGAATTGGTCAATGACCCATTGACCCGGGCGGTCGAACCATTGACCCGTTTAATGGTTTTTGGTCGTTTTTTTATTTTTTAATTTTTGTTGTCAGAATGGGCCATCCGTTCGAACCGAACAGTTGAATCGTCGACTTGAAAACTGGTGGCCAGAATGATTTTGTTTTCAGGTCATATGAGTCACACGCTCGAATAACATAACTCGTATGGTATTGCTTAATGGACCTCAAACACTCAATTTTTTGCTTGTAATTTTTTTTTTGTCAAAATGGGCTGTCATTTTTTTTATTATTTAATTGGGAACCGTCCAGGCAACCAGTTCCATTTTACCCTAATCCTGGTCATTGACAAAAAACCATTGAATCAGTTAATGACCTACTGACCTGAGTGATCGAACCGTTATCCCGTTGACATGTTCAATGGTTTTGACCGTTTTTTATTTTTTAATTTTTGTTGTCAGAATGGGCCGTCCGTTCGAACCGGATAGTCAAACCATCAACTCGAAAACTGGTGGCCAGAACGGTTCCATTTTCGGGTCGTATGAATCACACGCTCGAATGATATAACATCATGGTTTTTAAAACTGACCTAGAGACTGAATTGGTCAGGGGTCTAGTTATTAGGTTGAACCGTCCGATCATTCGAACTGGACGGTCGAATCGTCGACCCAAAAAGCGGTGGCTAGAATGGTTCCATTTTCGGGTCGTATGAATCACACACTCGAATGACATAGCATCATGGTTTTTAAAACCGACGCGGAGACTGAACCGGTCAGGGGTCCGGTTACTGGGTCGAACGGTTGGCCGTTTTGACAAAACTGTTCGAACGATTCGATATAATAACTATTATATATTTGTATAATTAGATAATTATAATTATAATATTTATAATTATATATAATAACTATTATATATTTATCTAACAATATTTATATAATTAATTGGAAATGGAATTAACAATATTTATAATAACTATTATATATTTATATAATTAGATAATTATATAACAATATCGTTTAATTAGATAATTACATCCCAATCCAATTAATATATATATTTTGTAGATGAAGCAATACATTTTAATTTTCAAGAGGTTAATTACTTTTTAATATTACTTGAGAGATGAGACCATGGAAAATGTATAGACACTTCTTTCCCGGTCTCTCCTAAATGGAGCAAACTTCTTGTTCCTACCAAATGTGGGACAAAGAAAATAATATGTGAAATTACGAAGCACAATGTGTAGTAAAACACTTCGTGTTTTGATGGAAACACTAAGGCCTTGTGTTTACCACCCGAGTGAGTCTTTTAGTCTTTTACCCCTAGGTAAGTGAATCTGTCTTCTTTTTAATTCAATCAAGTTTTCCCTATTTTTAATTTTATCCTTGTATTTTTTTATTATTTATTTAATGAACATTTTTGTCTCGTTAAATTTTAACATTTTTTTTCAGCTAAAAAATTACTTATTCACTTAAGAACAGAGAAAGAATTATTCGAATAAATGACCAAAAACATTATTCGACCATCGCCCAGGATTAAGGCTACTGCAAACTAGTGGGGCTTAACGAGTAACTTGAGTCATGAAATAAGGTTAAAGGGCCCGAAATTAAAGCAGCTCGTCTAATTTTAAAATTGGGTTATTCACGTTGAGGTCATTATCTTACTACCCCAGGAATTGAATTGGAAATAAAAAAAAAAACTTATTCTCAAGTCTCAACTCGAGTTTCTTTCGTATTGAGCATTCATCTCTGGCCAAATTTTATCAAAACCGTCCCAAAGCTAATTAGCCTGGCTATTAGATAGAAAAAGGCGACCCAAAATCATTAACCCTATCAGGTATCTCTACTGAAGAATTTAAAATAGCGAAAATTTTGGATTAGTATCTTATATTTTGGTTCAAGTGATAATTTGGTTCCCGAATTTTAAAATGTGATAATTCAATATCTGAACTTTTAAAATGTGACAATTCAATATTCAAATTTTCAAAATGTGATAATTCGATATCTGAACTTTTAAAGTGTGACAATTCAGTACCTATTGTTAATCAGCCGTTAAGTAACATTTGAAAAGTAAAAAATGTCTTAAAAATGCCATATAATTCTCTTTATCAACCATCCAAAGGTTTACAAAAAACTGAAGAGTCCCAAATCTTACTGACCTCTTCTATTCAAAAAAGTTGGTGATTGTTTAGAAGAATCTAGAATTTGGGACTATTCATTTTATTGTCAATCTTTGGATGGTTGATAAAGAGAATTAGATGGCATTCGTAAGACATTTTTGACTTTTCAAATGTCACTTAACGACTGATTAACGGACTGGTTAACGACAGTACTAGATTATCACATTTTAAAAGTTTGGGTATTGGATTGTCGCATTGTAAAGTTCGGGGACCAAATTGTCATTCGAGCCAAAGTACAGGGTAGTGATGGGGAGTTTTCCCTTTAAAATATTAAAAAAAAAGAACTAAATTCAATTGTTTAAAAACTAAAATAGAACAAACACTTCGTGACGGGATCGACTGCCCAAATAGCACATGCCCCATAGGTGTCTCACCACCATCCCCTCTGCGCATTGAGAATATCTCCTCATGACAAGCACGAGAGATGTCCCTGTGCACGGATAAAGGTGTAAATCGGGCCAGCACGGCATGGCCCGCAGGCGGCCAGTGTAAAGTGTGGGCTATCCCGAGCCGTGCTACCCTCCCCTAGGATAACTTGGGGGGTCGGCCTGGCATGGCCCACGACCCAAGCTTGTGCAGGTCTGTGTTGTGTCGTGGGCTGGGTTAATCTGTGGATCAAGCCTTGGGCCAGGCCGGGCCGTGGACTAGGCTAAAACTATTTATTTAAAAAATTTGAAAAAAACTTAATTTTTTAATTTTATATGAATTTTGATGTATATAATTGCTTATATATATACAATAATTAATTAAATTAATATAATAAAATTGAAAATAATTGTTTCTATATATATATATATGGGTCATACTGGGCCGGGCCGTAGATAGCATGGCTTGCTCGATAATACTATGCCGATCCGACCCATAAACCTAAAACCACAGTCTCAACACAACCCACATGATCATACCAAATCTAACATGACTTGTGTGCTGTCGTGCCAGATCACGGACGGCACAGCCCGATTTACACCTCTCTGCACGGAGGGGATGGGCTGTGGGCCTGTGGGGGCACGCTGTGTGGGCAGCCGATCATATCACCTGCACTTCACCCTACAATATTGGATCAACTTCCGATGCTGCTGCACTCCCCATCCCTCGACGACAAGCTAAAGGCCTAAAGGCTAAAGCTGTAAAATTTTTGAATATGAAAGTAAAACCATTGTTACTTAACAGTCAACACATCTCGATTCTTGGTGGTGTAGGTGATCTAGGTCTAGGGTAATGTGAAAGACTTTTCGGTGTTGATTCGAGTTGGACCAATAAAGTGAGTCCACGGGTGTTGCACATTAGAAGAGCGGCGGACCCACAGATGCTGGCACATGGAATGGAAGAGGTACGGCCCACGGAATCATCTAACCCCACATTATTTAATACACCGCAGGCCGATCTCAGACAGTCCAACTGTAATCCAATTCGGTAAACACTGAAACCATCTAAGCCTTCAATTTCAACGAGCCTCTGGAGATGTCTCATTCTCGTACAGTGATACTGTGATACCCAGCAGCCCACCCCCACCACCGCGTTTTGCCTGCATTATTATTCCTCCTCTTCATTATCATCATCACATCACACATACACACACTCACTCTTCTTCTTCAGGACTCAGGAGAGAGGGGGGAGAGAGATGTGCCCATTACATTTAGGCCCACCACCACTATCATCCCCTATTCAGACAGAGACCCATCTATTATTTCTCTTAAGGGTATTTTCGCCATTTAATTCCCCTCGGCAATATTAAAAACAAAAATGGCTATTTAGTAAAGCAACTCTTATAGTTTGCAATGGATTTACTTATTCTATCTTAATGTATTAAATGACAGTAAATAATGATAATTTTGATCTTAATGTTTATTTGAATAATTTTAATAAAAAATAAAAATAACTAATATTATTTTTGCCCTTATTAAAACTCAAACAACCATTTTATTTGTCTTTATTTGATTAATTTTAATATTATGATAATTTTAGAATAAACAATATTGCGCTTATATCCTAATATTTTACATTCGATTTAGGTAATCATGTTACTATTTTCCGATGGTAAAACAAATACTTATTATAGAAAAGGGTGTTTTACGAAAATAAAAAAAAATTATAAAGGATAGGTTTTAATAAATTTGTAAAGATATGAAAGGTATTATAATAAATGACCTAAACAAAAAACTTGTCATTTCCTTTCTTGAGAGTTCAGATCTGTGCCCCATAGACAGTACATTCCCCTCATGGGAACATCTTCCGATGATAGTATCAAATTAATAAATATCATAATCGCGAGATGTTCTTAATACACGGCGAAGATATGCTGTGGGACGTTGTAGAGCGCCCCTTTTGAGGGGCGCAGATGTGAACTCCTTTTTGAATGACTGCAGAGGCAGTGTTCTGCGGTCAATAAATGGGTTCATGCCTCATGGGCTGCAGCGCTGCAGTGGGGCTTGCCGGTCAAAGGTTGATTGTGAGGAGAGGCGGGGGTATTATAGTCATTGCGAAGGTTGTCCAGTCCAGCTAAGAGTTGTCGAAGACCTAAGATGTCCATTGTCCAGTCCAGTAAGCTCCAGCCAGCAAGGCAGCAAGGAAAGGGCGATCCAACAGTGTTGTGTTTTCTTTATTTTGGTGGGAATTTACATTATCGCCCCACAACTTGTCTCACAAGCGTCCCACAACGCATTCCAACCGTGTATTTAGAACATATGTCAATAACAACTTCGAAAAATATTTCTAATGCAGGCTGAGATGTATATGTGGGGCGCGCTTAATGGGGCGCTGATGTGACCTCCTATTGTGGATGGGTGGCCCAGTGGGGTCAGGAATGACGGCAAAACGAGTTGTGGTCTGTCACGGTGAGTAATGCCAGCCTAGCATTGGGGACATGATTGATGTGAGACCCACACCCGTCAGGCCGTCCTGGCATCCACATGCGACCCGAAACCCATGCACACTCTGGTCTCTATACACTCTTCCATTTTTTTTTATTTTCCTACATATTTCCACTATTTTTTATTATTTATTTATTTTTTCTTATTTCTCCTAATATATTAATACAATCATCCATCTAATTAATATAATTATATTAACCATTGACGAGTTTAGAGTTTACACTGACCAAAACCTACCATCTTCTCCTCTCTCTCTCTGTTGTCTGTGTATGTTTCATGTGGGAGAGATGGTGCTGGTGTCATTTTCATGTCTGTATGTCTGTGAAACTGCGGATGTGATGCAGCCGTTTCTAAGTGAATTTAAGTAGTAATAATTTGTATACGTGGGAGAGTGTAATTACTGGTAATTAATTTTAAATTTTAATTATTATTTCTCCTTGCACTTTTAGTAATTCTGTATTTTGATTGATTTGTTTATCGAAGATTTTTTTTCTTACTATATACAATATTGTTCAGTATTTTTCTTCTTACCATTCTTATATTTCATTTTTTTTTCTGAATTCCATATTAGTTAATGCTTATGTACTTCTTGTTTCCTTTATTTTGTTGCTGCTTCTTTGCGTTGCAGAGTCTGTTGTTATTGTTCTTGTTGCCTTTTTTCTGGGTTGGTGTTCACGGAAGGAGCAGAAGCTCATGAAGAGGCTAGTAAGTACGTTGTTTTAGTTTCCTTTATTTTTCTGAATTAGAACGTTTTTGTCTGATCAAGAAGTTTTTCAAGCCTTGGTTGTCCCGAGGTTTTTGTTTCGGTAGTGTGTAATTTGCTGGCAGGAGTGACTTTCGAAGGTGATACACTGATACTTTTCTTCTGGGTGTCCTAAATCTATTTTTAGGATTTAGAGTGGTTTCGAGGCGGTTACTGAGTTCTAAATCATGTGTGCTGTCCGGATTTTTTCGTTATTTCGGTAACAAACGGATGCTGGATTTTAAGAGTTTTCCCCTGTTTGTAATGGATGTATACTCTGCAATGTTTAGTTAATCGGTGTAGAGTCTAGATATCGTCATTTCTGGCTTTAATCGAGTTTGTCTATGTTCTATTTTTTTCTCCTTTTTTGTTGTTTTCCACTATTCACTTGTTTCTCTTTCTTGTTGCTTTGTTTTGGAATCTGATGTCGTGCTAGGTTTTGTTTTCTTGTTCATGAATACTGGCAATCAGAATGATACTTTTGGTGGTTTGTTTTTGTCTATGACATTGTCTTCCTGTTGCTGCAATCACACGTATCTATTAGTCTTCATTTTATTTTCACTTAGGTTACAAGTTCATTACTGTCTAGTTCTTCATTAATCCTATTCCCTGCTTTTATTTTTTTCTAGCCTTTTAAGTTTCATGTTCTGTTGCGCGATCAGTTGCGGATCAAAATTTCTGCTTTATAGAGTTTTCTAGCTGACTTCCCAATTCTGGATCTGGTTACCAGGAAGTTTTAGCTGAAGTTGTTCAGTGCTATCGAGTAGTGATTGTTCTGCTACTCAGTTTACTCATTCAAATTGATCGAATTTCCTCAACTCATCTATATCAATTCGTCGTTATGGATTTCAGTCACTTTTTTTTTTTTTGAACATGCTTTATTTATGCTTGTTTCTCTGAGTGGACCTCTTTTCTCATTGTCGCAGTAGTAACTGAACCTAAAACTTCGTTCAAGTTTCTTGTCTTCCTTGTTTCTTTGTCTGTTATAGTTCCCTTCTAGGAATATCTTTCACTGTTTGTCTTCCTTGTTAATTTATATTGCTTCTGCTTATTTTAGCATCCTTGTGGATGTGAGAAGGTAGAAAATGTGCTGAGAGTTGTGTCCGCAGGGTATCTCTTTTGTTTTAACTCATCTTACTTTTATTCCTTTCTCAGGTGACACTTTTCTTGCTTCTCTCTCTGTGCAATGCTGTTGAAATTGATGGAGAAGATAGTGAGGGAAAATGCAGATTAAAGAAGGCTTTGGACCCCAGACCTCACAGTGTATCTATCTTGGAATTTGGTGCGGTTGGGGATGGGAAAACACTGAACACAATTGCCTTTCAGAATGCCATCTTTTATCTAAAATCTTTTGCTGACAAAGGAGGTGCTCAGCTCTATGTGCCTCCAGGTAGATGGCTTACTGGAAGTTTCAACCTCACCAGCCACCTCACACTATTCTTGGAGAAAGGTGCCTTCATTCTTGGATCCCAGGTCCTTATCTCATCTCTAGCTTGGCACTTTTCTTTTCTTGGTCGTTATCCCTTTCTTTCAGTTGGTGAAGAAGTTTATTATATAAAAGAAGGAGATTCCTTGTACTAGAAAACTAGACGTTTTCCCTTTTGGTGAGTTAGCTTGGAATATGCAAACCCCAACCTGATCTTTAGAGCACCAAAACAATTGCAACCATCTATGTTTACAATTTCAGATATATCAATAAAAAACTCAATTCACAGAGGTGTGTATCGGGATAAACAAAAGCATTACATTTAGATGGAAATATTGGAAGAAATAAATTCTTTTGTTTTTTCCCCGTCCTTTCCTATGACCAATTTAACTCCAAAGCAGTCCTAAGGCTTCATGTTTTTGATGGCTGAGGTCCTTACTTTCAAAAGACCCAACTTTCAGCTGTGAATGCAGCTGATCCTCATGTTGAAGAATATGCTCCCTCACATTCTTGATGGTCTGCAGTAGCATGCAGCTGCACCATAAACAAAGATTCTCTATTGACATTTTTTATTGACTCCAGTAAGCATTATACCTGAGTTCTCCATAAAAACCCAACCCAATGAACACAAGTGAATGGGAGTTCTGGTAAGAGTAATATACAAGGTTGTTGAGGATCACACTAAGGACTATTGGACAACCTCTGCTGCAAAATGACAGGGGGAGGGGTCTAGAATATGATCTTTTGGAAAACAGGTTTTTCACCTTGAGAGTTGATGTTGAAAATTCTCTTGCTTCTTTCATGTGGTAAAGATAAGGCAGTAACTTCCTTGCAGATGGTAAATATCTTTGATTTATATTTTGTGAGATTTTAGACCATTAGTTTGGCAAGACAAACCCTCATTCTTTGAATAAAATTTAGCTATACGGACTTCTAGATAAGGCAATTGTGCCAATTTGTCAAAATTTTCATCCTCAATTTCTTGGAAGTCACTCTGCCTATATTCTACTTTAGGCTTTCCTTTACATCATTTGAGGGCTTGATAATTCATAAACTGTTTACCTTACTAGTAGGTACTAAACCCTTTCCTGGTAGTGCATATATTTGTGGGCCTTCCCAGTAGGCACTGAATTTGCACCCCTCAGAGATTTCTTCCTAGGAACTCAGTTGAGTTATATCACAACCTCACAAAAGAGAAAAGAAAGAAGAAACTTATGTTTAACAACAATTTTATTTTAAAATTTTCTAATGCTTCCACCATCTGCTGTGTGAAGATTGAAATGCTTGTCATGTGCAACTAGATTAACTATGGAACCAGTGGACTAGTGGTTTGGTGCAAACTTACTATGTTAGGAAGATAGGGGAAACCAGGAAAGCTGAAAGTCGACTGTTTTGATGTGGCAAGATATAGTTGAAGAATAAAGTTTAACAAAAATCATGACCCTAGATATCACCGATTGGCATAATGAGATTCATAGACGTCCCAAATAGTTGGTATTTAGGTTTCCTTAAAAGTAATTGATGATGATTATCGACATTTCTATTTATCATGAATGCCAAATTTGTCTCTTGTATCCACACAAAGAGGCAGTAAATTAGTAATGGTACTCTAGATAAGCTACCAATACATTTTCATTAGAGTATTTTCTTTATCTCTAACCTCCATTTTTCTTGTTCTTGTAGGATTCATCTCACTGGGAAGTTGTTGAACCATTACCATCATATGGTCGTGGTATTGAACTCCCAGGTGGAAGATACCACAGCTTGATAACGGGATATAGGTTGACAGATGTGGTGATAACAGGCAAATATACTTCTTAGGAATTTCTCTTGGTTTTTGTTTGATCATCCTGCTTGTTTCTATGATATAACATGCTTCTTTCATAATTAACCAGGTGATAATGGAACCATTGATGGTCAGGGTTCCATCTGGTGGGAATGGTTCAATTCTCATTCCTTAAATTACAGTCGTCCTCATCTTGTGGAATTTATTGGCTGCAATGATGTCATAGTATCAAATATTACCTTCCTGAATTCCCCTGCTTGGAGCATCCATCCAGTCTATTGCAGGTATTTGTCCATCCATTCTTGTGAGTTAACTGTCTATCTTATTCCAGAAATCTTCATTGTTTTAAATAAAATATTGAGCATATGGAATAATTTTATATTTATTTGGTGGATACCATGCAGTAATGTGCAAGTTCAAAATATAACAATCCATGCTCCACCTGAATCTCCTTACACCAGTGGTATAGTCCCAGGTTTGTGGTTATTACTATTAAATCTGAAAAAGGTTATTTATATCGTAAGATTTGTATTATCATATCTTATTTTTTTGGTAGTGGTATTATCATATCTTAGAGTTAGAGTCTTGACTCCCCCATCCCCGTTTATGTGTGTTTATTTCTTGTACCCCCCTGATTTTTTCATGGGGAGAGAATATAATCAACTTCTTTGATGGGTAAAACATAATCAACTTTAGCCACGTCAACCATATGTTTTGCTTCAATTATAATTCATTGAGTGCATAAATGACTGCTAGTTTTTCTTTTAAATTTCCAAACAACAGTTAAAGTAGACATGCGTGTTTTTGCCTTTTGAGATGCTATTTTTAAACTGATACATATGATGAGATGATTGGGTAGACAAATTTTGAAATCTTTTTGGGTTCACTCAAATTCCTTTCTAGATTCATGAAATATAATTTCATCTTTGAACCAAGTATACTATTGTGGTTGGAAGTTTGAATTTATTAGTACACACTAAAATTGGAAGAACTGATCGTTGTTGTGAATGCAAATTGGCAAACTTTTGTGGTAAAGTTTCAGACTTAGAAATTGGATAACTAGGTGTTGTAATTTATGCATACAACGTTTGGATGATTTTTAACACAGTTTTTTGTATTGGTAAATTAGACAAAAAAAAGGATGGAAACAATCACTCCATGTATGCAAACATATACTTGCATGTTATCATTAACCTATGAATACATTGTTTTGATACTACCCTGGAAAAATGAACAATGAGACCATCATCTAAACTCAGACCCTCCCTTTACAAATAAATAAATAAATAAATAAATAGGTTTTAAACATGCTTAACCTATACACCTTTCAACTATGATATAATTTGATAGGGAACAATAAGATGAAAAATTCATTACTACTTAAGACTGAAGTATCTAGTATACATGCAATATTTCTGTAACTTCTTTTTAGACTTTATTACCAATCTTTCTCCAGCATGTGTTTTTAATTTAGCGTGTCACTCTCGTTAAGATCTTGTTTTCAGGTTTTAAAGATCTGATTTTTGTGTCTAACTCATCAGATTACCATAAGTGATAGAAAAGCTATTTTATAACTTTATTGTAGGTCTTCTGAGCTGTTTGGTGAATAATAACATGACAACTTTCACATGTTTTTTAATTTAAACGGTTCACCTGCCACCAAACTTTTTAAATGAGTGGACTTATGTTCAAATATGGCTACCTGATTATATGTTATAATTTGATTTTTAAATGCAATTGTATCAAATCCACATATTCATAGAAGTTATATATCTTGTTTTTCTTCTTTGGAACTCAAAGTTATATGAAGTCTAAAGTATTGCATATTACACAAATGATATTTTCAGATTCTTCAGACAATGTGTGCATTGAGGATTGCAACATTAGCGTTGGCTATGATGCCATAGTGCTCAAGAGTGGTTGGGATGAGTATGGCATTGCTTACGGAAAACCTACAAAAGATGTCCACATTAGGAAGGTTCACCTCCGAGCTTATAGGGGTTCTGGTCTTGCATTTGGCAGTGAGATGTCTGGTGGCATTTCCAACATTGTTGTGGAGCACCTCAACCTACAAAACTCATTTACTGGTATCGGTCTTAGGACTGTTACAGGCAGAGGTGGTTATATAAAAGATGTTTTCATGTCAGATTTGGAGATGAGAGACATCTACATAGCAATTTGGGCTACTGGGCAATGGGGGTCCCATCCAGATGACAATTTTGATCCCAATGCACTCCCTGTTGTCTATGGGATTACCTTGAAGGACATTACGGGCACAAATATCACTATAGCTGGAGAATTTTCTGGAATTCAAGAATCACCCTTCACCTCTATTTGTCTTTCAAATATATCCCTCTCAATCACTTCTCATGCCTATTCCCCTTGGATTTGTTCGAGTGTTTCAGGATTCTCTGATTCAGTATCCCCTGAGCCATGTTCTGACCTCCAAAGCTCACATTCAAATTCTTCATTGGCCTGCTTTTCTCTCCTATATTTCACTGGTCAAGCTAGGGCTGGAGCTTTGTGAGATCACCTCTTCTTTCACCACCATTAGTTGTTTCAGCCCCTTGTACAATTGAGAGAAATTAAACTCTTCTTACATGTCCATCTCAAAATTGTCCTAATTCTTTTCCAATAAAATGCAGATGTTGAATCTTCAATTCCTCAGTTTTCATTTGTTTATATTCTCCAAGTTTCGGCCATACACACACTCTGAAGAAGCTTTTTAGGCCCAGCTGGCAGTTTATATCATCATATGTACAGTTTCATTTCTTCATTTATGTGTAATGAAATTTTTGGTAGTTAGTACCCAAGTTATGTGAGATTTCTAGGAATAGAGTTACTTTTTTAATTTGGTTTTAATATATGTTATCATATTGTCATTATATTGTAAATTTGCCACATTGGAGGATGGGTGGATGGACAGAGGAGATGGAGGCGTCCACAGGGAGCATGTTATTTGAATAAAGTATTGATTGTTATTCAAATTTAGAGATGGAAAAAAGGAAAATTTGTTGAAGGAGCTTGAGTTTTCTTGATCAATTATCCTGCTTCTTTTGTCCGCTCTCTCGTGTCACCATTTCATATTGTGTTTTGTCTGGACAAGAGCTCCTACTGTCTACTCTTGATATGTTCAATTCTCAATTTCAGCTTGGCACTAGTAGAATAATTTGCCAAACTCTGAGTTTAGTAGGCATCATTGTCACTTGGCAAATGCTGGCTGGTGATATGGTTGTTATTATGCTTCCAATAGAGAACCATATTCATCCTTCCAATGGTGTCTATGATTAAAGCCATGGCCCATGGGGCTCACTAATAACAAAACTATTGGCCCTTTCTTTTCTTCTCTTTTTCACCCCTTTCGGATGAAAATATGAAAAGCAATTGACATTGTACTGAAAAAGTTTTTGTACCTTCAGGTCTTATTACAGACAGCTAAATGCGTAAATCAAAATATAAACAAATCTGTTTATACTTTACAGATGATAAGAGCACCAATGTTCACCATTGGGTGTTGTGGTCAATAGGGGTAGTACAATAACGAATAAATCCTGAAGATCAGGAAAAGTATATATTTTATCAGGCTGAGAAGGATGTGATCCTTCATCTTCATGTGGCCCTGTAATAATGAATTCTGCCATTGTAGGCCACCTGGGGAAGCCGGGAGTTGGCAACTTCTTGGAGGGCCACCGGACACCCACGAGCAGCACCTGTTGTCGTGTTCTAGTTTTAAAGTATAAATTACTGGTGTGGATAGCTTGTGGTCTATGGCTGAAAAGTCATCAACTGCACAAACACATGTCCAGGGCCCAACATTTCCGTTGTCCTTTTTGTCTTGTTCTCTTTTCCTTGTTACAAGTTCATTTTCTATTGGGTCAATACCACATCCACACCACCACCCATGATGACCACCGGGTGGATTATTTGATTGAGATGAGCTAGCGTTGAAAAGAAAAATAAAAAATAAAAAATAAAAAATCCATCCTTTCTCCTTTTGACGGTGGAAGATGGATGAAAATGCCGTCTGGGTCATGTTTGACGTGGCTCTATCATATCTACCGTGAGCATTTCTCCAGTGAGATGTAAACAAAAATTGATGCGATGCGGCATCAAAGGATGAAACAGCTTTCAATCATGCCTTTTAGTCACTTTTGTTTTTTCCAGGAACCAGGAATGTATTTATTTATGTTATTTTGATTCAAAGGTAAATTAAAAATTTTTCCCCGACTGTATGTGTAGGAAAGTTATTTATTCATATGAAGATGAGTATCACTTTTGGAAACAAAATAATTTAGATATATAGGAAAAATAATGGTAGACAACAATAAAATCAACCACTTTCCTATTTACCAAATTTCAAAAAACGAACGGGCTTAGTGGAAGAAAGTTATTTATATATGGGCCGTTTGGGAGTATTCTGTACATACATATTTCCCTGCTTGTTTATTTATTTATTTATTTTATTAAAAGAATATCAATTGCAAATGCATTCTACCTCACCAATTCAGTTCACTAAATAAAAAATAAAAGGACATTCCTATGACTGCAAATGGTTCAGATCAGATTCAAATCAGGGTATATCTGGAATCTGATCTGATAGTATATATTCTTGACTTGGTCCGATCGGATCTCAAAAATGATGATTTGAATCCAAAATTATTAAAGATGTTGGATATTCAAATATAATATGATCTGATTTAAATTCTGAACAATTTAATAAATTATTAAAAGAAGGGACATAATAGTTTATATAAAAACAATATATATATATATATATACACATGCCTTTTTATAAGTAAATATGGTTACAAATATATACAAATATAGGTCGGGTTGAATCGGATAAGGGTGATCCAAATTCGATCCAATTCAATTGAGTCCTATTATTCGATCCAAAAAAAATCCGACAAAATAGGATCGGATCGTATATGATCCATTTACACCCTTAAACATTCCATCTTGTAAACATGCAAATAAAACATTTATAAGTTGTGTTTAATTGCTCGTAAAATGAGATAAAAAGTAAAAACAATTGATTTCCTCGTAAGATGATATTCAATAAGAAAATAAACGACGTTCTTAATTTCCAAGGTGAGTACAACAACATGCTCATTAGAGATTTAGAGGCCCAATGGCTTAAATTGGGGATTTAAAGGCCACATGCCCAAATGGCTTAAATGCAGGTTTCTTTAAGAAATATCGGCACATTATCAATGACTCGGTGGCGGTTCAAGCTTTTTTTTTCCACTCAGGAAAATGATTAAAGAGCTAAACAAAGCCTTCTTAGCACTAATTCCCAAAAAAAAAAAAAAACCCTGAGAAACCATTTCAGTTTAAGCCAATTAATCTCTGCAGTGTTATATATAAAGTAATAGTAAAAAATTTGGTCAACAATTGAAGCCTTTTCTAAGTAAAATTGTCTCTCCTCTTCAGTCATCAAAAATTGCTGACAATGTACTAATATCTCATGATATCTTCCACACAATGAGTAAGAAAAAGTGGAAAACAGGGGTAGTAGCTTACAAAATTGATGTAGAAAAAACTTTTGACAGATTGGAATGGGACTACTTAAAAACAGCTCTCTAAAAAATGAGATTCCATGAAAAATGGATTAGATGAATAATGGAGTGTGTCACAATTGTTAACCTTGTCATAATATCATGAATGTTTTGAATTAGATTGCAAACGCTTCAGATTAAAAACCAAAAATTCAAAATCGACAACGATTTTTTTCCAAAAATATCCCATGAAGGTTCCAAAGAATCTTAGCCAAAGCTTCGGGTATCACAAGGTCAAATATAGAAGAAATGGGAGCCCCTATTATCAAAGGGTGACAAAAAGCACCTTATGGAGCGCTTGAGAAAATTAAAAACAAATTGGAAGGGTAGAAAGAAAAGCATGTCCTTAATGCAGCCAAATCGTTAAGGGGCTAGATAGAAGAACCCAGTGGTTTTGGGAAAGAATAACTTCCACCTTAATGCAGCCAAAGCAACAAATACCCCTTTCTAACTCTCAACTAGCAAAACAGCCAAAAAGTTTACGTTGGATAAGATGGATAGCCACTTATTCCGTTATTTGGGTTGCCTTAAAGATAAATTTTGACACCTCAGTGAAAGGCATATGGGACTGGTTGTTTTGGCTGCATTATGAAGGATTCAGGGGAAAAGGTTTTGACACTCAATTGCGGAAAGATAAGTAACTCTTTAGTTGTTGTGGCAGAAATGTGGGCAACCTTTAAAACCCACAAGTTAGCTCTTCTTGGTCTAGAGAGAGTCCATCACCATTTAAGGAGATTCCCTTCTTGTCATCAACATTCTTCAAGGTTGCTCGAGAATCTCGTGGCGGTGTGGTGTTTCAAGGTAGTGAAGGAGTGCAAGCTGATAGCCCAAAGGATAGCAGGTCAAATCTCTTACTCGTACACACACAGAAGGAAATGCAGTTGCTAACTAGCTGGCCAATAAGAGCTTGGATCGGGAAGTTCTCCTCGAGTGCCCCTTGCCCTGGGAACTAAATTCACAACAAGGAGCTTTGATTGGTCAAAGCTCTTCCGGTACCATACATTTTCGGTATCATAGATTTTCCCATTTTAATAAGTTTGACTTATCATTCAGGGGTAGTTTGGTCATATAAAATATTAAAAATGTTTATATAGACAACTTTTGTTAATGATGTAACAAAAAGCTTAAGGTGATTTTTAGACAATAAAATTTCACTTCTAGAAAGCAGAAACACTCCTCCCGCCGAAAAATACACGAAAATGCGAAATAGGTAAGTAGAACTAAGGCCATGTTTGGAAATGCTTAAATTAAAAAAAAGTGCTTAAAAACAAGTGCTTATTCGAATAAGCACTTATTTGCATTTGGCACTCAACTTTTTTTTTGAAAAAGATAACACATTTCATTATATCAAAAAAGGGGAGGGATGTACATGAGGAGATGTACAAAACCTTGTCACCAAAACAAAAGACAAAGCCCACTACCCACTACAAAGGAAAAGTATAATCACTATACAAAAAAGCCCTTCCCAGCCCATATTTGTCTAGATTATCAGTCACATGATTTAATTCTCTAGGAATCCATTCGAAGCTGCATTGTAAGTAGGAGTCCAACTCCCTGATTTCTAACAACAAATGAGATAGTTTCCACGGGTCCAAAGTCTGTCCTAAAAGGTAGCAGAAATGAGAACTTCTTTGTCACGCACTAGCTTGAAGAGAGAAGGGAAGGCTTCACAGAGAGAAATGTTTCCCCACCATAGGTCTGTCTAGAATTTTATAATGTTTCCATTTCCTTCTTCCAATCTAATCAGGGTAGAAAAAGGATTTTGGGAGGAATGAGCTGGTAAGGGGAAAGAGTTGCCCCATCTCCAATTGCTTCTACCATATTTACTGCAAATTACAGAGGCCCACAGAGAGTTTTGTTTCGTTTTGAACCTCCAAAGCCACTTCCCAAGGAGAGCCTGATTTCTTTCTAAGATGTGACCCAACCCTAATCCTCCTTCTTTCCTTCCCTTGCACACAACTTTCCAATTTACTAGGTGGTAGCCTTTCTCTCCTCCTCCCTCCCATAGGAAATGTCTTTGTATTTCTTTCCAATCTATTTCTGATCTTAGCAGGAACTTTGAAGAGGGAGAGGAAGTAGGTGGGGAGATTTGAAAGTGTGGCCTTGATGAGGGTTAGTTGACCACCTTTGGAGAGATAATTTCGCTTCCAAGTGCCCAACCGTCTCTCACATTTCTCAATGATAGCATCCCAAAAACTTGTAGATCTCGGGTTTCCCCCAAGGAGGAGGCCCAAGTATGAGAAAGGGAGGAACTCCACCCTGCAACCCAAAGTTTAAGAGATAATTTCGCTTCAGCCTTGTTACTACTTCAAAACATTTCAAGATCCTTTTCAAGTTTAAGAGAAAATCTTGTTTTTTTTTTTTTCTTCAATAAAGAAAATGGTATCATCTGCATATTGATGGTGAGAAATTTGGATATTCTCTTGCCCCACCGAAAAACCTTTTATAAGATCACATTAAGCCTTTTTCATGAAGGCATCCAGAATGTCTGCTACTAAAGTAAAAAGGAGAAGGGAGAGCGGGCAGCCTTGCCTTAAGCCTCTGGATGTTTTGAAATAATCAACTGAGGAGCCATTTACTAGGATTGAGAGCCAAACCGATCTAATGCACCCTTTCATCCACTCAATCCAAACTTCCCCGAAGCATTTGAGTTCTATGATCCTCGGGAGGCAATTCCAATCAACCTTGTCATAAGCCTTCTCCATATCTATTTTGTATATAGCCCAACCTTTTCAAGTTTTTATATCAGGTGTTTGGTAGCATTTTTCTCTAATAAGCACTTAAATTAGCATTTATGACTATTTTGTCCTTCAATTTCAAATTATACCATTTGAAAGCACTTTTATTAAATTACATTTGTAAAAATACTTTTATGAAAGCACTTTTCTAAAAATACTTTTATAAAGTGCTTTCATAAAAGTACATTTATAAAAGTGTTTTTGTAAAGTACTTTCATAAAAGTATTTTTATAAAATTCAACTACGGATAATTTTATAAGTGGTATTTTAAAATTCAACTAGGAATAATTTTGGAAGAAAAAAATTGAATAAGTGCTTATTGTATAAGCACTTGAAAAAAAGTTGGAAATTTGAGCTTAAAAAATAACCCATTATTTTTAAAATAAGCACTTATTTCAGGCTTATTTCCCAATTACCAATAAATGCTTAATGACCCAAATAAGCACTTATTTTGAATAAACTCTTATTTTTAAGCATTCCCAAACATGGCCTAGTATTTCTTCTTCAAACCCTAACCGGTCATGATAAATCGGTTTAATCCAAAGGTTTTTTTTTTTGATAGATATCCAAAGATTGGGTTGTGCTAGGGTTAGGTTCTTTGAGTTTAGGGTTGGGTTGGTTGGGTTATGGTTGAGTTGTTAAGGACCTGAGGTACCTTTCCCTTGGGCTTGGCTTGGTTTTTGACCTCAACTAGATCCAACAAAGCCCGAGTTGAACCCCATACTTGGGAGAACTACTGCTATCCATTCTCCATGATAGAAGGGTTTAGGGTTTTACTAGTAGGAAAGGTAAATTTCTTAAACTACCCTTATGGTTTAGGTAATTGACTAAATGTATCCTTACTATTTGAAAATTGACTAATACTTCCTTTAAGTTAGCATCCCTTAGTAGAAAGAAGAAAAAGACTCTTTTACCCTTTATTCTTCTTCAAATATTTAAAATAAAAATGGAGATAAGGGGAAAGAGATGCTAGTTCATCAAACCCTAACCTTTCAAACCCAAAGCCCCACTCTGTGGTGAATCAAAAAGAAGAATAAAGGGTGGTGTGGAGCGGCACCCCATTGCATAAGTCTTTGCACATCACTTGTCGCTAAATCATTCTTCATAGGTGCATCCTTTTTGGTGAAGAAGGTAAGGAAAGGGAGAGAACTCGAAAGGGGGAAGTGAGAAAAACAGATCCTGTAAACACATCTCCATCTATTGCCTTTAAATCTGTGAGACGAATTTGCTTTGGAACCATTTCAAGTTCTGGACCAAAATGATTTGAAGAGCTACGTGAGGCTTGAAATTGAATTCCATCTTCGTGCACATCATTTGGCGAGAAAAGCCTCTCGCTGCTCTTGGTACCTCCCATCTCTCCCCAAAACAACAGTGGAATTTGATTCGAACTCCAATGGGTCTCACATCTCTGCACCTCTGCCTAGTGGAGATCCAAAACCTTCAGAAGCTCCTCATCTTTCTCCTCTCAAAAAATCTGCTATTAATCGGCATGGGGTTTCATCTTGCACAAACTCCATTTCAAGATAGAAGCCCATCTCCTCAAGGCAGAAACCCCTGAAAACCAAAGCCAAAGCCAGAACTTAAACTAAAGAACCTGAGGATACCGAACAAGGAGTGTCTATGAAGAAATGGATACCAGAGAGCGAAGAACCAAGAAAACATAAAGCACTTTCTAACAAGCTTTATAAAGCTCAAAAAACACTGGCCGTCCATTTCTAACTGCGAGTAATAGATGCCAGTGCCAGTGCATCAGAGCTGGTGCGCTATAGTTTAAGAAATAATGGTTCGTCTTATCTCTCATGAGAATGTAACACTGTAGAACTCAGACTCTTAGAAGAACATAAATAATGGCATCAAATTTGGGATGCATCTCTTGATCAGAATCTTAAAATGAAAAAAAAAAAACAAAAACAAAATTAACCTAATGTATATACCCGAGTATCCTAGGTTTTGTGCAATCTAGTGTCCATCTCTATTCCTCAGCAAAGTGCATTGGGAAGGATTGGGAAGAATATGCTTGATCGATCCGACCTAGTTTCAAAGGTTGCGTTTGAGTCTGTTGGGAGGTTGTTTTAGGAGTTTGATTAAAAAAGAATGAGCTGTTTAGCTGGGGATAAACTTGTTGATAGTGAGAATTAGTCAATTGTCATGTGAGAACTTGTTGACACGATCGGGAAATACAAAACAACATCAATGTCAGTGTTGGAAGTTATAATAAGGGTAAATTGGGTATTTTTGGAAGTTATAACAGTCACGTGATACACATTTGAATGGTTAATGATGGAACATTAATGATAAGGGAAGTATTAATCAATTGTTAGAAACAATAGGGGTAGCATTTGTTAATTTTCAAACAGTAAGGGTACACTTAGTCAATTAACTAAACCATAAGGGTAGTTTAAGAAATTTACCCTAGGAATTTTGAAATGAGAGGTTCCGTGGCTCTGGTGCCACTATTAACATTTCATCGTTAAAATTTGGGATTATAGCATATAAGGGAAACTTTTGGGTCCTAATATCAATAAAAGTAATATATTTAATAAAATTTAAAAAAAAGTTAACTTTTTTAAAAATAATATAAAAAAGGGGCAAAGTTATTATTCATCTTCTTCTTCTTATATATTATTCATCATAACTGCCTGCCACTGCCTCCGGCACGCCTCCACCCACCTTCGGCAACTTTGGTCTCCAGCGACCTCTGTCGCCTCTCTCTCTCTCTCTCACCTGCTCTCTCTAGAACACCCGGGCACACTTTTCTTCTGTTGGGCCTTACTTTGGTTTGTTTGGGGTTCATCAAAGACCAGGATAGAAGCTTCTCTCCTTCCTTAACAGAGGAGGAATATGTCTCATTGGTGTGGAGCTGAGTGTGTCGTCTGCATAAGCATCTCTCGCTGGGTATGGAAATGCTACACCTATGTCGGCTCCGACGACAACTCCACCTAGCCACTGTCCACCTCAGAAGAATTCGAACCCGTCCCTCGTATGTGCCACTGCATCCTCGCCGTCTACGAGGAAGACCTCCGCAATCCCAAAGTCCTTCCCAGGGATAGATGTCGTATGAACCCGGACTGGGTCGTGAAGCGCGTCACATACGAGCAGACCCAGGGCCATGCTCTGCCTTACCTCATCTACATCGACCACAACCATTGTGAAATCATTCTCGCCATTAGAGGTCTGAATCTTGTCAAGGAGAGTGATTACAAGCTCTTGTTTGATAATAAATTGGGAATGTAGATGTTCGATGGTGGGTATGTCCACCATGGGTTGTTGAAATCCGCAATTTGGTTGTTGAATCAGGAATCTGAGACGTTAAAGAAGTTGTGGGTTGATAATGGGTCATCGTATAAGATGGTCTTCGCTGGGCATTCGTTGGGCTCTAGCAACCTTCGGAGGCGGAGGCGTGCTGAAGGCAGTGGTGGGCGGCTCGGATGAATAATATAGAAGAAGAAGATGAACAATAACTTTGCCCCTTTTTGATATTATTTTTAAAAAGTTAAATTATTTTTGAATTTTATTAAATATATTACTTTTATTGATATTAGGGCTCAAAAATTACTCTTACATGCTATAATCCCTTAAAATTTTCTCACCGGATTCTTTTAAGCCCCAAAATTGACTCTTGCCACTTTCAACTTGTTAAACTTCACATCATATAATATATATGGATGAATGGATGTGCTCTCCGTCCAATAAATGGAATCTACTCATGCGAGTAGATTGGCGATCTCACGTGCATGCAATTCATGCGTGTAGATGGAAGCTAAACAAGCAACCCAATCGTGCGAGAGTCCCACGTGGGTTTTGGGTCTCCTTTCAGAGAGGTCCTTGGCCTTTCGAGTTTCCTTGTTATTGTGAAGGGAGAACAAGGAGGCCTTCCCGTTTCTTTGTCTACTTTTCGGCGACCTTCGAGGGAAGTGTAATGCGATCCGACAACCTTTGAGGAAAGTGTAATGCAACCTTCGATGGCCCTGTTTACGCTGTTGTCTGAAGGAGAGCTTGTCTCCTCTTTGAATGAAGGTCTCTTTCGTTTTGCTATCTCCTCTTCGCATAGATCTGATCGATGGCCCTATTTTTGGCCTTTCGAGTTACTAGCCATTGCGAAGGGAGAACGAAAGAGGCCTTCCCCGTTTTGCTGTCTACTTTCTAGTGACCTTCGAGGGATGTGTAATGTGATCCAGCGACCTTCGAGGGAAGTGTAATGCGACCTTTGATGGCCCTGTTTATGTTGCTGTCCGAAGGAGAACTCTGTCTCTTTCGTTTTGTTGTCTCTTCTTCGCGTAGATCTGATTGATGCTACCTATCCAATGAAAATGCAAAGTAACATTACTTTTTAGGCATTATGGAAGAAGGGGGGTGGTTAAGGTAAACTTAGTTACAAGCCCGAGAAAGGAGCAGCTATAAATTTCGCAAAACCAACATTGTGACACTTCCCTTAAGAAATCAAGTTGTAGTCCGTGAAAATGTCAATGCGAGGTGACGGTGCACGAACTGGGATGCTTAAGTTAGCAAAGGGTGCAGTTGCGAGCTTGAAAGCTTTGTGAGTAAAAGAGTTAGAGAGTTAAATCATGCATACCTTGTAATGTTAGAGGTGACCTTGTATAGGCGTGCTGCCGTATAAGGGTCTCACGGAACACATCCAAGATCCCCAACCTATACTACCTGGTCCGTTTTGCACATGGAGATGGACTTTGTATGAACTGATAAAGCTTATTGAGTCCATCCGGTGTGATCTCAAAAAGGTCAATGGCTAATTTCTAAAAGTGGGCTATATGACACCTCGGCAAGTTGGAGTACCATGAGCTGCTCAGACCTTAATTCTTGCCGAGGTGCTCGGGTTACCTAAGCTGACCTGGCCGGTCGTAACACGTGTCCGCATGCTAATGAGTCGGGCCAAATTAGCCCTCGTCACGAGGTATTCCGTCTTCGATCACGCTAGGGTTAGTGTTTATGTTTCGTCCATGTTTTAGGGTTAGGGTTACCGTTCAGATCAGAGCTTTTCCAACAATGGAATTCTTGAGTTGTTCTTGTTCCCATTGCAGGTCGTGGAGGAACGGACGGAAACAAGTTCCGCATGTCGCTTGGTCTTCCGGTGGCGGCGACGGTGAACTGCGCCGACAACACAGGTGCGAAGAATCTGTACATCATCTCCGTGAAGGGGATCAAGGGTCGTCTCAACAGATTGCCGTCGGCCTGTGTTGGTGACATGGTGATGACCACCGTGCAGAAGGGGAAGCCTGATCTCCGGAAAAAGGTCATGCCGCCATGGCGACCAAAGGACGGTGTCTACATGTACTTCGAAGGTCGGTTATTTTTCATTTTGTTCTATTGTTTTCTTTTCTTGTTATGTTTTCTGTTATATTTTTTTGTTCCCTTTCAAATGCACTGGCAAATCTAATCAAAGTTCTTTCATTTTTTTCTCCTCTTTATTGCTTTTTTCCATGAGATTTTGAGGCTTCCTGTATTCTGGATCGTAAAACTCTTTACTGGTGTTTCTGTGCTACGTGTGCTCAAAGTATTGCCTAACTCATAGCACTTTGACAGTTTACAGTTAACTGTCAAGTTAATGGCTTTTCAAATGGTGGTCCCTAATTCGTGCTGCTCTTTAAGGTTTCTGCATTGTTGATCTATAAATTATTGCTCTCTTTTACCATTTCGTGAACCACGGTGGCCGTCATGTCTCTCGCAGGCCAAAATTGTTTACCTTCTACTTGTTTCTCATTTTTGTCTCTTTCTAGTGCTGTTATTTTGCTACAAGGATCATCTGATGAGAAAACTGCAACAATATGACATCTCATGATTCGTTGTATTTAAGTCTCTGATGATCTTGTTTGATTTACTGCAACTAGAGAAATCTTTTGGTGGAACGCAACCATGCGTGCTTACTCTTTGTGGAGTGAATAACCACAACTGATCCCCTTAGCATAAGGCATTGAACCTTCTCCCTAATCTTATACCTTAGATTCTTTCCCTACTTCGTGTTGGGAACCTTGTGCTTTCTTTCCCCTTAGCACAAGGTCTCTGATGATCTTGTGCTTTCTTTCACCGATTTGTGAACCTTGGTTGCTATTATGTCTCTCGCAGGCCAAAATTGTTCACATGTTACTTGTCTATCATGATTGTCTCTTTATTTTTCTCTTAACATGCTTTTATTTTGCTACAAGGATCATCTGATGAGAAAACTGCAACAAAATGACATCTCATGATTTGTTGTATTTAAGTCTGATGATCTCTGTTTGATTTACTGTTATATTTGATTTTAAACGAATAAATATGTCGGCGGAGATGATGAAATGTTATTGGTCCGTGTTTCTGAATTAACTGTGACCGAGAAACCATTCCAACTTCTGATCTCCAGCAGATCTAAGACAAACTTTTCCTATTTTTGAAAAATTTCTCTTTTTGTATTGAAGACTGAAGAGAACATAAATGTGGCTCGGCAATTGCAAGCCTGAATTTGGCGATATATGCTATTCTGAGTATCTCAATTGACTGAGAACTAACTATTATTAGATTTGCTTATATGTGATATTATTAATGGAAGGTTTCTTCAAAGTTGCCATGGTAATCTTCCTTTTATTCTGCTACAAGGATCATCTGATGAGAAAACTGCAACCATATGACATCTCATGATTCGTTGTATTTAAGTCCCTGATGATCTTTGTGCTTGATTTACTTTTATTTATTCTATGATTTGATTTCTAAATGAATAAATTTGCGGGGGGAGATGATGAGTTCTTATTGGTCCATGTTTCTGAATTTACCGTGACTGAGAAACCATTCCAACTTCTGATCTCCAGCAGATCTAAGAAATAAGTTTCTTATTTCTGAAAAATTTCTTTCTTTTTAGTATTGAAGACTGAAGAGAACATAAATGTGGCTTTGACGATTGCAAAACTGAATTTGGCAATATATTCTATTCTATTCCGAGTATCTCAGTTGGCTGAGAACTAACTATTGTGTGAGCTGCTTCTATGTGATATATTATTAATGGAAGGTTTCTTCGAAGGTTCAATGGTAATCTTTCTTTTATTCTGCTACAAGGGTCATCTGATGAGAAAATTGCAACAATATGACATTTCATTATTTGTTGTATTTTTTCTTTGATGATTTTTGTGTTTGATTTACATTTATTTATTTTTTGATTTGATTTTTAAACGAATAAATTTGCGGGAGGAGATGATGAAGTCTTATTGGTCCGTGTTTCTGAGTTAACTGTGACTGAGAAACCATTCCAACTTCTGATCTCCTGCAGATCTAAGACAAACTTTTCCTATTTCTGAAAAATTTCTTGCTTTTTAGTATTGAGGACTGAAGAGAACATATATGTGGCTCGATGATTGCAAGCCTCAATTTGGCAGTATACGCTATTCTGAATATTTCAATTGGCTGAGAACTAATTATTATGAGAGCTGCTTCTGTGTGATATTTAATCTCCCTTTTTTGATTAGTTATTTTTAACTTTTTGTTGTTTTCCTCTGTGGTGATGAAACATGAAACTTAGCATGTTAGACTTCAGAGATTTTTTTGCCAAAAAATCCATGAGAAGAAAATGCAGTTTCTGATCAGAGATTGACAGTGGAAAGTTTCTTCCAAGGGGTTATGTTAATCTTCTTTTTTTTTGTTTAGATGTTTTTATTATTTTCCTCTGTGGTGATGAAATATGAAATTCTTCGCAAGTCAGACTTCAGAGATTTTTTCCCTAAAATCCATGAGAAGAGAATTCATTTTCTGGTCAGAGATTGACCACTATTTTCTGAGAAGAGAAGAAAATCCATCTCGTCTCATGGTTGATATGAGATTTGTGTCTTAAGCCTTTTGCTTTTGCTTTTGTTTATTTTTTTTTGCAATCTTCTATCATGCAATTAAGTCCTAAAATGCATTACTTTCCTAAATTGTTATATGCTAATCTTAAGTGGCTTGAATAGTCACAAAGCCAAATACATTCTCTAACCAGTGACCACTTTTTCTTGATAATGAGCAGGGGTGTCAGTGCCATTTCATTCTCTGCCCATGCTTTATGTACATATACTGCAGGAGTTGATGGTATGGTTTGCCAAATTGATTCCATGACAGGAAACATATTAAGGAAGTTTCAGGCTTCTACAAAGACAATTTCCTCAATTGTCATCTCGCCAGGTATATATTTTTGATGAGTTCAATGTAACAATTTTTTATTGATTAAGGAAGTGAATGTTGTACAGGAGAAAATGTTTTTTTTTTTTTTATGTTGGTTGTGCATCTGTTGCTGCCTAGTATGGAGCTTTGAGGATGTGGAAGTAGGAAACTTCTCTGTTTTGAGTGGTTTCATTCTAATGCTAACTACAATTTTCGCAGATCAGGTATCAATGTTTCCAGAGCTGTCCCAATTAAAAAATCAGTCTAAAAATGGTATAGAACTTGGGAAGATGGGGTACTCCATCTGTCCATCAGTTATTTGGTCAAATAGTGCATTGAGTTTAGTGAAATTGAGATCTGATCAAATTATGCCAGATATTTTGTCTAATTGGACACCTCTAACCCCTATTAAAGCAATTTGCTTGCTAATCAATTACTAAGCACACTATATGTTCTTTGACTAAATCCAATACATGTTGCTTTGTTTTGTTAATGCTTCTATCTGACACTTTTTTAGCAAGAGCATGTTTTGGGGCTGTTTGCCATTATGCATGACTTTGTTTTTTGAAACAAAAACAACTGCCATGTGTTTCTGTTTTGAAAAACAATGTCATGCATATTGGTGAATAGCCCGTTTGTTTATAGATGCTTATGCCACTCATGATGGTTATTCATTTTTACCAGATGGAACAACCCTAGCAACTGCAGCTGGTCAGATGAAGATTTTCAATTGCTCAGACAATAATAAAATACACAAGTTTTTTGGCCACCCTGTGAGTGTAAAGTAGTTGCTATTTAATCTTTTGTTCCGTGCTTCAAAATTTCTTTCACTGCCTGTTCCTTGTCAATTTAAGCAAGTTATCTTCTGCCGAATAGGGGGCTGTTCGTTGTATGGTCTTCAGTGAAGATGGGAAGTACATCCTTTCTTCTTCTGTTGGTGAGAGAGATCTTGCAGTATGGAGATTAGGTGGAAGCAAAAAAAAGTCTGCCAGCTGTGTGCTTGCAATGGACCATCCTGCTGTTTTTCTTGATTGCAAGTGCAGGGAAAATTAAAGTACATATGATGTTGGTCTATATATTCTGGCTGTTTTAGAAACCGGTCTGTGCCATTTTTGGTATGGAAAAAATATTGAGGAATTAGGCAATATTTGCTTCTCAAACCCACGATAATCTCATTATCAAATGAGGCTCAGATTACAAAGAATGATGTAGACATAAAGTTGAGTAGTTATCAAGATGTGGTTCTTCTGCCAATGATGCTTTTAGGCATCAAACCAAGTCTTCGCAACTATTTATGGCCATTTGTGAATGTTTTTCTTCTGACAAATTTGAAATTTAACACTTTAACAGCAATGCTTTGTGCAATCTGATTGAGAGTAGTTGCAACATATTCATCTAATACTGTCTTGAGAATTTCTCCTACTGTCCTTTGGGATCTACTAAGGTTTACTGTGTGAAAGCCTTGGTTTATTCGGATATGGAACTTCGCTATATCCTTCCTTATATCATACACCTACAACACGCCAAAATGGTTTAGGAACAAGACCATATCCACTCCGGACTCTTCACCCATTTTTTTGGGTCTCCGGCATAAGAAATCCTAGCGAAGGGTCATTTTTTGTTGCAATGGTAAACCTTTGGGCTGATAAACATGAGAATGCAGGCTTATGTCTGAGAGAGGCCACTTTGTGTAAAAAATGCCAAAAGCTAAGTTCTTATCCAGTCCACCCCTCCAACAATCGTGTGTAGAAGGGGTCAGTGGTGGGTATACTCCTTTTAGTCATAATAAGTCCTAGTTAAATAAGCCTAGTTGGATGATGACATCAACCACTAACCATCTAAGTTCTATTGTCTTGTGGACAATTTCCCAAATTATATCTAACCTTCCTAAGTAATGCCATAAATCAGATGTTGCAAAAATCTGAATGTTATTCTGGGATGGCTTTTCAGCCAGGATGTCTTTATTTTGGAACTATTGAATAATGTGGGTCCAGAATCTGCTTGACTATGAACTATGGGTATTGGTCTGTTAATGGGTTGGGCAGACATGACAGACCCTAACTGATGTAGCAGCGTGGGGGTCCTAATATTTTAAGATCTGGTTGTGGGTTTATGGGGTGAGTGAGGGGCTGTGGGTGATTAAATATTGAAGAATCTGGATGGAAAAGCAAGTACAATGCTTGCTGTCCACCAAGGAATGACCGAGGAATCACATGAGAGAAAGCTCTTGCTATTAGGGTAGATGGCAATGAGAGGTCACTCGGAAAAAGAATTAGAAAACTGAATTCTCCATGGATTCTTTCCTCGCTTGCACATCTACATCGCGAATTGGTTATAGATATAATTGCATATATATATTGATATAATTGTGTGTATATATATATATATTGATAAAAAAAGATATAATTGTATATATAATTATATGTATATATTGGCAGATAACAAAGATGCCCCAGTCTGATACCTATTTTTCTCCTTGTATACTTGTAGCTGTCAAGACATGCAAATCCAGTTAAGATGGGTGAGGAGGTTTGCTAATGGTTTGGCGGATGGCTTAACTAAACAAGGGGTGAATAGACATAATTTGTTTGGGGCTCGGTGTTAGCTGGGTAGTGGGGCTCTCTGTTGTATTGGGTGTTATCTCTAACAACTTGTTGTTGTACTATTCTCTTTTTAAGTTCTAGTAAATCTCCAATTGTGTCAATTTAACAAATAAGTAGGTTTATTTGTTAAAAAAAGACTTATCAAAAAATATTATCATATAATTATCTCCAATTGTGTCAATTTAACAAATAAGTAGGTTTACTGTCAAATTTCATGTTCAATGAATAGCTATCAATTATAATAGGGTGTTATTGGGTCAGACCTGATAGTGCCGATTGCAGACCTTATGGGATCTGGTTCAGAACTGGTTATGCACATTTACTTATTGGTTTGAGTCTGTGTCTACTGTCCACTAGGGGTGCAACTTGGGCGGGTTTGGTTGAAGCTCAACCCTGAAGGTGCAAGGCTTGGGCCTGGCTGAACCTGAGGTTTTGCTCAAGTTTATCAATCCAGGCTCAAGTTGGTTGATCTTGGGCGGGGCCAGGCCAAATTGGTTTGGGTTGGTCTCGGGTTTGAGCTGGGCCAGGCCAAGTTGGTTGATCTTGGGCGGGTTGGTTGGGTTTGGAAGAATTTATGTATATATTTTTATATAATCATCTTTTATTGGGCTTTATGGCCCAGTTTAAGAGTAGACTTGATTGAAAACATGTACAATTTTCATTTACAAATGTACATATACATATATACGTGTACATTGTTTTGGCGTTTTTTGAATTTTTTATTTTTAACATTTTCATTTTTGTATTTTTGCGCCTTGCTTAAAAAATCCCTACTGGATAAAGAGCTATGGGAAGTTGTGAGCTGTATCCCTACTGGAATAAACTCCCTTCTCTTGATGTAGTCAAATTATAATGTTTGCTTGGTTCTTGGTGTGGATCTGATATTTGGAGATGATTGAGGCTAACTTGGACAGTCCTAATAGAAATAATGGACTAACCTCTACATGATCCTGTTACATAACCATAAGAAGTCCAATAGGGTGCAGATAGTTTTCCTTTCCAACTCCTACTTACACCCTGTCAATTACTGAGTAGGTCTTAAACAATTCTAGAAAACCAATCAAGAATCTACTTGAGTAATGAAAAGAAAAGATAAATCTCTGAACTAGAAACTATGCCATTGGACCTGTAAGCTTCTTATAGGATTTTGTTTCCATGCCATATTACACTGTGTTCTTTCATTATGTCAAACTTGTTGATGTTTTGATTTCAATAACATACCTGAGCAGCCAACAGATGAGTAGATGTTATTACCTACTTTCATCTGGTTCACAATCTTATTGTCCATGAAATGTAACATAGCTTTTCAGTTGCCTTTTCTGTGCGAATTGTTATCTTGCTGGTTATCTGGAGCTTTACAATCTTTATTATGAGAAATAGTAGGTTCCCTGGTGTGATTTCTTCTAATATTTGACTTCCATTTTCTTTTTAAATATATCTTTGCAGTCTATTTAAAACAGTTTCTCATTTATGGAGCATGCAATGATAGTTGGGCTTTGTTAGGGAATAAAACCTATTCAAGGACCTCGTTTAACAGCTTAAGCTTTTATGTTGAATGGTTCTTTGAGATGATATCAGAGCCACTTTGACCAGTGGTCTAGTGTTCGATTCTCGTCACCCCCATTATAATAAATTAAGTTTCAGCACAAGGTATGGGTGGGCCTGTGCTGTCCACGCTTCAAGCCCAATGGAGTTTCGTGTGAGGGAGCATGTTAGAGAATAAAACCCATTCAAGGACCTCACTTAACAGCTTAATCTGTGCGTTGTGTGCAATTATTTACTTGTTTATTTGTTTTATTTATTTATTTTTTTCTGAAACCATATCTGATGAGACTATCTGTGCGTTTTGGGGGCGCCTCTCCCATGCCTTTTAAAACACTGGTTCTAAGTTCTAACCCATTAGATTAGAGGTGCTCTGTGTCTGTGAAGAGGCAGAGGTTAGTGAAAAATAGTTTTTTCCTTCATTCTCCCTTGAGTGCCTTTTTTATGCTGTATTTGTCCGATACACTCTGGACTTTGAGTTTTGCTTGTCACTGATGTACTATATGGGGATTCTTTTGCCTTTCACCAACTGGTGTATAACTTTGCACTGATTAAAAAATTAAAAATATTATGACTCTGCAAATGGTTGTATTAGTTGGACCATCCTAACTATTGATTTGTCATTTGCAGTTCAAAATTAACCCATTTTGCACAGAAGTGAACCCGAGAAGAGTAATTCATTGGCTACTTTCTCATCAGCTCCCTCACTGTATGGTTTACTTCTTATAGCAATCATCTATTAATATTAGTCAAGCAATATTTTTCAAGCTTTTCTGTCTTGGACTACAAATGGTATTTCTATATTTTTTGTACCATTCTCTGATCATCAAGTGGGAAATATTTTTGTTTTGTTATTTTTTTTGGACAAATTGATATCAGTTGAATGGTAGTTTTTGTAATTTATGTGAGAATTTGTAAATGTGCGAGAAAATGCTATCATTCATTGTTGCCTTAACTTATTTTTGGGCATCTTTGCTTTTTTCTCGGAAAAAGAGAAATCTGAAATTTCAAAAGCATCTTTTTAATATACTGTCTCATTGATTCTGATCATTTAATTTTTCTATTTTCTTCTTAGGTAAAGATCCATTAATTGAGTACGTAAAATGGTTGCTACTCGTTCAGGCTGTGTAAAATGACTCTGGATCTTCTATCCAAACACTGTTCCCACATCCATACCCACATGACAATAACGCCTTATACTGGGAACCAGAAGAAGAAGAAGAAGAAATTCCCATGCATGTAGTGTTCTGTGGGTATACCCACATGTGGGAACAGTTAGTAGGTAGGTAGGTAGGAGATCCGAGCTCATGTGAAATGGAAATGAACAGCTAAAAACTGTTATCTCCCATCTTAATGGTTTGTTTGTCAAATAAAAAACTTGTCTTGGGTCTATGTGGAACGTGAGGGTTGAGTTTATAACTTGCCACGTGTCCCCAAACTTTCCATAACTTCAACCATTAAGGACCCGCTATTAACCCTATCAAATTTGTTCACTAGAAGGCAAAGCGATAGGCTTTTCAGCTCAGCTACTTGGTTGTTATCAAAAGGCCTCTAACTGAGCTTAAACATGATGGATGGCATTTCCATGGTAGACAACTCTTGTTTAATTCTTAAAAAAGAATACTTGAGCGCGAGGGTCAATAAGACTCCTCTGATGATCTGATCACACCATTCTGGAGCATCAGTATCCATCTGATGCTGGTCTTTGCTTTCTGCAATATGCAGTGGTTAAAACATCAAAACATATCCTGATATGTTTGGATTGGATACAGGTCCTATACACAGACAACAGATTTTTTAAAACATTTAATAGATCTCAATTGTCTTCTCCAACCCAACCCTGCAACCCATATGGGGATCAATCCATATTCTGATCTTTATTGGCAACATGTGATGTAGCCCCTTGTTTGGCCTCTATTTTCTTACACAAAACTGTGAGCCATCGACATAAAGAATATATACAATCTGGAAGCTAATCCTACTCCTACCTGTTTCCTCTTTGAAGTTCTGAACATGATGAAAACAACGAAAAACAAGGACAGACTACAGAGGAAGATATTTTCCAAAGAAGTGGAAGTTGAGGTCGTCTGTATTGTACAAAACAAGTACAATAATAATACATAGCTTTATAAGATTCTCCCTTAATAAATGAACACCAGGTAGCATATTTTAGTAGTGGAATGCAGGATCAATTCTTCCTGCATTTACAAGCTAAGAATCTCATTCTACTTTCAAGCGACATTCTGATACGTTTATTACCTTACTGCCATCCACACTAATAACTAAGTATTATTGTATGCCTAATCGGATTCCTTCACCTCACCTGCTCATCATCATAGATAGACTCTCTTTACACGCAAAAGAAAGGAAAGGAAAAGAAAAGAAAAGAGAGTCCATTTCCTACTAACCTCAGTTTCCATTGCTCTTAGAGTCTACACTATTCGGCATGCATTCGGGTTCTCGTCACTAAACATTGATGTAATGTTGTTCCCCGCTGTGTTACCTCGGCTCTGATAATCCTCACCGTAGTGCTCGACCCTACTGTAACGGGTGTGTCGAGGGGGTGACCTTACGTATTCGTATTCAGTGATGTAAGGGGATGGTTTGTAGGTGTTATAGCTGTGGGTCACATAAACGGGTGCCTCGTGCCGAAACCCATATCCATTAGGATAACCGTTCCAATGCCCATCATAACCGTATCCATACCCATACCCGTAGTCATGTGGATGGTGGTGTATTACATGGATCTCTTCTACGTCTTTGGTCTCGGAAGGTTGCACTTGCACCGGCTGTTGTGCTTCAGCAGCGTCGGTAGCTACGGCTGATGGTGCCACCTCCGGAGTTGGAGTTGGATTCTCAGGCGGTGGTGAGTCTTTGGGAGGCTCCGTCGGTGGGGCAGCTTCTGTGGGTGGGGACTGATCTTCCGGTGGAGGGTTCTGGGCGTCGGCCGGTGCTGGTTCCGTGGGTTGAGCAGGTGGGTCGGTGGGTTCTGAGTGTGCACAGATGGTGGCGATCTTTCTTGTCTTCTTGATGGCTTTGACAATCTTTTCGGGATCAGCCCACCCTACAACTGTAATTTTTTGTTGAGGGAAATCAATGTAGTGCTCGTATATACCTGCACAGAATTGAAAACATGAACTCACGACTAGGCTGGAATTCAACATGCACTAAGGAAAAAAAAAAGGAATTAAAACTAAAAAGCAAATATATCAATACTTTCATCATAAACCATTTACCATTTATTCCCTGCAATGCCTTCTTGATCTTGTGAATGCACCCATTACAGTCCATACGGACCTGTATCTCTATGATTCGAGGTTTCTGCATTTCCAATAACTCAATGAATTAGAGACGAGTTATGAAGAAATTGAATGTACGTTAATTAATTAGTAGAAGAATGTAGAGCAGACAAGAATTGAGAGGCATACCTCTAATTCAGGAACCATGAGTGGGGGATGAATAGAGAAGAGAGAGAGATTTTCGTTTCAAAATTGTTTTTCCTTTGGAGGGAGGGGATTTGAAGGAAAGAAGATGGGATTTTGTATGGGAATTGGAAGGTGGAGGAGTGTGTGAGTGAAGAATCAGAGGACTGGATGGCATTCATTTGTACATGGGAGGGGAATATTTGTAAGGCGAAAGGTGTACGTGATGTAAGGAATCTATCTAATTGGTAATGGGGAGGGACGAAGAGAGTGACAGAATGGAGGGAAGCTAGGAAGAGGGGAGGTGTCCTTGTCATATCTCAGAGGGAGGAGTAAGCTAAAAAGAGGTCGGTGTATTTGTTTGGACTATGGAATACTGAGCCAAAGGGAATCTCCCTTTTGCAATGGATGGTCATCTTACCATCTACGTTCTATAATTGAGATGGGTTTATGTGAGTGTGAGGTCAGAGGCTCAGAATATCCAAAAGCCGACCAAAAGATTAAAAATAAAAACTTAAAGTGAGAGAAATCATGGCTTATCTCTCATCTGGGTCAAAAAAACCAAAGTAGCTTTAGTGCAAGGATATCCACTCTCTGAGCATCCCTTCCTTACAAGAAAGAATTTTTTGACATGATAACCAGAGAGATGTGGCTAATGGGTTCCCTGAGTTAGATATCATTGCAGGGTTTCAATGGACATAACCCTCTTTCAGTTCTTTTTCTTTCTGTCATAAAAGGTTGACGAGACTTGGATGCCGGCCTCTGGGTTAGAGAATTGAGACTTTTAGAGGGGGGCTCACTAGTCACTACACACTAGCTGATGTAATCAGGGAAAAGAGTGATAGTGCCACCGATGATTGATCGTGTCGTGATCAATCAAAACTATGACACTCACCATGCAAACTCGCCGTGGTTTGCTTTTTGGTCATCAGGATACCAGGCTTTCTGAGTTTATTGAGAAAATTCGGCTAAGTCAAATGATCGTAAGTATTCCATTTCCATACCTATAAAACGGACCGGCTGTGAATGGGTCGGTTATGACCCAATGGATCCAAACCAATTGGACCAGCTTTGATTCCAGGAACTGATACCGTGGGTTGGTTCCATTTCCTCCCTATTATTCACTTAAAACCGGTTTTATCTAGTCGAGCTGATTCATATTGAACTTGAGCCATACATATATATTAAATATATAATATTTTTAGTAGGTTTATTATAATTGGATCATCGGATCAGATTCATTGTTCCAAGAATGGAATAATTCAGTTTTGGGTAGGGTCTGGTTTAATTCTGGTTCCTTAATATTTTTTGTTGGATCGGTTCTGGGCCTTCGGTTCTGGATCTTCTGATCCTACGCTGATTTGAAACGGGAAACCGCTGAAGAAACTAACATGGGTTGCAGTTATTCCATCTCTACCTGTACCTGACTGACATGGATCCTAATTTAAACTTGATCTACAGGGCTCCATCATCAGTAATCCGAACATCTAAAATCGGGTCGGGTCGTGTAGTTTCCAGTTTCCAGGTCAACACTTCTCAACCACTTTCTGCGGAAGAACCAGTTAGCCCGCCCATTGTTTCACTTTTCTTGTGTTTGGAAGCGTGGGTACTTTTTGGACCGATTTTCAAGAAAAAAGATCCATGCTTTCGAGACCCATTTTTCTCGTTTTTCACAAAAAAGCGCTTCTGTCATGTAGGCAGTGAGCAATACTATGCTGTTTGATAAGGTGATTTTCATCACCGTTTTTCATTATGTGCTGACAGGTAAACACTATATAGGATACACATCAATCAACCGTTGGGGGAAATGGTTCGCTGATGCATACATCGGTGGAGTCCCGATTTTTAAGACATGTCCAAGTTTTTAATAATCGGCTAAACCAAACAATAAGATACATAAACATTTGTTAAAATGCCTATATAAATACGACGTAACACCATTTTTTAAAAAAATGGCCACGATTCCAAACATCCCCTAATTTATTGAGACCACTGTTCTGGGTTCATGGAGTGCTGAGTCTCCAACAACTTACGTAAGCTAAATTGCTACTTCCATTTTGGACAAAACTAGTAGTGTGTTAAATCGTCTTTTCATAGTTAAAAAGTGTCCAAACCGATCAAGGTCCTTTGGTCACAGAAAGATGAAAGATACCCACTAATGAGCTGTGAGCCATTTAATTCATCTTACGCGGTGGTCGCTACTCGCTACAATTCTCAATAATTCTGTTCCATTATGAGCGGAACATGCCCATGTACTCCTCTAACTCCATGGACCTGACCCCACCACCATATAAGTCTGTTCGACCAAGTTAGATCCAATTTGCTCGGGTCATCCTGGTCAGAGACGAGACCGGTCGTCAATCTGGCAAAACAAAAAAAAACTGTCAAAAGTTTATCCAACCCACGTACCTGACCCCATCAAACCGAAAAATAGGGTATGATTCTACTATCTAGTGACCCAAATCAGAAGACATGCCCCACCCGAAAGAATTCGGTCCAGGTTGTCACGGGAAACCTATTTTCAAATCAACGTTTTGAGCCTATGTTGACCCGAATTATCAAACAATTTAAATAATTTGAACCGGATGATTAAACCGATATTCTTGATAAATAATTGTTGACTTGATCAAAGATCAGCTGAGCCAGGCAATTGAATCATTGATCTCTCTGACATATGAATCAACTCTAAACTGAATATATAGGGTTAGGCTCTAACCTTTATCAGCCCAACCCAAAAAGGCCTCGACCCGACTCGATTGGCGGGTCTTGCAAAATATGATATCTAGCCCGACTCACTGCGAGCGGTTCTACGGTTGGCTGGTTCTATTGGCTGATCAATCATTAGTTGTGAGATTGTTTGTTTCACATGATTACGTCTGTGAGGAAACTTGCCAACTTTAGTTTCTTGCCGTGTTGGCTTGGCATACTCCTGCTATGTTTTCACTTTTCATGCATCCTCAATTTTAATTCAGAAAGTGCCAAAAAAAATTAATTCAGAAAGCCGAACCACTTTTGAGACTCAGCTGCTTAACACTTAGGTAGGTATTTGTCATGGGTGCTGGGAATATTGTATTTTTTTTCTGAGAAAGAGGGTGTTGGATATATAAAATTGTAAGCATTGGTGTTTATTTTTTCTTTGAAATCAGTGTTGTCATATATGTTATTTTTTGATAAAATAATGCTGGTTTTATTTAGTATTAGTGGTGGCAGTAATATTTTTAACATACTCTATATTATCCAACATCCAAGATGACGTAACATCATTGTACCGTTTTTTCAGAAAATATTGAATTTGACCTTATTCTAAACCATACTTTCTCAATTTCTATGAGATCGTCTGGAACAATGTTTTTGTCTAGAAAAACTATACCAAACAAGAAGAATCTGATGTAACATTTATGTTGTGCTGTTTTCTCAAAAAACAATATTGATGCTAAACACCAGTGTTATGAGGAGACTCGGTGCCACACAGCTATTATGAGGAGACTTAGTACCCTCCCAAACGAGTGGTTCGTTGGAATGTTAATTGATTCGTTTCACCATTAACATAAAATTGATTTCTGCCACCACCGGTTTGGGAAAGGGAGGGCTATTAGTGATGGATGCGGCACCAATACCCAAAAAAAAAAAAAAAGAAAAATACTTAAGCTTCAACTTTCAGCCTGGTTCATTGGCTTAATGATAAGTCGGACATACAAGCCTAACAAACCCAGCCAAGAAATGTATAGACCTTATTGCTCAGACCCAAGACCATCTCGCTTTAATAACCTAACCAATCAGGCAATCACTAATTATGCTGAAAAAAAGTACGTAAATTGATTAGATAATTTATTCTAGTGGTCTATATATATAAATATTATTGAATATATTTGAACTATAAAATTGTAGATTTTAATTATTTTATTTTTAAAATTTTAAATAAAATAAAAAATAATCAACATTATAAAAAATCACAAAAGTTGAGGATGAAGATAACTTTATTCCTATTGGCAAAAACTAAGATGGAGATAGGGATGATGATTTTCACAGGGACGGAAATGAGAAGTGGCTCCTCTTCTCATTCCCGCCCTGCACCGTTGCCATTTCTTAGTTTTAGATTTGTAAGCCCCAGTTGTATAGAACTTCTATAGCATATGAATCACGATTAACCATCGAAGTAACTTTTGCATGATGTCTGGATTCCTAAAAACAGAAAAAACAAAAAACCTTAATTAGGGGGTGTTGGTTTAATCAATTACCAATCTCACGAACAGTTTCCTATTTTATTTGTCATAGTAGTTATTTATTAACATGACAAAATATATACCAACTAGCTGGCCCAGATATTATTTTTTGTCAATCACTGTATGATTGAGCAGAAACGTCGCAGCTAGGGTTCACTTATTACCAAGCCAACGATACAGTACTGCAGTGCCTGTCACTGTTGAATACACCAGTGGTCACTGTGGGCTTATCTGGGATTCAGCTGTACTAAATACTGACGCGTCCAACAGTGATAGATGATTCAGCCGTGTATGTTTTTATCTCCAGCTAATCCGAACAAAATTAAACCAAAAAGGTTACTAGCATTAGACAAAGTAGTACTCTACCAACAAAGTTGAAAAAGAACTTCCAAAGCATAAATATCAAGGTGCATGTCTCTTTATCGAACACCTTAGCTGTGGGGACCGGACATGCAAATTCGTTGTTAAAAACTGGTGAATGTGAAACTCACGTCTCCTAAGTGAAATCAGACTTGGTCCACTGGACCATCTTCACACCGTCCACAGTCATTTGCAGCCGTTTATTAAGAATATTTTCTTATGAAAAATAAAAAACTATGGAGATACTTTTCATGACTTTCAAAACCAAACTGGACCAGGCGGTTGGACCAGAAAACTGGAAACAGGTCAGGTAACTGATTCCATTTTACCCCAGAACTGTTTGAACCATTTGAACCATCTAACACTTTGGCCGTTTTTTATTATTTTTTTTAAGATTTTAAATTTTTTTGTTAGAACTGGCCATCTGTTCAGTACCATTCGACCTGGAAACTGAACCCCTAACCGGTTTGTTGTTCGATTTTGATGATGCACAATCCGGTCGATCTTATCTGTCAATGATCTTGCCTCTGAACTGAGTGGCAGGGGACCTGAAACGGATGGGGTGAAGAAGCTCTGGGGAGAACCCGGCATAAGGGCTCCGAAACTCAAGTTAGAGTATTTCAAAGGCAAGATAAGCCAGATAGCGCAAAAGTTAGCATACCTTGTTCTTGGGGGGTAGGGAGCCTTTTATAACCACCTCSCGCACTCACTTCCAGGCTTCTGTCAGATCGGGCATGATTATCTCTGAGCTCCTGCCAGTTCGGATGTCATTTCCTCTGGCCGGACAGAACCGCCACTCCTCCTTTTGTCGGAGTCGTCTCCGCGGCTGGTAACGACGGTGGCAGGTGGCGGTAGCAGGAGGCCGTTTGAAATGCGGCTGTCAGGCGTCAGATCCCAAATCAGTCAGGTGCGCCGCCCATGGATACGGACGTCCTTGGTGTCAGGTACGTTTGGTCAGTCTGGTGTTTCGGAAGCGAAGTGCTGGAGTGGCGAGCGAGATGTCTTGAGTTCGGTTTGGGGAGTGTTCCGAGTTACCATGGGCCAGCTCGGGTCACGGCTTTGTGAGGCTTAGGACCCGACATAGTTCGGGCTCCTTGCAGGGAGCTCGGGAGCTCGGGCTCCTAGTAGAGAATCCGTTTTGGTGGAGTTCGGGCTCAGTAGTGAGCTTGGACTTCGTTACTTTCGGTGCTCGTTTTGGGCGCTCTGCTGCCCCGAGTTGCTTGCTTTTGCCACGTGTCGGGTGATTGCGAGGTCGGGCCAAATTTCCCTTCATCAATTGCCCCCCACTCCCTGCGACAAGGGTCCTGTCTTGGCGCGGGGAGTTCGTAAGGTAGCAGGAGGGTTTTGGTCCGCACTGAGGGCGCTCGCTTTAATTTGATTTTCAAAAAAGGGCACGCGTTTGGGAGACGTGATGGTAGCCGTTCGGGAGTCGTGCTGCAAATGCTTTTATTGCGAAGAGACGTGCGCTGACACCCTATCAGTTTCGAGAAGATGCATGCTGACGCCCCGTCCTTTGACAGGACGCGCGCGACGCCTTGTCAGTTTCGGAAAGACATGTGCTGGTCAGCTTCGGAAGAGGTGCGGTTTAGCGCGGCTGTGGGCCGTTGGATTGGCTTCGATCTGG
>NW_010729096.1:3024846-3121439 GCF_000365185.1 Nelumbo nucifera | reverse complement strand
TCATGCCCGATCTGACAGAAGCCTGGAAGTGAGTGCGCGAGGTGGTTATAAAAGGCTCCTACCCCCCAAGAACAAGGTATGCTAACTTTTGCGCTATCTGGCTTATCTTGCCTTTGAAAGACTCTAACTTGAGCTTCGGAGCCCTTACGCCGGGTTCTCCCCGGAGTTTCTTCACTCCCTCCGTTTCAGGTCCCCTGCCACTCAACTCAGAGGCAAGATCGTTGACAGTTAAGATCGGTCGAATTGTGCATCATCAAGAATGATCAATATCCAAAGATGAGCAATTTGAATTTATTTTATGTTACGTATATATTAAAATTGTATTTACTTATCATACAACAACCTAAGATTAAAACATGATCATCCGATACTCAAATATAGATATTAGTGTATACTAACTAGTATGTCTGATATTCATCTTTTTCATTTTTCTTAATTTTTCTATTTTATAATGATCAGGGAATTGATTAAGACACTCAAATGTTTTACATCTTTTGAAAAGACTTAGTTCCACGCAATCTGTATACACTAATACACGTCTTCAATAATAATTGACACGTCTTTATGTGAGAAGTAGATCATCCCACCATGTGGACGTACAATGAATAAATACCGGGGCCCTTGTGTGCTGTCCTTTGCTCTTGGATCTCTCTGCTCGACATGATATCTGGGTTTGAACCCGCACCTAACTAATAGTAGATCTCTTTGCTCGACATGTTTGGATCTACTCAATTAATTATCAGTTGGCTTAATAGAAACGAGGCCATTTCTTGATTTTTTTTCTTTTTGGAGAATTTCAACAAATTGATTCTGTGTGCTCAGATAATAGTTTTCATGTGCTGCCGACAAGTACCAAATCTCTAAAAATTCTATTTGTGTCCGCATCGTGGTTGGAACATAAGTGATTATTTTAATCCTTTTCGAATGTTGATAGACAATAACCCTTTCCATCTTGTTATGCATTTGACATTTTTTATTTTAAGGATTTCTCTTTTTTATCGTTAAAAATTTAGTATTTATATATAAGGACATTTTAACTATAAAAAGGAGATAAATCCTTCAAATAAGAAATGCCAAATGCAGCCTTGATTGGTAGATATTATTGTCATTTTTACCTATAAAAATGTTTGGGGTTGGTTAATACAAATCGTTGAGAAGTTTTTTTTTTTCTTTTTAGTTATTAATTTCTAACTACTTATAAACCCCAATTATCAATTTCATGTATGCATTTTTCTAGTTGAAGTGACTATCTTATATGATGTGATAAGATAAATTTCTCGAACAGAACTGTAGAAATGGCAATCAAATTAATTCTATCATAATCTCAATTCCACCCTGATCCAAAAACAGTTTCCCTGTGACTGTATTCAATATTAGAATGATTGCTACAAAAATCTTGTATTGGTCTATTTAATAATCATGGAATAAATTATTGCCAGGAGATGGCCAAAATACGATGGATTAGGTGAGAGATCACAATCGTGCTTTTAGTTTTGTGAACGTAACCTAGACTTTTTGCGCTCGGTGATGAATGTGTTTTGTCTCATTGTAATGGTATTGAGAAAGGGAATGAAGAGATAAGAATTTAATATGGTTTAATAAATCTGACTGCATAAGACTGATAACTAGTTTTTTTCTGATATCTTGATAGTGGGGAGCTCATAAGCTGGCCAAATTTGACATATAAATTATCAGAGAATAGTCAAATTCTATTTACCTCATGATTTTTTTTTTTTTATCTTCAATTGTCTTGAAAGACCTGATATAATACGAAATTGATTAATGGAATTAGCTTAATGCTATGTTTGGTTTAAAGGAAAAGGTAGGGAAAAGAAGAGAAACCTCTACAAGGTTTGTAAAGGTTTCTCTACCTTTTCCTTCCTTTCTCTATTTTTTTTTTCCTTCAAACCAAACACAGCATAAGGGTCTGCAAAGAAAATGCCTAAATTGGGTAGATTGAACTGGGTTGAGGGTTAAGTTAGGATCGAAATTTGTTAAAATTTCAGTGGGCTTGAACCTTAACCCAAACATGATGTAGTTGGATTGGATCAGGCTTGAGCTATTCAGGTCTCAACCAAGCCCAATTGGAGTTTAGGTCAAGCTGAATTTTTTGGTCTAAGCCTAAGCCCAGCTTAGAGTCTAACTCGAACCTAACCTAACTTTACTAATAAGTGTTCTAAAAGACTTGCGACATGGGTTTGGGTTGGGCCAGACCATGTTTCCTTGCAAAGAAAATGAACTAGAGAATTAAGAAGGAGAAGAATGGGCTTTAAACAATCTAAATAGATTGGGTGAATATTCGGGTGGTGGAGATGAAGAGCATTTGAAGAAGACGTATTTATAGATTGAGATGGAAGCATAGTGTGTGTTGGGTGTGAAGTGTGAACCTTATGCGTAGTTCAATAAGAAAGCTGACCAGCTTTTCTGTATTCACTTTTCAGAAAGTGTAGGTTTTACGGTAAGTTGCACAACTTATTTGGGAAAGTCTTCCTATCTCCCAAGTGGATAAGTCAATTGTCCATAAGGGCGAAAATTGGCTAAACTATGGGGCGCTAAAATCGCTTGTCAACACATGAAAGTTATGGGTTTTTTAGAAAATTATCTCATCTATTCAACTAACAATTTTTTTTTAATAAAAGAACATGGGTGAATGTACTTGAAAAACACTTTCCCAAGTAACACATACCCGAGTAAAAGCATTTTACCTAAGTAAGTAACTTATCAACAAACAAATGAGGGGAGGGGGGCTCAGAGTAAGTTCTGGGTCCAAGATCAATCATCTATATAGTGAATGATTTACTGTATTGATTCCTGTGATTGATCTATAAAAACTTTTAGTGGTACACATTACACACTATATTACTCTAGAATGTTTTTTTTTTTCTGTAGATGAAATCTTGGACCCAAAAAAAATAAAAATTAAAAAAGAAGCCGACGTAGAGTTGATATAAAGAACATCCATGACAAGTAGAGGTGGAACCGAGCAGAAAATCTAGCTATTTAAGCTTGGCTTGGCAAAAAAAAAAAACACAAGGCTTGAGTTTGGGCTCAAACTTGACTTGAACTTAACTCGATTAGCAAACAAACTTATATACTAGACTCAAACTTGAAGCTTGATTAAACTGAAGAGAATAAAGCTTTTCACAAATAGAACTTAAATAACTTATAAAATACTCTATTTGTGTTCACCCCTAATTACATAAATAAAATTAATTTTGTATATGCCACATTGACAGTAGAAATGCCTAATTTATAAGCCTTCAAGTCCAATATTCGGCCTATATGGTCTCTAGCTATACAAGCTATCGAACAGTTCCCATTAATACAAGAGGCATCAAAGTTGAATTTAATGACCTCAAATCTAGGACTTGACCAATTAATAGGAATAATTTCTCTTCTCCTCTAATCAATCACTTTCCTTTTCTCACTAATTTGGATCTCATTCCAGGAATTTCGCACACTCTCAATAATAATGGGAGGAACCACATTTCTTTTGTTAAAAACCCTATCATTACGATTTTCCCAAATAAATTTGCACTGATGCAAATAATGGGAAGAGCCATATTTCTTGTCTCTCAGGTTGTGTTTGGTTTCAATGCAAATAAATTTGCACTGATGCAAAACCATGGTAGTGCAAATGATTTGAGTGCAAATTCTGATCTATTTTTTGTTTCAAGTGTTATCTTATTCTGTTTGATTGCAGTACATGAAGTAAATTAAAACATGAAGCAGAATAAAATAAAATCCAAAACAAAATTAAACAAGAATTTGCATTTTATACATTTACACTCCCATGCATTTGTACTAGTGCAAGTAAATTTGCACTGCAACTAGGGGTGAGTATTATTCGGTTAAAACTGAAATACCGAACTGAAAATTTCGGTTTTGGTTGTTTTGGTTTTTGGGTAATTCGATTCGGTTAATTCGGTTTTTAAGAATTTTGATTTTTCAGAGTTATAAATTCGGTTAACTAAAAAACCGAATTAACTAAAATTCATTATATAATATATAACATTTAATATATAATATGCTATATATTTATATATTAATATATTATATATAATGTATTATAATGAAATTTAATTTCATAATATATATTATAATATACATTATAAGTTATAATATATAATATTTTATATATTAATTAAATTCTGTTTTTAACCAAAATTTTTAATTTTAGTTATTTCAGTTTTCTTGTAATTCAGTTTCGATTTCATTTTTCATTTTTTTATTTCAAGTTTTAAAATTTCGATTAATTCGGTTAAGTTTTTAACCGAATAAATCGAATGCCTTAAGGAACTAGAAGATAGAAGAGGTCACATGCAATGGAACAAATTATGTACAGTTTTCTTTATTGTGATTTTTGAAAGTAGGAATTCTTCTAGAAAAGTTGTCATGATCATGACTCTGATTTCTTAATTATATTATAGGTAGATGGGCCATCCGGGTTTGGTGGGCCGCACTCGTAATTAGAAGATTATGAAATCAGTCATATTATTGTTGTATCCAACATGCTAACAAAACAACATAAAATTAAGGGGTGTTTGGTGCATTTGTGTTGTATTGTCATTGGGTCTTGTCTTGATCAATATAAATTTGTGGAAAAGAATTTTCTCACTGAAATGTTTTGAGTTGATAAATATAAATTGATACTTTTATTTAAAAATATCAAATTTGATATTTATACATGTATTTTTTTAATTGAAATGATAATCTATATTATTAATAAAAGAGTGAATAACCTCATTTTCTAGACTTTTTATTAGACATTTTTACCCCTTATCTAAGTAATATACAACGAGCATAAAAAAGAGTATATATGTCTTTTATTCTCACTCCAAAAACTGCCCACTTATAAGAGTTAATAAACTGCTTACTTATAACTGTTCAAAAACTATACACTTATAACAGTTAAGAAACTGTCCACTTATGATAACTGTTCAAAAATCGTCCATGAATTATAAATAGTTTTGTTTTGGAGATACTGTCAGATGCAAATGCACGTATATGTTTACTAGTCATATATAATGTAACAATAGTATTCATAATTTATATTTATCAACCTAAAATGCAATGATAACACAACACCACTGTATCAAATTCAAATACTCTTTTAGGCTTAGTTTGAAAAGAGTGCAAATACAAATATGTACAGTGCAAATACACAACTGATCTGTTTCGCTTTTTATAGAGTGTAGTTGGTTGATATGGTTTACACTGCTCTGCAATAATCCCTCCCTATAATTTAGTGATATTGCTGTATTTGAGAAATAATCTGGAATATTTTGTAATAACAACTAGTTGATATTTTGTAAAATGATGTTTTAGGCTGTGTTTGTTTTGCACGTGTAAATACGGATTGATGTAAAATTTCACAACTGATCCATATTTTCATGCGGTTGTTTTTAGTGTAAGGTGTATATTGGAAATCGATGTAAACCTTCCCATTGATTGACTTTTCTATCGATAATTGATGTAAATAATAGATCGATAACATCGATTATCACATCAAAAATGCTCCTAACAATCCACTAAAATTTTAAACTCATTAACTGTGTATTTTCCACCGAAAACAAACGTAACCTTAGGCATGAATAACTAGTGAATGGAAACTCCGAGAAAGGCCCATAGTGAGCCTGTTTTCTTTGAACTCGAGCTCAAGTTTTCCTGTCAGAACCGGACCAGGCACATGCAGGCTGCAGAACGCCCTTCCTTTACCGGGGCCTGTGCATCAGGGCCTAGTGGCCCAATATTTCAAACATTCTGTACTTTGTCCTGAACTTCTCGAGTCATTTGCATCCCCATGGTTGCCTTGCCCATCTTGTTCCAAAATTCAACTTAATGGTTGTTCTTCCAAAGTTTCAAAAGACGAGCCTGTTTGGTTGTAGAATAAGTGGCTTGCATTGAAAATTTTCCTATATATTTTAGTGCATACATAATTAACCATCTTATTGAATGTTAAGCTGCATTTGGAATGGGCATTTCTTATTTTAGTGCATACATAATTCCATTAATTATGCGAGAGACACAGAGGTGAGAGAAGACCAAATAAAAAAAAAAAAACAGATTAATTTCCATTCATTCAGGAATCAGGATTCAAAACCTTTGAATCAACAAACAAAATGATGACACAGAAATGAACCTGCAAAAACTACATGCTATTGATAATTATTTGTTTTCCAAAAATAAAAAAGTATTGGAAGAGTTATGAACGTGAGACACGTGTCCTTTTCCTATCATGGGCATGGCGATCAGCTTCACCGTCGATCCCGTACGTAATACCTTCTTCTCTCGCCATTTCTACCAACATCTTTTGAAGCTCCTCCAAACTTTCACCCTATTTAATTCCCTCAAAATTAAGATCATCAGTCGAGTTTCTTCTTTGTTAGAAATAAAACCAGATTAAATAAATCAAAAGGGTTTTACAAAATAAGTACCTGGGGCCTTGCTTTCTCCACCATCGACAGTAATTCTTGCATAAAATCCGAAAATCCCTGTTTCAAAGAATTCAGAAGTTCTGCAAACAAGCAAAATTGACAAAATGCAAGGGAAGGGATTAAAAAAAAATACTGACATCGTCTTCATCTTGGAAGAGATGAACCAATTCAGCGTCGTACATTGACCTCTTCCCTTTATCTGACAAAACTGCAGAAAATATGCCCTTGAAATTGAAGCCGAGAAGATCAGAAATCAACCTGTGTCCAAATTAAGTATTCTTTGGTTGTATTACCAGAATAAGCTTCTTGGATTTTCTGGAAACGGTATTGGGCTTCTCCAGCGACCTTGGGATTTCTCATCCACTTATCTGGATGCCATTTCTATCACCACCACCATCACCATCAGAAGAATTTCAATGGGGATAAAAGCATAAAAATAAATAAAAAATGAAGAAATCAGGCACTAAATTATGGTGCAGAGACCTACAGGGTAAATAAAACAAATGAAAAGATCACTAACCAAAGCGAGCTTCCGATAAGCAGTGCGAATTTCAGTAGCGGAGGCATTGCTACATATGCCGAGGACTGAGTAGTAAGACGAACAGCCAGCATCATCGGATTCTACCTGCCGAGCTGACATTTTTCACCGGCGGTAGAGAAGGAGAGGACGAGGAACGGTATTTGGTTGATGATATTGTTTTCTTATATACGATGGTGATGGTGACGATACATAACGACGACGACTGGTGATCCTGATTCCTGATAATTAAGATGAGAAGTGGTAATGGCGGAAAGAAACTCGACAAAGAAAGAAACCAGATTGCTGGGCGTCAGTTAAGATTAATTGTGGCCTGCCCTTTGGGAGTCGTTAAGAGTTGAAGCGGGAGAAGGTTCCAGATTTCCACACTCCAGTACCTAGCTGGTTGTTGTCGTGATTTGTATATACGAAAACGAGCGAGTTCTCCTTTTGAAGCTGGATATCAACTCAACTCATGTTGGGACTTGGGAGTTGGGAGAATCGCAGAATCATGAGAACGTTGTATTTAATACAAGCGTCGGGATCTGTTTTGTCTGCGAACATAAGCGTGTGTATCAGATTACGTCATCAACACGAGTGAATGAATACGCAGTGTTCCGTACAATGGGCATACAAATATGTACAGTGGCAGAATTACAATTTTTTTGTTAGGGGGGTCAAAACTTACAAAACATGAATAGGGGGTCAAAAGCTAAGAAACATGGATAAGGGGGTTAAAATATAAGTAGAATTTAAATGGGTTTTGTGGGAATTTTGGCTCCCCTCCACCACCCCTTGCTCCGCCCCTATGTACAGTGTAAATACATAAAAAATAATATAAAATATAAAGTTTTGCACTCTACATATTTGTATTTATACTCTTTCCAAATTGAGCCATTAGAATAAATATGCATTCGCTTTTTATATCTTACAAAATGCGGCCTAAAGCTCAGTTTGGAAGAAATACAAATATGTAGAGTTCAAAACCTTCTAATTTATATTATTTTCTATGTATTTGTATTTTGTATCTTTCTATTTGCACTATTCCCAAATTGAGTCTTAGGCTTTATTTGGTTACAGTGCAATTTTGTTTGCACTAGTACAAATGCTTAGGAGATAAAATGAAAATAATTCTAATTCTGGTTTAATTTTGTTTTGGGTTTTATTTAATTCTTCTTCAACTCTAACGTTACTTCAATAATTTTAAAATAAAAACAAATCATAATTTATATTGAAATCATTTGCACTTCCATGGTTTTGCATCATATTGCAACCAAACATGGCCTTAAGGAATCTAAAATCCTCGATCAGAATATCACCCAACAAAATCCCAAAATTTTTCAAAAACACAACAAAATCCCTTAAGGAATCTAAAATTAATTATATTTTATATAATATGATATGTATAATATTTTTTAATTTCTATATGTACAACTTGGGTGGATTGGTTCATGTCCAAGGTCAACACAACACAATTTAAATTGGGCTTGGGTTGGATTCGTAAAGTTTAATAGAAACATTAATATTTTTAGGGCAATTTTTTTAAACTATCTCTACTGTTTTGAAAAATTATCATTACCATTAAAATAATAATGGAAGGGCTGAAATGTCCGTTTTTGCCTTAAATCAAATTTGAAGCTCCGGATCCCTCTGCAGCATGTACAGTTCCTCTACAAAGACTAAACGCTCTCAACATCGCAGTCCAGCTTCTTCATGATTTCATACCGCGGTGAATGAACAAAACCAAAAAGAGACATTTCGGAAAGTCGGGCTTCCGCAATAGCCACCCCCTCTCTTCCTGGTCAAGATAGATGGGAAGTAGATGAACATAACCAGACATACACCTTTGTTTCATGATAGAGCTGCCCTCCCTCCTACAATACCCAACCCATGGTGGTGGTGGCGGCAGCTACGGTGATTTCCGTGACGGTGGTGAAATACTATAACAGACAAAAGGGAAGAGAGAGAGAGAGCCACCTCGTCTCTGAAATTGAAGGAATGCCTGCCATTTCCAAGGCAGCCATGACAGAAACAACCGAATAAAGAAAAGAACGAAACCCTATAAACCGGAACTTTCTTCCTTTTCTCCTCTTATTCTATTTACTGCAACAATGTTCACCACAAAAGAACAATTGTTAGCTTTATTTGCCTTCCTCCTGTAGACATCAAGGCTTTCTTGTTCCAGTTGCAGAAGCATTATGTCCCTATCACTATCGCTTTCTCCAATTTCAACCCAAATTTCCTGATCATCGAACAATCAATTTACTCCAGCAGAGGTTTTATTGTGGATATGTGCTCCTTGACTGGCAGCGCAGATGATTGACAGTGGAAGAAACTGGCAGCGGTGGACGCAGGCAATCGGCGAGAACGAGAGAGAAACAGTAGCAGAAAGCTTAATAAAACAGGGAAGGGAAGGCTATAAATCGAATCCCCAAAAGTAGATCATCGATAATGAAAAATGAATAACGAAGCAAATGGTGATTCCGACCTGTTGGAGAAACACGTCTTCAGGAGTTCGTCAGGCTTCCGATAGTCCTTCGATTGTCATAACTCCGACAACTTGTGCCCTGAGCTAGGAGAAACAGGGGAGAGAGGGATCTGTCGTTGCAGGGCGGTGATGAAACAGGGGAGACAGGGAGAGAAAATGAAGGGGAAGAAGGCGAGAAAGAGAAGGTGGAGGGGCTACGCCGCCGGTTAAGGATCGAGCTAGTTCGATTTGCCGTTGTTGAAAGGAAGAAGAGGGCGAGGGTAAAATTGAGTTTTAAAAAAATATACATATCACATGTGTAAGTTTTCACGGAATATTAACGGATGTTAACATTTAAGGTAACAGTAAGGAATCCATTAAACACGTAAAACATTAAGGGTAATTTAATAAAATTGCCCATATTTTTATTTTATATATAAAAAAGATATTCATATATTATAAATATACTCTACAAACCGATACATTATATGTAATATACATGATAGGGTCCTACCCCAGTCTGGTTGGCCTACCACCTTAGAGCCAACGTGGCAAGAGATTCTGACACAAGCCCAATTCCACCTTAGAGCCAACGTAGCAAACATAAATCTTAGCATTCTAGCTCTCTTACCCTCTGTTTTACTCTTCAACCCTACTCAGCTAAGACCAATTCGTCCCAAACAGCTTCACCTGACTTATCTCTCTGCCTTATTGACTTGAGCATTAGATTCCTCCTCCCTGTGAAACCACCTCAGGGACAGGTCGTCGATTTTCATCACCCCATTTTGCTCACTTTGTCCATCACAGCTCATCCAACACAGTTCGTCACAAAGCTCGGCCTCATCCAGCTCAGAAAGACCTCTTATTTGCTTCTGCCTGCCTTAGCTCGAATAGCATCAATACATAATATGTATTTTTGTATATGCTCATCCATTGGGCTTTGGGCCAAAGCCCAAGCCCAGCCCATGAACATGTCTACTTGTAAATGAGCATGGACCCAAATTAGACATATAAATATTCTAAATATGTACAATCTAAAGAGTACACAAAGTTAATATATAATATACATGGAAAGAATACAGCATAGGTCAAATAGGTTGAGATTGGATTGGATTAGGCTTAGGTCAGATTTGGACCATCTGAGGCCTTAACCCAAGCCCAGCCCAAGTTTTCAAGCCTAAACCCAACCCAAAGCTTAAAAATCAAAGCCCAAACTGTGCAAAATTTCAGTTCGGCTTGGACTTCCCAACCCAAAGCCCAAACTTATGCATTCAGCTACATTTAGGGATGCAAATGAATCAGAATAAGATTGGATCTAAATTTGAATTCGATCCGCTTTAAACAGATTTGAATCCCCATGTTGCGTTTTGAATTGGATCAGATCACAAAATATGATCCATTTCAAACATCTGATTGAAATCGGATCATATGGATTTTCTATTTGATCGGATTCAGATATGCCCCAATTCAAATATATCCAATCTGTTTGCTTTCCTAACTACATTATTCTGATCCTAGAACCAATAATAAGTTAATAACAACATTGTTCCAAAATTAACAAAACCTCCTTATAATAACTATGGTGGTGGTTGGTAACATGGACGTTTTTGGGGCTTGATTTTCCAAAAAAAAAAAAAGCCCACGCCAAGATGGTGCATGTTAATTTGTTTGGTATTGTTTTTGTTTTTAGGTAGGCAATAAAGCAACGTTTTTCACATTTATGTTGTTTGATAAGCTGATTTTCATCACTGTTTTTATTGTATGTGTAATCTATTTGGTACATATCAGCGCTACATCATATTGTCATTGGGAGCAATAGCTCACTGATGTAGCAAACGTCAAACTTGATGTTTCATGCATCGAGAAAAATACAATTTACAAAGCATGGGTGTTTTTTACCAGTTTTTCAAAAAAATAAAAAACACTTAAACAAACATCCCCTACATTGTATCTTAACCCTGGTTTATCATGGTTTGTTGATGTAAAGATGACTTGACAATTACATGATGTGTCTCATGTTCCAATGAAACTTCCAGACATAATTTTTTTTGCTCGATAATAACCACACTATTAAACATAAAATAAATAATAAAAGTACATTAACTTATGAATGGCACAATCAATACTCATGAAGTCATATTATTTACAAAATGACCTAGGAATAGGATAGCCTCTTCTTTGTTGTATTGTTAAAAAATACATTAAAACGTTTTCTCAATTATAGCACCTTTCTCAATTTTTCAGAACCATGATATAACTTGGCTGCACATGTGCAAGATTCATGTGCCATTTCCGAAAGCTCACTAGAAAATTTGTTCCCAAATAAACAAAGCCCTTTCTTTATTTAACAACTGCTATTTGATTGGATGACGATTCACATCCTCACAGTCCCAAAGACAATTAATTATACAAGGTCTCTTTATCATATTTCATCTAAAATAAATAAATCCGAAACGATGCCAGTGTAACCACGTGATTCGCCCTACAGAATTTGACTATCCATGGATATGTCAACATCCACTTTGTCAGCCATTGCCCTATTGACCTACTATTACTTTTTTAGAGTATAGTACTCCCGTCCCAGAATGTTCATTAAAAAAAGAAAAAAAAAAAAAAGTTTTTTTACCAAAAGGGGGTGTTTGGCAATGACTGCATTTTTATGATTATTTACAAAAACTTGCTTTGCATGGTTTTCGTCAATGTTTTTGAACCGCCGTTGACCCGGATGGTCGGACCATTCGGCCCAAAAACTGTTCAAGCAATTGATTCCATTTCACCCCTGACCCGCTCTTGGATCAAAAACTATTGACTTAGTCAGAAAACCACTGACCCAGGCAGTCCAACCATCGATTCGTTTGACCCGAGCAGCAATTCACGATTTGAGAAATTGCAGATCTGAAACACAAACTCAGATCTGATATCCAGGTGGTCTAACCGTCGATTCATTTGACCCGAGCAGCAGTTCACGATTTGAGAAATTGCAGATCTGAAACACAAACTCAGATCTGATATCCAAGAAGAAGAAGAAAAAATTGCAAATCTCAGATCTAGATCTGAGAAAAAATGAAAAATCAATCTCAAATCTGAGATCTGAGAACTTGTATGAGATCTATCATCTGCACTGTATTACCACCGTCACCATCGCCATCTCATCATCGCTGTTGCCATCGCCGTCGCCGGTGAGCGTCGAATCATTCTCCTCTTCCTTCTTCTTCCCTCCTTCCCTCTTTCTTTCCTTTCTCCTTTCTTTCTCAGCCGACAAAATACTCTTCTCCACTCCTCCAGTCCTCCTTTCTCTCTTTCTCATGACTCGTATACCATTTGGCCTTTTCTAATATAAACCGTCTGAACAAATGATCAAACCGCTGACCCAAAAACCAGTAGCTAAAACGGTTCTGTTTTCGGGTCAGTTTTTAAAACTTTTTCGTTGTGCACGAGTCCATCCATAACAAATATTTCATCCATCATTTCCACAGTAACAAATTCATATTTTTCTTTAACTTTCGTTTTTCAAAAGACACATAATATGGCACTAGCAGACTAGCAGTGCATGGGGATAATAAAAAAGAGAAATAAAGTGGCATCGCCAAGAAAAGCAACCTTTCCCTCTGGTACTCACATGGTGAATGATGAGAATCGCACTGTAGAAGGCTAAGGACGAGTAATTTCAACCATCAAATCTGGCAAGCGAACCCTCCAGTTGAGAAAAAGACAAACTGACATAACAACACCTGTACTAAGAAAATGATAATTGTCATCACAAATGTTACTTACAAATTCAAGATGTTAGAAACCAAACAATCACCAATATGTATTTATGAGATAAGCATGGCTGTTTCCGTGGTTACTGGTTAGTCCTCCCATCATAAACCCAAATCAACAATTCACTTCTATAGGACCCATTCAATCTTTCTATCTTTCCTTCTTACACGTAAATCTTCACCAGGAATGACACCCCGACCGACCCTCCATTCTTGACTCTTGAGTGATCAGCTCTATAGTGAACAATTCCTATACTTTTCTCAGAAACACGACCAGACTGCCAGATAGCAAGTGCATATGTAAGTAATGGTATAATGATTAGTGGGAATATTGCTATGTTGTCACTTTGGTTGGCTCGGCCGTTTTCCTTCCATGGCATCCATCTTAGTCCTACAACTCGTGCAAAGGAAGGGACCTTCCCATGGTTTTGATGTGGGTGAGTAGAAAGACCCCGAGTTTGCACATTTGGCAGATTGCACTTCTGAACCATCGGTTGGTGGTTCATCAACTTGGCAGATTGCACATCTGAATTGTCCAGAGTTGGTCTTCTGGGGGAAATCCTTACCCAACCTGCAATTCCACGAGGGGCGGTGAGGTTGGCAATTCCACATCAACAATAATATATTTCCCAACCCTTTCAGAGAATGAATCACACAGTGAGTCAAACAGGAAGAGGGAAGATACAGGCACACTCTCGCCATTGCTATAAGCATCAATATCTAGTACTAGTACAGACAAACACACACAAACCATATATCCAAGTAAATATATAAAGAAACGTGATTAGAGTAAAATAATTCTAACAGAAACAAAGCTAATCAAATCGATGAATCACCAACTCTAAACATTTGTTATATTTTATAGATTTTGAATGTCAATAAGGATCCAATATGAGAGCATAAAGGATAAAGGATGACATCATACAATGTTAATGTGTCATTTAGGCCTAATTGAATAGGCTGGGACCCTGGTACTGCTCCATTAAGTAGCAAGCTCCTTTTAGGAAGTTATCGCTGCACATAATAATTCAGGTTCTTTTCTTGACTTCCGTAACGAAAAGGTCAAAAAGAGGTCTTGGATGGTGGGACTGGGTAATGGACAGACCTAACCATCAGCGTTTTCTTGCATGAAGAGGCCACTCTCCGATTCCAACCTGGTTCTCATGCTTACCTGATCAAGATTTTAAAGTGTGAATCTAATTGACTGGCATGTTGTGTACATGGATCAAAACAAGTGGAGATTCAAGTCATAAACAGCTCTGTAAATTTGTCTACGAAGGTATGATACATGCCCCTCAAATAATTTTCAATTTGCATGACAAAATCCACTGCTTTTGAGTTTGTATCTCTATCACTTTTAAGTTATGACAATGATCACTAATTCAGTACACTTTTAACCAATGACAAATACAAGATACAAGTAATTTTTTGATGTAATACAATTTCATTTCAAAAAACAAAATCAAAATAGCGAGTCCAGAAACAACAGAATCACTTGATAAGCAACCACTTCAACTGTCAACAGTGAAAATGGGATTTTTATCACAGCTCTAGGGTACAGAATCCCTTACCAAATAGCCATCCAGCATCTTTGAATGAATTCCCTTGAAATTTTAAGTTATAGATAAACTATAGTCTTCATACAATATCAAAAGCAACAACTATCATATATTGTTTCTTGAATGATATATTTGTACGTTCTCTCAAATCTTATGCATGTAAGTGCTTTATACCACTTCATACTCCATTAATACAAATTTTTTACCTTTACCTGTGAAGGAAAAAAATTAAAATAGGTTTTCTAATTTACCCTAACACACTCTCAGTTGGCAATATAATGTTGCAAATTCATAATTCTACAGCCAACCTCACAGACATCATAGACCAGAGACTTACAAGACTATTCAACATGATTCTCATTTTTGAGATGTTAGTAAAGACAGATTTATAACATTAGCATCAAAACTCAAATCTCCACCCAAATACTATAAAATCACCTAAACCACATGTTCAAGGAGGAACCAAAAGAAACCCAGTTATGTGGGTTTTTCAGTTGAGACACTGAAGATAAATTTCTGTAGGAAAGGAATCTGGCTAAGTGGTAGCAGATCGACCTTGGTTTTCTAAAAGAAACAGTAAGCCGTTTATTTATTAATGAAAAAGAGAACCAGGCAGGACAGATGATATTATACAAAGAATTCAGCAGAGAGCCAAGCATTCCACTTAGCTTCTTTAACCACTACTTTTTACATTGAATCACCATCCCCAGTTATCCTAACATAAGTTTCCTCTCATAACTCCTGCTCCTGATAGGGCATCTGCCAATCCATTTTCTGGTCTAGGAACTGACCTGATTGAGAAATTCAAGTTGTTCACTAAGGTGTTGTTTGGCAAGTCTTTCTAAGTAGATTTTTCAACAGCCCAGCAGACCAGAAGACACTGAGCTTTTGGGATCTTGTCTTCAAAGACCAAGACTGTTTGGTAGGCATCTTGGTTCACTGGGCTGTTAAAAACATATTGAAGGCTATTTAAAGCACAGAAAGACCAAAAGCTTCATTTGAAGCTTTCCTGATTTTTGGCTAATTTGATCTTACGACATGCTCATCTCTAGGTCTTCTCAGCTACAAGAAACCAAACGCTAAAAGACCATTTTTTATCTTTTCAGTTTCACAGACCAAAAGATCAACGGAAAAGACGTGCAAAACACCCTCTAAAGCTCCAGCATACCTTACAAAAATTCCCAGAGAAGGGACATCTTCCCTCAATTTCAAGCAATTTATACAACTTAGCATTTTCCCTCCACTTCTATTTTTGATGGATACTCCCTCCACTTGTATTCCTGTCTAGCATGTTGATGCAGCAAATTTGAGGCCCTTAAAGCCAATAGCTCCACTTTCAAGGAACCAAAACCAACCTGTCACCAAAAGCTTAGAATAATTTATCTATTGCCATTTCTTTAATTGCTCCCCCTATGAACAAAGTACCTGGGTTGCACAAGTAGAAACCATCAAACTTTAATTTTATTTTTCCCTACTCAGCTACTTACCAGTCAGCCAGCCACTTTGTAGATCAACCATAGAGATTACTTTGAATTCCTCACTATAACTATACAGTGCCAAACAAGAAATCCTAACCATGATAAGTTCTAGCAGCCTCTAGACATTCTGGTCCTTGTTTTCAAATTCTTGCAATTCCTAGCTCCCAGACCTCATAAAATTGCTGCTCAAGTACAATGGATCAACCACATAACAACAAAACAGTTCAATGGAAAGTACATCTAACCAACCGAATTTATGGTGGCCAGGCACCACTTGGACATTTTGGCCTGGAAAATCAGGTAGATGCTAGACAACAAAAAGAATGTACTACATATAATGTATAATCTATAAAAACTTACATATAGACATTATGTAATTATATGTTCCCTGTAAACCTTTTCTTTTTAGGGGGTATTACATATTACACATTACAGGGGATTAAGGGTGGTGACTGGGGACAGAACAGGGTATACATGAGGTCCACTGACCTTTCCACGGAGAGCCTAAAGTAACAAGGGTTTAATCCTGCACCTCCATACTCGGAGGGATGCTGAGTGACCATCTCAGCTACTGGGTTATCAATATGTGACCTGTAAACTATTATACTAGAAACTTAATCACCAAATGATTAAATGACAAGTATGGCATATCTATTTCTGGAGAAAAAGAAAGATTTTGAATTCCCTAGTACAAAGTAATGCAAACATAAACAAGGGTTTGGATCCCCAACTTAAGGTCTGCATACACACATATCAACACAAAAATCAACTACAGAATCACAGGCTCGTATCAATATATAAAAAGAAGCAAAAATACCTATTTGCCCCCAATAAAATGTGTATTTCAATACTGCCTGCCTAGTTATCTCCTAGGTGAGATGCATCCATAAACACCTAGTCAACAAACTCAACACCTAGATTGCTTTAACTACACTGATCTAACTCCATTGCAAAGACCAACTTAAATGATGCAAAGATTAACAATCTAAAAACATGCTTTGCTAGGCTATAGACCACAATGAGAGTTTCACTTTTTCCTCTGCCCTCCCCTCAAAAGATGTAAATAGAAGAGAAACTGTTCGATACTTTCTGTTGATGCTAGAACCTCCCCATAAATTGTATCAGCAAATTGGCAAAAGCACCACATTTTGAAGCAAAATCAATAAGGATACTTCAGAGGAAACCTATATTTTCACTGTATATGGAGCCTACTAGGGTAGTCAAGGTGGAGAACCAAATTTTGATAAATGTTTCAACTTTCTTATCAGAAAGACCAAAATACCCTTATCACAATGAACATGACTAATAATGCTTGATGATAGACCCAGATCCTATGTAGCATCCCCCAAAAACTAGAAGAAAATAAGTAAGTAAAATAAAAATGGTCATATAATTGTTAGAATAAGAGCTGATATGGTCCACTCTCCCCCCTATAAATTCAATGAAAGACATCTGATAACTTTTCCGATTGTAAAGGTCATGATTCATGAGCTCTCCAGCAAATTTACAAAGATGAAAACTTATATGCAAAAAAAAAAAAAAAAACTTCCAGTAGAATATAATAACAACATAAAGAAAAGCAAAGACCTCCCTTAAAGCAATGTGCAGAAGCAAGGAGTACAAACACAGTTAGACATTCTATTAGTGATGATTAAACCCTCTAGAAGAATGTTGTTCATACTCAAGAAGGGAAACAGTATTCATGTCTCATGATACAGTAAAAGAAATGCCTTCTTTTCTGTGATACATTAAATATGAAATTTAGCACATAAAGTATAAGATAATTACAGGATATCCAAAATAAATGATACTTTGTGCAGACTTACCATCAACAAAATTAATCTAATTACCATTTGATGAAAATTGAACATCAAAAGAAAAGGGCATACCTTTCAGAAAGCATTGCAGAACCTTCTTCAAACAGCTCCTCAACAACTCCAACCGAGGAAAGCTTGTTTGTCAATTTATTGATCGAGTTCTGAGATCTCTTTCCAAAAATAAATGAACTGATCACATTTTGTTTCTTCCTTGGGGTTGATGGCAACACAGAATGTTCAGGTGGAATGATGTCGACCACAAGGCAGGTTGTATCATCTTTCAGACCCCTTGACCTCAGGGCTTCCTGAATGAACAAGCAAATACATGTCATGAAAAATAGAACAAAAGAACAAATATTTGAACCACAAATCAAGAATGGAGAATGGGAAAGGAATTGGCATCACCTTTACAACCAGCTTTGCAGCAAGCTCTGCAGGTAATCCCCGGCAAGATTTAGCAGCCATTTCAGATGACAAGGCATCCCAGATTCCATCAGAAGCAATTATTAATCTTCCCCCAGCATTTGAAAGCTAAACCACCAAAAGATAGATTCCAAAATTAAGAATTTGACACCAATTATTGGAACAAACCATTTGAGGGGGAAAATAAAAAGATCACTATGCTTTACCCAAAGAGCTCACCTTCACTTGCTTAACATGCGGTATAGGGACGATGAACTCTCCAACATCCGTGTCACCAATGGATCTTGAAAGGCATAAACCACCAGGCCAGCACCGGAGAGGGCCCACCTATCAATGGTATAATAAGTTATAATACTCCTAGGGACGTAGAACAGATATATTATACTAATAAATCTTCCAACCATGAAAATTGTGAGTAAACATGTTAGAGTTTTCACTTTCTGTTCACCTCAGTTCCGCCATAAACATTAAGCCTTCCCACCTCACCCCCACTTTTGGTGACACGTTCCCTCTCTTCTGCGTTCTCTTCTAGCCTGTGATCAACTGTCAAAAGAGAAACTACACCTCCCTGCGTATCCAATATGCATCGAGAATCTCCGACAGAAGCAACTGTCACAGTCCACCCATCAATTACAACAAAGGTGACTGTTGTCCCTGATGTTTCTCCTGTTATCAAACGATACCAACATATTAATCACAAAAGCGCTAAATGTATAAAAGAAAATGACAATATCGCATAAAAAGAAGGAAAGCGATGCTTGCCTTTCCGCTGAAATTCTATGTCAGTCTTGACGAAACCTGCAACCAATGCCCGTGGGAGAGCTTGAAGCCACTCTTCCCTAGAAATGCCCTGAGGAATCGCACTCATGACATGATTCAATAGATTCTCCTTAGCAAATATAGCTGCCGATATGCCGTTGTGCCCATCAAAAATCTGCCAACGAGCCCTGAGTTAATTTCTTCCATACGGATACGTTTAGGACAATCACAAACTAAACGAAATTCCATAATGGCAAAAAAAAGGAATTACGAAGAGAGTACCGCAAAGACAGAAAAGGACGACGCCGGATTTCCCGGAATCCTCTGGCAATCGGGCTTTATTAGAAAATAGTCCTCCCCTTTCTTCGCCAAAGCAGCCTGCCCATATCTAATACTAGGTTTCTCAGTCTTGTCACTGTTCCTGAGCTCGCGACCGATAAGAGTTGCAAGAGGAACCAGGGGAGGCCTCATTCTCGAAATTTCCGTCCGGCTCATGTTTATCTACGTCTCGACATTCCTAAGAACTTCGTATCAAAGCCCTAGTGCATCCAAAATGCACCGTCCGTATCGAACCCCTATTCAATCCAAATGCACCGATCCGATAAGGCCTTTCACACGATTTCGCCATTATACTCCCAATAAAACTATACAGTCGAAATGTCTCTACCCATAATCTACATTCCACTACAACAACGATGCCCGAATAGCGAAAAGCACATAGAACCATTACAGAAAATGCACAATGACTAAAAAAAAATCAATGAATTCTAGAAACCCTAACCTTTCAGCATGGCATTTCTCTCCTACGCGACCTATGAATCGAAGCTGGAAAGAAAAGATGGTTTCGCCTCTGAAATCATTTGCATAGAAGACGAATTTCGGAATCAGAACACAAATCAAAACTCCCCCGAGTCTTCGAGCAAATGCTCTTCTGCTGAATGGACAAGTAAGTCTTCAACAACCAGATAAAAGAAAATTTATCAGAGTAGAAAACCCTAAGGAAGAGCTTAACTATCTATAAGCTTCACAGCTGTAGCAAGAAGCCAAGAAGAGAGAGAACTCTTTTTCAATTTGATTTGGTAGTAAAAATAGAAGGGGAGAAAGAGAGCGAGAGGAAAAAACGCGGGGAGAATGACGTCTTTGATATAATGACATTCATATCCTCTCTCTTTTTTTTTTTTTTCTCTTTTCGGTTACCGGCTGGAAATTTTCTTAATAACGGAAATGCCCTTAAGAGAAGAAGGAGGGTGAGTGGATGGATGATCAGGATTCAGCATCAATCAAAGGACACACGTGGGACGCATGCAACGGCCGACCTCTTCATAATGGGTTCCAGCTAGTGTTCTTGATCGGGAAGCAATTATATTCTAACGAAATGAGATCAGACGATTGGGATGGATCCATCTGTAATCCAATGGAAAAGCGATGGTGATGAGTTGGTGGGTTCGGATCAAACGTGGGAAATTGACGGACCATGAAAAAGCCCGTTAACCCTCCTGTCTTATTCATCAGTTGGCATTTTCCACCTTTGAATTGTTGGGTTGTAAACTGGTAATGGGTCCAAGTCCTACAAAACGGTATCCAATTGTCCGACTTCGATCTGTTTATAATTGGATCAAATATGAATCCATCTCTATCTTCTTATCCGATATAATCCCACTTGATCTGATTTATATGAATTCATCTTAAAATTTGTATTTTCATTATATAACAATTAAATTGTTATATGTTTAAGTTTCATACAAGTAAATTTCAATTCATTTTATTCATAAAAATATAATATTATTAAGGTTATTTTTAATTTATTATATATAACATTTTGATCATTTTTAATAAATTAACATCTGATTATAATCCGATCTAAATCCATAATATATGTTATGGATACAATTCAATTCAAATTTGAACATAAATGAATCAAATTTGGATCTACTTATATATGACTCGATTCAATATGTAGAGGGGCATTCATTTTAGAGCCCATATTTCTTCTTAATGTACATGCTCTCTGCTTTTTGTAATTTTGTTTTGATTAGGTCCTGTTTCTTCTTTTTTATGGTTATCGTGTGCATTATTTATTTAAGGTATTTTTAGTTTTTTATATTATTAATGAAAAGATGTGATAATTTCAAAAATAAAATAAAATGAAGGATAATAATATGAAAATTAGAAAGCAACAATTTATTTGTCTTGTTTCACAATAATCCATCAAGAATCAAATTCAATTTGAGACGTTATCTAAGCTAAAACCAGTTTCTATTTTTTCTCATATGGTAAATTTTACATTAATATATTTTAAATGGTCCAATTGTCTGGTCTAAATAGATGGCCCGTTCAGGCAAAAAATAATAAAAACAAAAAAGGCCAAAAACTGGTGTTCATATCAACGATTTGACTGCCTGAATCAAAGGTTTGCTGATTAAATCAACGTTTTTTTGGCCAAAAAGCGATTTTGGGGTGAAATGAAACCATTCAAGTGATCGGTTCCTAGTTTTTCTGGTCTAATTTTGAAAACATTAGGTAGAAAAATATAATTTTGCCATTCCCTATTATTTATTTATAAAGAAACCAATCAGCAAAGCATTAAACCATCATCCTCTTCAAAATTAGTAGAAGATTCACATTTGACCATTATCAACCACTTGGCCAATGGACCAAATAGTTTTAGTAGTATAATACTGCTTTTGTTTTAATAGTTATAGTATAATACCACTTGAAACACTATAAAATAGAAATTTGAGAGGTCAATAGGTCATGCAACCTATTTAATAAGCAACTAGTTGCAAACAGTGTGTTTAATGAAGAGCCTAAGGCTGAGTTTAGAAGGAGTACAAATGCAAATATGTAGAGTGCAAAACCTTATATTTTGTATTATTTTGTATGTATTTATAGAGCCCAGATTTTCTACAAACTTTTCCTACCCACTTTCTATCTGTCCTGAATTAGAGCCACAAATCTCTTAATTCATAATAAAGATGTGTGGCTCCAATTCATGATGGGTAGGAAAAGTGAGTAGAAAATCCTGAGTTGTATTTATGCTGTACATATTTGCATTTGTACTCTTTCCAAACTGAGTCTAAATGAAAATGCAACTACTAGAGATTTCTTGATAAAGAAATGACGGTTTCCTTCAATGAGACAAGTTAATTAAGGCTTTGCCCCAACCATACAATAAGGATAGATTATCAAAATATAAAAAAATGCTCTTTTCATATTATTTATATTATATAAATCAGCTTTTTGTCTCGATACCAGTGCAATTTATAAAAATTAAATCCAAATACCATATATTATTTATGATTAGTACTTACTTGTATAAAGGTGTGTTGTAACATTAATACAAACCAAATACATTCTTACATTTTTGCCCTTATAATAAAAATAGGAGCAAACTAACAATTAGGGGCATTTTGGGGATAAAAATTAGAAAACAACCAGGTCAGATCATATAAGCCGAGATATAAAATAACATTTGAACTTAACTATACCAACCGAACCAGCTGCGTGTGATAATACATGGCAGAGTTAAGCTGTGTTTGTTGTCTTAAGGGCCTGGTTTGGAGGGTGAGCTAAAGATATGTTTTAGACTTGGGTGTTGTTTGACGATCAAAAGACATAACAGGCTTTTACATAAAGATCTTGACAACTTATAGACCATTTAGTTAAAAGCATGCCTTTTTACATAAAAACAAGACGAATAAAGTGAAAAAATAATCTTCATTTGGAGTTTTCTGAAAATAGCCCAAAACAGACTTTTCACATTTTTTTAGAATAGAATCTTTCAACCATTAAATCTTCCTCCAGCCAAACAAAAAAATGAAAACATAAGCTATTGACAATTGGCTTAGCTGCTTCACAAAGWAAAAAAAAAAAAAAAAAAAAGTGGCCATATAATATTGACAAGGTGCTCTGGATAAACTATTTAACCAGGTATTCAACTGGTTGATCAACAACTAATTTGGCTCTCCAAATGTTTTCATCAAAAATAAAAATAGCTTATAAGCCGTTTGTGTAGGCCCCACAAATATGGACAGCTAACTAAAAGCCGCTGTACTTCTCGGGCTAATCAGGGTGGAGGCCAAGTAAGTCCAGTGTAGTCAAATTGAGGTATTAATTAACCCCATTAATTGTGGCATTAGTAGTCACGCCAACTAAACCAATTAACTAACACTAAGAGTCAAGGATCCAAGGAACAAGCAAATAAACAAACAACACTCTTTTGAGTGTTAATGTGATATGGTACCAGGAATAGTATGTGATTATAGATTAGGCATGTGCATCACTCACCATTTGTCAACGGTAGTTGTTCCTCTGTCTCTGTGTGTCTCCTTGGAAATTTGGGATTTTCTACCACACGCCCATCGTCTATATCGATCTTAAAATAAGATCTTCAAACGCTTTTCTTTTTGGAGATTGTTAATTTATCCTCTGATTCCATAATTTTTACTTATCATAGCTGGGTAATTAATGATATGAGAGAATAGGGGTGTCAATGGTATTCTAAAATTTAAATTTGAGATTCGACATAATTGAATTGAATTCAGATAATTCAAATATCTAATCGGTTAAATTCGGATATTTTAATCATATCGAATAGTTAATCGGATTCGAATTTGTATATGATCTTATTGGATTTGATAAATATCTGAATTCGATCGACTATCTTATATATAATATATTTAATATTTAAATATTTTATATAATTTATATATATGATAATTAAATAATATACGTAAGATATTTATTTTATATATTTATTAATCACTTAAGATAATTAATTAGTTGAATTTGAATTGAATCGAATATCCGAATATTTAATTGAATTTGAATTCAAATATTAATTTTTAATATCTGTCATATATTAAATCGAATTTTCTAATCGGATTTGAATTCAGATATTTCCTGATTCGATTCCAATCCGATCCATTTACACCCCTATAAGAGAGGATATGATATAATAAGTGAGTGTCTGAAAGTTTTATATTAAGGGTTTTAACCGTTCAGTCCATCCCTAGGGTGGAGCTAAGATTTCTAGGGATAGACTGAATCCTGATTATGAATTGATGCCAAATCCATGGACATGATGCGATTTATTAGAGGGCTACTAGTAGACTAGGAAAGGAATACAATTTCATATTTTTGAGGTAAATTACAGCCCACTCATCCCTTTATATTTTTGTGAGTGTAATAAAGTAAAAATTTGTAGAATGGATTTCAATGAAATACTCCTTTTTTTTCCCTTACGTTGAAGCGATGTTGATCGAGGTTGAGATGGTTCGCCAATCACTACTTTCTTTTATATATATACCTGATTGTGATTCTTGCAATATTAAACCTTTAAAACTTGCAAGTTTAATTTCCTGCAATTGCCTAATGTCTCCGTTATTGCTTTAATATTTTAATATTTCTCCTACTTCCTCCTCCCAATTTCAAATTTGGTAACAACATAATAAAAGTTATATTTCCATTCCTTGCCCGATTTGAAGCCTGGTTCAATTGGTTTTAATTAATTTATTTTATTTTCTTTTAATTTTTGGTAAATAAAATCTATAAGATATTTGCACAGGATTAAAATTGAGAATCATGGCCATAGATGTAATTGTTGTGGCCCAATAAAGGTTTGATTTTGTTGTTTGATAGTAATCATTGTTTTTAAAACCGGACCGGACCGGATGGTCAGACCAGAAAAACTGGGAACCGGTCACTTGACCGGTTTCGTTTTCCTCCAAAACCATTGATTTTGATCAGCAAATCGCTGAACCGGCCGATTAACCATTCAAACGGTTTTGACCGTTTTCCAAATTTTAAAATTTTTTTATTCTTTTGTCAGAACGGACTGGCCATTCAGGTTGAACAGTCAGACCGTTCAAACCAATAACTGAACCCCTGACCAATTCGGTCACCGGTTCATTTTTAAAAACCATGATAGTAATCCTTGTCTCCAAATTTGGCCAAAAATACAATACACAATAAAAAAATAAATAAACAAATGGTCATGATATCGCATGTTTCAGATTTGAATATTGTCAATGAAATAATATTCTTTTTGCTTGTGTGTGTGTATTTGGGGGAGAGGGGTTAGCAACCGGAATGAATCTGCTTCACATAAAATTTGGCCATTTGTACTACTAAAGCCAAATAATTTCATTCCACATATCCATCCAAACACCCCTTAATGGTATCCACATAATAAACATGAGATAGTAAAGTCTCTGCGAGGGAATGTCAATGGTCGGGCCTGGTTCGGCACAAGGTGTACCCGTTCTGAACCGATTTATTTAATTGGAACAAAATTATAGGCCCATAACCGTTCCAATTATTAATTGTGATAACGGGTCTGGTCCCTTAATAAAAATTGACAGTAAAATAGTAAATAAACGAAGTATTTTTGTCTAAAATGATCTTATATATCATCTATCATGTTTATCGTTTTAGACATAAAGTATAATAGAAATTAGAAAACTTTTATATATTATTAACTTAATAATCATCTCAAAACAGCAATAACTGGTTTTAATCGAATAAAATCGCCGAACCAGAACTAATATAATCAGTTTGACCGGCTAAAACCGGGGTAACCTCTGTTGTAGCCCCATGAAGGGAAACTAATTCTTCACCATTTTTCTTTAGTATAAAAGGTAAAGAACATGTTTGTGGAAATAAAAGTAAAATAGAGAAACAATAAAGCAGAACTCATTTTTATATATTTTTGGTGAAGGATTGGATAAACAAAGTGGATGAGTATATCTGACTGAGTGAGGGACGAATGCTTTTAATGACGTGGCCATGTGGATGTGGGACCCATGTTTATTTTGGCCAGTCATTCCGTAGCCTGGTGCTTCATAGCTGGCGAGGCAACCCCGAAAAGAAGGTCCCCATCAACCAACTCCATGTGGGTGTTGTTGGACAAAGAGCAAGAGAATCAATCAAATATATCTTCTCATCTATCTCTATCTATAGTCCATTCTTTATATATATATATGAAATGGCCCCAAATCTACTCTTTAGGGCTTAGAGTTGGGTGATCTGATGATGCCTCAGCCCCTGGGGTAAAGCTATTCTATTCTTCTCCCTCTTTGTAAAACCAGAATAAATGAATGCATGGGTCATGGTCAATTTAATGATTGACCATCTTATTCTACGGGTAAACAAGAAGGGGCTTAATATTATGGGAGGATGTTTCTGGTTTATTTTGCTGAAGATCATGTAGAACTCTTGTGTAGTCTTTTTATTTTATCCTTTAGAATGAAAAAACGGGATTGTTACTGATAAGGGCAACTTTTGGACATTAATATCAATAATAATAATAATAATAATAATAATATTTTTAGCATAATTATTAAAATGAATTAATACTTTTTAAAAAAAATATTAAATAGGGGCAAACCATGAAACAAATCTCCCTCGAGATTAATAAATATTGATCATAGATCTCTACTTTTTTTATTCACTCTTATAATTACTAGTTTGCTACAAGCAAAAATGACAAAGCCAACTCTTACATTTTTGCATTTCCTTGTATATCTCGTTTCTCCACTTAACAAATTCATAAATATCTTCCAATCCCGATTTCCAGACTTTAATAGCGTACAAAACTGCTTGAGATACTTGGGCTTAATATTTAAGATAGAAGGCTATCTACAGAATGAATGACAGGTCACAAGCTCAAGCTCAGTGTAAGGTGTAAGGATGTCTTAATTTCTGAACAGTAAAAGGCTTTAATCCATGGACAGGGATTCATCTTCAATTTTGTTTTCTCTCGTTCTAACTTGTAAGCCCCAATAGGCCATGTAATATGGATCGTCTCGAGTGGTCCAAGTGGACCCAACCCAACTGTAGGATGGTTCAATACAAGGACATGGCGAGCAATCAGAGCAGAGAGGGCGACAGAGCCTCAGAGCAGGGCATCGGGATGGATAAATCCGACACGTTATCGTTATTTGTCTTTTTCCCCTGTTCAGTGTGAGTTTTATTAATGAATACACCAACCATCTCCATCGTTATCAGTGGAAGCTTATGGTTTACTGAAAACTGATACATCGAACGTCAGCTCTGCTTGAATGTCAGAATGTATTAAAACTCGGAAATGGCCAATGGCGATGAGTGACCAACATTTTGTGTTGGTGCTGTTGCTGTAGACTCTAGACTCTAGACTGACAGTGATAAGTCATTTTGGTCTTCTGTTGTTCACATCCTCTGTCCTGGGTTTATCTGCGGTGTATGCGTTTGTTTTCCTATTAAACTCGGGAAAAAACCTAACCCAGTAACCTTTTCTTCCTGTTTAATCCAATTTCCACAACAAATTGCGTGGTTTTAGAGTGAATGCTGGAGATTATGAATTGATTTTGGATTATAAATCGACATCTTTTGCCCACTACTGCTTTAAACTCCAAATTTGCATGGATCAGAGAGGGAGAAATGATCTTGGGGAATGGGGATGTGCTGTTTGAAAATTGAGATTCCTTCTTTTCCCAAAGTGTATTCACAATTATAAAAGGCATATTTTAATTGTTGAAGGGAGAGGTAGACGAACACTTCATGAGAGAGAGAGCCTCCCTCTCAAGTTTTTCTTAGGTTTTTCTCTTAAGTTTTTTCAAGGTTTTGTTTTCTCTGTTCGTGGTTTGATGCTATTTGAGGTTCTCGCTCAAGTTCGTGTTCGCAGGCCAAGGCAGTCTTTGGTTTCCTCCTCTGTCAATTCATGGTTCCCCAGCAGTTGCTGTTGATGGTAAGTCTAGTTCGCGGTTATCTGGTTGATGCTGCTCATAGTGAGTTCCTGGTGATGACAGTCTTTTGGATTCCTCCTCTATTAGTTTCGTTCGTAGTCTGTGGTGGTTCGGTGGATTGGAGACGTGTTTATTTTCTTTTGTTGGTGATTTGTCCTCATCGTTTTCTCATTTGCAAAAGATCTTTAGATCCTCCTTCATCCATTGTCTTATTTTGTTCTCTTGAGAAATTGTTCCTGGGTTTTTTGATTGGCCTTATCGGCCTTTTTTGTATCAATTTCTTTATTGTGATGAAATATGATGCTTACGAGTGATTTCAAATCAGACAATTGGTTTTGGCCACCAAGTGGGTGTATCAGGGGTTGTTTGTGACAGTACTTTGTGGTGATACCACTACCCAAGGTTTTTAAAACCAAATCAAAGAATGAACTGGTCAGGGGTCTGGTTTCTGGGTCGAATAGTCTGAATGTTTGAATCGAACGAATGGCCCATTCTAACAAAAAAATATAAAATATAAAAAACGATCAAACTGTTGGACAGTTTGAATGATTCAACTGTCCGAGTCAACGATTTTCTAACAAAACAATGGTTTTTGGCAAAATAACGGTTCTAGGGTAAAACGGAACCGGTCACCTAACTAATTCTCGGTTTTTTGGTTCGACCATCCAATACGGTCCAGTTTTGAAAACCATGCCACTACCAATACAAAAAATTTTGGTCCATTATAGTTTATAGACGCCTTTCTCTCCCCCACTAATTCTACTCATCTCCACCAGAGCTAGTATCTTTTTAACTTAAGGGTTCGTTTGGAAGAACAAAGTTGATATATAAGATGTTCAGGTGCTTTGAAATGCTTCGGATAAGGATAACCAATCGAAAGAAGTTGAGGCGGACAATCCTTAAAATGACTGATAGAGTGAATGAGTGATGGATATCCAATTTGGGCTCTTCTAATTCTTTGCCAGACATAGCTTATAGGCTGTCCACCCTCATAAGCCATCAGTCGTTGCACTTCAGACCTCCCACTCCCATACGGGAACTAAATATATCTAAATTTAGGAATGTTTAAAGTTTTAACATTCATAATACATATTCACATATATAACTTTGAATTTTAAAATGCAATACCTGGCCATCACCTAGGCCTCATCATTGCTAGATGGTGTGATCCTTTCGGCTAATGTATTTAGGTTCCCTCAATCGGACTGAAAGGACCAGCCTTGGGGGTAATTAACAATGAAGAATTTCTTCTTTCAATTGTGAACAGACAACGAGTTGTCCACCACCTTCCCCTGTCGGCCTTGAAAATACCACAAGCCTTTCCCGTCAGGATGCTTCCTCAATGCTCATGGATGCTTCCCGACGGGTTGTCTACCACCTAGAATAAATCTTGGAGATAGGCCATCACCAACACCACCACAATCGTCATAACGGCATTGGAAGCGAGCTAATTAAGGGTGAGGTTATAATGATTCAGGATCTCAGAAATTAGGGGGGTGTAGGGGAAACCTCAATATGAAGTAAAGGTAATGCTCGTGGACACACACCTCCCCTTCAGGGGCGAGCCACGACCTGTCACCAATGCAAGGGACTCTAATCCTATAGTCCCCTAGAATGTAGTACTTCTCGGCCAAAGCCCTAACTTACTCCTTGTTGCGAATACTGTCTAGATCAGAGCGGGGATAACACCCTAGTGTCACACCTCGATGCTCAGCCTCGGCCTGCTCCTCGACGGTGGGTTCCTCAGCCTCTTCTGCACCCACCAATTCAGGGAGTGCAAAAACATTTCCCCGTGGCATCGGCCCTCAGCCACGTGAAACCAATACTCTCATTGGTAGTGTTCGCACTCTGCTGGTCGCGCTGGACCCCGCGAGACTCAACCCTCTCCTTCAATACTTGGACGCTAGACGTCCGAGAGGAGCTCTCGGAATCACTACTGTCGCTCCCATCACTACTAGAAGTGTTGTTAGGAGTACTCCAATCAAGAAGGTTGTAGGCTTCACAACCAGAGTCCAAGGACAACATGTAAAAGACTAAAGGTTCTTTACCTAAAGGTGTTAACAAAAGAGAGTCTAAGGAGTTGCTTGTGGAAAGCTGAGATGTCCTCAGTAGCTCCAAGACTCAAGGTTTCAAGCAAACGGTGAAGTCTCGCTTAGCCAGCCTCCCTATTTAAAGGAAAACATACGACCTAGATTCAATTGATCCAACGACTGCAAATCGATCGGCCTAACAACTCGAACCAATGGGCTCTACGTGGCACCAACCTCGGGAGACGAAACAACGCCAAGAGACGGGGCCGATTCGCCCGTCAACTCTAGCTCAAGGATGCGTCGAACCGGACCCCCCCCCCTCCTGTACCGTTTCGTGCATAGCCTCAACTAGTCAACCCCGATGTCCATCCTATATATAGACCTACGATAGATGATGTCAGCATCCGTGTGGGGCATAGGCGATGCACACAGGTAGCCTACATCCATCATCAACCACTACCAACCACAAGCACCTTCTTCCAACTACCCCTCTTCTAAGACAACTCTGGCTATAAAAGGAATTCCCACATTGATGTAAGAACACACAGACTTGAGCTCTAAATTTCTTGCTTAGTTCCACCCGTCATAGTCCTTGATTAATTTGGTAGTATATAATCTATCAATCATCACCTCTCCCATAATGAAAAGGGAAGAATCGAGGTCCAGAATGGTTCTTGTGAGTTGCAACATTGTTCAAAACCATGGCTCGGTGGTTCAGGGCACTTAGGCCCAGTATTATATTACAAGCTTTCTGAGTGCTGCAACTTTAATCTGTGTCCGCACATCACAGATCATATTCAAATGTGTTGGAAGGATTTACATTGGCAGGAGGTCCTGATTCCTGATTCATCCTTTTGTATCTAAAATTGAAAAATGTAAGTTTTAGGTTCCCCAATTACACGCTTAGTCGCCTAAGACCATTCCAGCTGATTCCAATTCAGATTCTAATTGCTGTCTGTAACAAATGGAAAGGAGGAATAGACCTTTCCAATTTTGATTCTGATGGATTTTAATTTTAATTCCAACCATAAACCAAACGGACCCTTGTATTATGATTGGGAAATTAATGTATAATATTTAGTAAAATACTCCATATAATAATTATGTTTTCAATCAAGAAATTATAGATGATATAAAATTTTGTCCAAAGCTTGCAGGAATTGTCAAGATAAGAGGCTGATTCTAAATCCATAACCGCCACATGTACACTTTTCCATTGAGCCAATTTAGGTGAATTGCTTTTCCTTTTAAATCTCCTGGTAAGGTATATAATCGGTGATTCAGAGCTAAAACAGTTGTACTTGCAACTTCAGACAATCCGTTCCACTCATGAATTAAGTTTTGGGCGAGAGTTAGAACTCACAACCAAAATATCAGGTGGGATAAAATACAAATAAATGGAACTGTAAAACTTTTTTCTACTTTCTTTCTTTTTTGGGTAAGAATAGAGCTAACCAACAAAGAATTTCAAATAAATGGATAACAAATGGAAATTACACAACACAGGTGGGAAACCACTCCTTTGGAGATCACCCCAAAATAAATCGAGCAACTGGAATCATTGCTGCCATGGACCATATTTAAAGATCTGACTATCAACCATCTCAAGCCTCAACAAGATTTAAAAAGAAAACCTGAAAAACCACCTCTAGTGAGAGTATCACTTCCCATTTCCTTTTCGGCGTTTTCCATCAGCAGAAACTGACTGCCTTCCACGCGGTGGGCCTGCACCATTGGATAGCTTCCGCGATGGCGAGGGACCAGGCATGGGTATTGAACTCCTACATACAACAAAAAGTTGGAAGGAAGAATGAGACAGATATTTAGCAGGAGTGAACCAAGATAACTAGTGCATCTTTTGCAAAAACTAAACAATGGTAAAGGTGGTGATTGTTTATTAGCTCCGAGAGTTAATCATGCCATTTCAATCACCTTGGTTCTGGGCTCTTTGCCAGCTTAGGAGATTTATTCATCTTTGACCCAGCATTGTTGATCATGCTGATTTTGGGAAGATTACTTTGCCAAAGCAAATCTGGTTCAGATGAGTAGTCACAAGCTGCAGCTTCCGGCTCATCAGAATCATCAGTTGTAGTTAGTCTATTACATGATTGTTCTGGGAATACTTTTGAATCTGGGGAGACTCTCTGGTGAAAAAGTTCAGGCAACTGTCCTAATGTATTTTCATTTTGATTTGCAGGTTCCTGTTTGCTAACCCAATCTTTATAACCTGCCTCTTTCTCATCATCTGTTGGGTAATTTGGTATAGGACTGTTGACAGCTTGCCAAGGAGCTGAATTACTTATGTCATGGAAATCAAAACTCGCCCTCTTTGATTTCATCACAAAGTTGTTCTGTACCTACACAAAACCAAAGCATTGGAGTTATAAGACTTGAACAGTAACTAATATGGGAATAATTTATAATGCAATCCTTAGTCAAGCCAAATTAACTAAGATAGGCACCAACAAGTTAGGGATGCATCAAATTGGATGATCCAAATTCGAATTCATAATATTCAGATTTGAATCAAATCTTATCCATTGGATTTGGAACACACTCGGATAAGATTTAGATATTGAATATACCATTTATAAATTAATATTATAACTATTGCTAAAATGAACTAAAAATAACTCTAATATGGTATTGTCACGAGTAAAATGATTCAAAAATAACTTGTGTTCAACTTCAGCTCTTGATGCAGTCAGGGTGGACCCATATTTGATCCAGTTATAAATGGATAGTATCTGCCTTCTCAAAATAAATAAACGGATAATATTATGGTTGCATTATTGTAATCGGATTCAAATTCAATTTTGAACAAACAAATACTGTTTGCAACCCTCTCACAAGCATGACATGAAATGGAGCATGTCAGATCTGAGTTCCACCTCTTTTTTACCGATAGCAGCAATGTAACTTTATTAATTGTGATTAAAGAATGTTATGTACAATAAGGATTGCATATGTTAGTGGGAAATTTAGTATAATTTCTCACATAACAAAATTCATCCAATTAGATTAATAATTGGCTCAATGATATTTAGGATATCATGTAGATATTCCTTTTAAGCTGTGTTTGGTTGCAGTGTAAATTTATTTGCACCAGCACAAATGCATGGGAGTGCAAATGTAAAAAAAATGCAAATTCTTGTTTAATTTTGTTTTGGATTTTACTTTACTCTGTTTCATGTCTTAATTTACTTTATTTGTACTGCAATCAAACAAAACAAGCTAAAATTTGAAACAAAAATAGGTCAGAATTTACACTCAAATCATTTGCACTGACATGGTTTTGCATCAGTGCAAATTTATTTGCATTGCAACCAAACACGGCCTTAATTACATTTTTGCTAGAGGCAAAGAATGTCTATTGATTACAGTTTGGAAGTGTAAATGAAGAAAATAAATTAAGTAAAACAAGGCTGTGAAAGGTTTTTTTCCCACACAAAGTTGTGATTTTATGAGTTAATATGGTATAAGGAACCATAATCAGCCAAGTTTCATTAACAAGGCTAAAGATGATTGCCTCCTTAAATATAATTAAATATGAGGCAAAGAGGAAAAGAAAAAATAGAAAAGAAAAAGAAAGGGTGGGAGAAGTAGAAGGAAAGGCCTAGTTCTCATCATAAAGGAGGCTGCAAAAATATCATAGTGAAGAAATGGAAGAGGAAACACTTCAACCCCCACTTTCCTCTTTCTCCTCTTGTTTGTCTCTTGTTGCTGGAAATTCTGTCAACAAAATAGTATAAGCTAATAGACCTCTCTCTTACAAGGAGAGGGATTTATATAGAAGCATGAGGTGGTTATGTAACTCTCCATCCCTCTCTTCTTAGGGAGCCATATGTCACCCAATTTAGAATGCCTTAAGGAGGGAAAAGAACCCTTTTTTCTTATGGTGACATGTGCCACCCCACTTAAAATGGTTTAAGGAGGGAAAAGAGCCCTCTTTTCTTAGGGTGTCATGTGTCACCTAACTTAAAATGGCTAAAGGAAAAGAATCATCTCTTCTTGGGGTGCCACCACACTTGAAATATCTGAAGGAGGGAAAAGAACCCTCTCTTTATGGTAGGAGAGGCAGCATCCCCTTTAAAGAAGTGGGACACCTCACAAGAGTAAGACTTTATTAAATAACACAAATTTAATTCTTTTAGAGTTTGCGACTCCTTTAAGCAGGCTGTACAGCAGGCCCAGTAAATCCCTAATGAATCATTATTAGGGCCCAAATAACTTTTTAAATTGATTTAGGGTCTTCTGATCACTTAAATATATTGCAGGCCCCTTTCTTTATTAAATAAACTAATTCAGCCCACCTATAGGATTGGACCTAAAAGACTAGCTTGGAAATAAAGACTTTATAAATTGTGACTGGGAGCAGTTCAATAACCTGCTCCTACCTCAGTAAATTTTAAGGATTTAATAGATATGTTAGGCTAGAGGTAACTACCTAACCCCTTCCCATAACAAATATTTACATACAATCACAATTCGTTACCCCCCAAATAGTTGTTCCCTATTAATTCCTTGTCATACGAGTGAATCAGCTAGAGTACTAGACTATCTTAGAACCCATTTAACTGTTGCTCCCATGGTCCTTACAAGGCTGTTAATCCCTCTTAAAGTATGTCTACAATACCATGTACCTCGACAATTATTCCTTAACCACCCAACCACAACTTAAGAATCACCCTCTACTGCTATATTTCTCAATTGTATCCTTTTGCACAACCTTAGTCCTTGTAGGACAGCCGTCGACTCAGATCTTGTAGAGCCCCTAAAGCTTATGGTACCTGAAAATAAGGACCAATACAGCCCCATAACCATCTCTAATTATAACTCCAATTCTCAAATTTCCAAGATTGCCCAAGGAGCAACAATCAAAATCAAGCTTCACTTGGCTTGCATTCGACGGCACCATTCCTTAAGATTCTGGTTCTAGCCAAAGATGAACACAACAACCTGTCAACCTCTTGTACTATCCTCCAATAGAGAATTGCTCAAAATTTTTCAAAGGCTTGACTCAATGTACTACTCTTATGGTGATGCTTTCAATAATGGCTCCCTTAGATAGCGACTTCTCATAAAATGTTTTTGTATTTCTCTCCTCCCAAATTGTCAAAAGAATAGCAGCCCTGGTGCATCTCCAAAGGATTTTTCCCTTTCTTTTACCTGGAAGGAGGTAAAAAAATAAATAAATAATACTCTTCATATCATTAGAAGGGGACAACCTGCTACCAAAAATGCAGCTGAAGTTACTTGTGACCCTCCAGCAGAAAGACTTTAACACCTTCGGGACGACTGGGCCCAGCCAAATGGATCTAACCGAGAAAGCTAACAGAGAGGAGAGGGAGATGCCCAGGACAGGAAAAGAAGCACAAGAGAAGATTTGTCCTGAAATGTAGATCTAAATAAAATTTGGGGTCACAGCAGAATTCTAAAGGGCCATAACCCAAGGTTGGTCCCAGCTGTCCAGGGTCTTAAGAGGGGTGGACTGGATACAGAACTAACCTTTGGCATTTTCTTGCATGAAGTGACTGCTCTTAGACTCAAACCTGCACTCTCATGCTTCTCAGCCTGAGATTTTACCCTTGAACAAAGCAAGGGTCCCAGCCCAGGATTTTCTTTAGGATGTATCCCATATCTGATCTGAATGTATATAAATCTCAGAATCTCAGATTGCTCTTTATTTGATCTGATATAGATCTAGATCAGATATGACAATGGCTTCCGTATCTGGATCAGGGCAAATCTGCTCCAGATCTCATCTAACCAGTATCAGCCCTACTCAGAATTAAATGATTTCCACCTAGAACCCATAACAGAATAACACCAATGAAATTATCTTAACCTTGCAACTTTTCTGAAGCACAACAATGTTTTGCACAAGTGGATTAGAGGTTACAGGATTCAGAATAAGATAATGTTACAAGCATAAAATAAACAAAGTGATCCTGTCCTTCATGTGCACTCTTTGTATAAAACCCATTTTTATCAATAGTGGATGGTCTTATCAATACATAAATGTGCAACTCCCCAAGAATTTCAATTTTTCTTATACTCATTGCTGTAGGAATTGGGTTCAAATATCAATCGACTCCCAAATAGGGATGCAAACGGATCAGATTGGATTCGAATCATGGTATATCTGAATTTGAATCCTATTGGTAAGTCAGATCTTCGGATCTGATATGATCCAACTTGTTTTCTTTAAGAAGTAATAAATTATTAAAAGAAAAATAAATATACCAATTTTTAAAAAAATACAAGTATTTTTTAATTATTTTCATCATATATATACATGTTTTTTATAAAAAAAAATAATATAACAAATTTATAAAAATACAATATAAATAATATATTTATAAATAAATAAATAACATATATATATATGTATTATATATATTTATATAAATAAATATATAACATATATCAGATCAGATAGGGGGTGTTCAAATCCAATCCATATGCACCCCTACTCCCAATGTATATAAAAGAGTGTGGTTTGTCCAATAAATTCCTACCTCTATATCCATCTCTGAGATGTTTGTTTTTTTCAAAACTCCGTGGACGTGTAAAAGAAAATGCTACCCTTGCTTGGACAATGACACAACTTTTACCAAAGTTCTATTTTTCTTCAATGGTTCATTTGTGTTTAAACATCTACTCCAGCTGCACTTAAGTTTTAATAGATGCCATTAGTTTGAAAACCATAGTAAAGATACATTTGCAAGGAAAGTTCAGTACAATTGCCCATGTTTTTTGTTCAAAAACTTAATTCATGCATTTCCCAAGTCTTTTAAAAAGGTGAACTTACCTCTATATTTCCTACATCCTCCATGGGCTGTCTACGGTTGTTATGGCCACCTGATGTATCTCCTACAGGTGATGATCCGCCAGCCTTTGTTCTCTGCCTCCCAGGGCTACTTGACATTGAACGTTGATGACGCCCTGGTTCCCCTGATTTCCTCGCTAAGGCAGCCTTAAGACCAGCAACCTGTAATAAAAGTTGAAATAGAACAAAACTCTGATTCAAGATGTATGAAATAAAAAAAGAGGTATTCTGGAAAGCATAATGCAAGAATAATCAAGAAAAGAGAGAATAAAACCTGTTGCTTGAGCTCATTGACATCTGCACCATCTTTGTTTACTCGTGCAGCACCGAGCTCAACCGTGGCAACCCGTTCAGCAAATTTAAGTGTGCTAATTGTTTCTCCGATGGCATCTGGCTCAGGACTTATATGAACAAACATTAACGTCTTGGCTTGCCCACCTAATTAGGGATAAGACCCAAGAATAAAATCAGAACAGATATAGAAAAGAAAACATAAAAGTAGGGAAGCCAGACAATACAGAATATCTGTTAAATTATACCAAGAGAATCTTGGAGAAGTTGTGTGAGTTTGCTATTCCTATAAGGAACATGCGAATTCTTCTGGGCAAGTGAAGCGATCACATCTCCTAGAGCAGAAAGAGATTTGTTGATATGTTGTGCCTCCTTTAGCCTATCTCCTATCACCTCAGCTTTGTCAACCCTCTCACTTCCTGCCAAATCAACTAAATGCATGCACCCTCGAATAGTAGTTCCAGATGTCAGTTCTGTCCCTTGAACATGAACTGTCAAGCAACTTCAAGTAATTTTGAAATAATAATCAGTATCTAAAAATAAACCTTGACCTTCAAGCAAACCAAGAGAGTTGCATACAATTAAACATACCTATGAGAGCGGCTACTACGATCATTGAGGGCTGTTGCACTCACTGCACGATTCCTATGTCCAAGATTCATCAGTTCAATAACATCAGTTGTTGATGCAACAGGCACAATATTTGCATCTGGTACACTGAGTCCATTTTGAGAACTTTTACGAATCTCTAATGTGTTCCAGGGTAAAGGAAATTCCAGCAATGGAGACGAGTCATTAAAGGAGAAAAGAAAATAATGAAATAATTAATGTTGTAAAGGATATTTTTTGTTAACACCATCAGTAGAAAGCAGGTCTCTGACTTGTTCATTGTAAATCTCCATCATTTGAACAGAAATAGCATAAGAGAAACTATCCTTTCTTTGTTCTGAGAGAAGAAATAAATCATTTAATGCTCTATAGTTTACACCTCTGCCTTCCTCTGTAAGCTCTTTGGGTCCAGTCTGGATAATACGTAATAGGTTGAAACAAATGTGATCAAACACTCCTCATAACCATGAAATCCATTGATAACACAAGGGAAAAAATAATTTATTATCCCAAGTAGAGATGCAAATTAGCTAGCTTATTGAAGATTTTTACTGCATTGGGCCCTAACTCAGGCCCTTTAAAAAAATTAACAAATGCTCAACCGAGGCCTGCCCAAGTGGCATCCTTAATTTGAAGGAGAGAACAGTCTACTAGACTAGTTTGGAAAATAGAGTTACACATGGGCAGTTGGAAACAAAAAAGTGCTTCACATTTCACAATATAACCAGCAATTAATATGGAAAGTTTAAAAAATAATGTCCTGTGCTACTCCCACATGACAATAGAAAGACATAATTCACAGGCAGTTGTTTTAAACAAAAAAAAAGTGGCACTTGAACATCTGGTGTTACATAGGAAGTGTTGTCAATCTGTAGGCTGTCAGATTGGATGGATGGTCTGGTATTGCCACATCATTCATCCATTTGGAAGAAAGATGGAGGTTTGTCAAGCAAAAAAAGATATGAAAGATGTGTTCACAAGAGCTTTGGATATGTGTGTGTGGTTACTTTGTGCATCCCTTTCCACAAATGCACATAGAGAGTGTCTGTGTGTGTGGAGAGAGAGAGAGAGAGAGAGAGAGAGAAAGAGAGAGAGAGATTAAAATGTGTTACCATAGTGTAAGTTTTCCCAGATCCTGTTTGACCATATGCGAATATACAAACATTGTAACCATCAAGGACAGAACGAATCAAAGGCTGGGTATCTGAAAAGACCTCCTCTGCAATAAAGCAAAAAAGAAGTAGTGATCAAGAGAAATTCCACCAACAGGATATTTTAAGAGAAATAAAAAGAATGAGAACCTTAGCGACCTTGGGATGCAAATGGACCAAAAACTTTGTTGAAATTGAATGATCTACGCCCTTCTTTCCCATATTTTGAAGGGGTGATGATTGTAATGTTCCCTTCTTCTATGTTATCCACCACGCTCATACTATTATTCTGACCGGGTAAGAAGGGTCTGACTCGGCAATAGACCCTAATGCTTCCTAATCATAAATGAAACAAGATTAGTAAATTTCAATACAAGATCAGTGTACATGTAAACAAATCAATAGACAATTACTAGGAGCAACATTACCTTTAAGATCTTGCAATTGATTATATAGCTTCCGGTTTTCTTCAAGAACTTTATGGTAACGAGAAGCTGCATGAGCTAAATTGTGTATGTACTTACCTATAATTGAAATCAATAGCTCGGGATGAGTAGAAAAAGGAAATCTATAGTTTCCAAGGCACTTAAACAAATCCTAAAAATATTCCTTGAGTTTCTTACCAAGATTGGTAAACTCCTCACTATATTTCACCTGCATAACCTGCATACCCACTCTTGTAGTTTCAAGTGTCTGCCTCAGTTCCTGTAGCAATTCAAACTATATGTTTTAATGCGCTTATCTTGTGTGTGTGTGTGTGTCTCTTTGATGAATTGCACTTATCTTGTATGTTACAGATTAATAACCAAATAAACAAAAACTAGATAAAATTAATTCCTGTCAAGCAATACCTTAATGTCTCTTTGTTGTTGGTCAAGGAGAACTTGTTGCTTCACAAGCCTACCTTTAGGTTTCTCATCATCTTGGTATTTTTCATTAGAGAACTTGTCTTTCTTCAAATTTACAATACTTTCATCTTCCACCTTCATCTTCTATTAATAAGAAAAGATGTCAAACAATTGTATTCAAGATCCATGTAGCAAGTTCTAAAATTATAAAAATTTAGTCAACTGCATCCAAACTGCAAAATGATTAATATGTGGGTCCTTTTTCTTGGATTTTAAACTTCAAGGATGGGTTTAAAAAATTAGGATCAAGGGTATACCTTCCCAGCTCCCATAGAAATTCAGAACTATATTCAGTGCACTTATCTTGCATGTTACAGATTAAATAACCAAATAAATTAAAATCTAGAGGAAATTAATTGCTGCTAAACAAATACCTCAATGTCTCTTTCTTTTTGGTCAAGGAGAACTTGTTGTTTCACAATACTACTTTCCGATTCCTTGTCATCTTCAGATTTTTCATCAGAAAACTCGTCTTTCATCATATTAATAATGCTTTCATCTTCCAGCTTCATCTTCTATCAATGAGAGAAGATGTCAAACAATTATATTCAAGATCTACACAGCAAGTTATAGAAATTATAAAATTCTAGCCAAATACATCCCAAATACAATACAATCAACATGTAGAAATACTGATTAAAAAAAAATCAACATGTAGAAATACTGATTAAAAAAAAATCAACATGTAGAAATCCTTTTTCTTGGATTTTAAACTTCAAGGATGAGTAAAATAAAGATTAAGGGTATACCTTCATTTCACCAGAAGAAGTTTTCAGAAGAGACCTGCTGTCATCAGAATTTGCCACATCCTTAAGAGTCGTTTTCATCTGTTGGATTATAAAATATAAAATCAGATAAGACAATGTAGGATTCTGAATATTCTGTCAAACCCATGGTTGTCAATGGTAGTCTAACCAAAAAAATACACAATAAAAACAGTCATGCTTTATCCTCTACAATTACAAATTTGAGAAAGAATAAAATTTTTCATGGGAATTTAATTCATTCAGCAAACTGGAATACCATGTGATGTAATACTGGACAAATAAACAGAAGTTTTGTCCTCTACAGTCATATATAGAAGATAGAGAAAAGGATTTTGAGGGATTTTACTTTATTCATCAAAATGAACTACCATGTCACATAATACCAGAAACCAGACAAATAAATGAAGCTTACCAGCTCATTTTGACTTGCAAGACGACATTCAAACTCCTCAACAACCTTGCTTAGCATGGACTCCACCAGCTTCAATGAACAAAATAGTATTATGTACTCTTCAAAACTAACCAAAACAACTAGAAAAAAGAATTAAACAAAATAATGTAATGATGACCAAAGAAACATCAAGCCTAAACAGAACAATAGGAAGCAGCCAACCTTACCTGCATTGTGAACTTGGGATCCACGTAGGAAGAGACTCCAGATCTGCTACAAACAAGGCATGTAAAATTAGGATACGTAACCCAATCAAGAGTGGACACAACAGTGATCCATACAACTGGTACCTCTACGGATCACTGGTATGTTCACACTTGATTTGGTTACATGGTCTATTGTACAGTTCTTGTTTATAGCAGATCCCACCCATAGAAAGATTGGGATTTGGGATACATGGCATGGCACCCAAAGAGGCAATCTAGTAGGCCCATGTTCTTTATATATTTTTTTTAAAACAAATTGATCTATACCCCAACCATCCAAAAGAATGTAATAAATTAGATGCTTATAATCATAATTTTCCAAATGTCCTATAACTTCTAAATGGGATGCACAGAATGTAGATATTGAATCCTACACATGTGTATAAATTTGCATTGTGTATCACATCAAAATCTGCCATGTGTTCATATTCCTAAATTTCCTAAAATCTCAAATCTCACAGTGCATATGACATAAGAATATCTGAAAAAACTTGGATGTGGTGCAAAGAATGTCAAATGCACAGAAAATGTTTGATTAAGACAAACACAAGTCTTACCATTGGAACTTCTTCAGGCTTCTTATCTGAAAAAACTGAACGTACAAGCATATTTAAAGAACGTGTTGTATTCTGTAACCAAGATTACAAATGGTGATTTACAATCAGTACTTTGATTTACATATAAAATCAAGCATTGAATGAACTTAGCTTACCAACCATTTCAGTATGATCATTTGCTGGATCACCATTTTGGTCAGTGGAGAGACCATCCAGAGACCTATCGTTAATTGATAGGTTCTTTGAAAATGAGTTAGTGAAAGGCTCTGAATTTTTCCTTAGAAAACTTTTTCCATAGGTGGTGGAATTTCCACCATATTTCCACTGACCATTTCCACCTGCTTCTTTCCAATCGCTGTAGGATTTGAGTGCTAGAATACAGTCTACAATCCTTGCAGATTTTCCCCCCTAAAGTTCAAAAGAACAATAATGAAAAAAATGAATGTCAAAACAAATATCTCACTTTCGTTCCATGTTGTAAAGATGTGATTTTGTTTATATAATGAAATAAATAGAAATTAAAAATTAAAAATAATGATATATCATTTATGTTTCCCCTCGTATTTTCAATTTTTACAACACTCACTTGATTGAGATCAGATGCCTCAAAGGTTGGAAGGCCCATCTCCTGCACAGCAACAAGGAAATTCCTCACATTTTCGAAGTATTGAAATGCTGATAAGGCTGCTCCATCAGGGATAAGAACTAAATCACAAGGACTTTCAACCACCTGAAAAAATACTTAGAAAACCAGAATGGATAAGAACATTACTCCAATCCATAAAGGATGGAACCAAAGACACCTTGTTATCAAATCCCCCACCTTCGACACCGCACCAGGTTGAACCTTATTGAGAGCATTGCAAAGTATTATTCCACTTCTCAATCCAAGTCTGAATTCTTCCTCCGATGGTTCAGCTGGCAAATCTTTACCCCCAACTGCTCCAACTGTCTTTTGCAGCCACCCAGCTGCCTCATACCTTCTCAATGCTGTAAAAGTATCCAAGTTTTCCATTTTCAGATTTTCTAATTTAATTCAAGGTTTGAAAAGGATAATAAGAGAATAGTTGAAGTGTAATGGCTCAGAAGGTGAAATATAAGCCTCAAAAAAAAATTTAAAATGACTAATTTGAAGTTTATAAATAATGAAAAGAATGTATGATAAAATAAGATAGAATGACGGAACTTACAAAGCATTCATAAAATAGAAGTCTATTGTGTAATAAATTCTAGGCTTTTAGCATTTAACAAAATAATAACTAATCAAATAACAATCATACACCTTTTATATTTCAAGTTTCAAAATCCAAATTTATCAATTTGTTCAAATTACCAAATAATATGTTTTAGGTTATCAAAAATCCCCACCAACAAAATTTCTATCACTAATTAGATCTTCCAATGAATCATCCATATAATTGATACTAGATTTTTGAGAGGCAAAAGTTGAGTACTAGAATGTAAATAGTATTTTCTTGTGGAGAAAATAAAAGAAAAATGACAAATTTATGATGCTATATTTCTAGTCACCCAAAAGCATAGAATATTAAAAAAAATTATTTAACCAAGAATGAAGAGAGAATGATGAAGGCTGTTTTTGGCCCACTTATAAAATCCAAATTTTTCAAGTTGTTCAAATTACCAATCATATGTTTTAGGTTATCAAAAATCACCACCAACAAAGTCTCTATCACTAACTAGATCTTCCAATGAATCATCCATATATTTGATACTAGATTTTTGAGAGGCAAAAGTTGAGTACTAGAATGTAAATAGTATTTTCTTGTGGAGAAAATAAAAAAAAAAAAAGACAAACTTATTATGTTATATTTCTAGTCACCCAAAAGCATAGAATATTAAAAAAAAAAACACTTTATTTGACCAAGAATGAAGAGAGAATAGTGAAGGCTTTTTTTTGGCCCACTCTTATAAAACCCTAAGAGAAACTAGGAATTCTATTTGCTCTATTAGCTTTTCATTTAGGGCATATTCGTTGTTCGGTAAGTCATTTACCTGGGTAAGTGTTCCAAACACGGGTAAATGCATTTATTTGGGTAAGTGATACCCAGTGGAAAATCAATTTACCATGGGACCTACAACTACCAATAAGTTGATCAATTTTCCTGTTGACCAACTTACCCCTTCCACTTACAAAAAAACGAGCATACCCTTAATCTTTTTATTTGGCTCATAATTACCAAAGTGTCCTTCCCATACATTTTAAACTTAAGAAAAAAAGGATAGGAGTATGATACCAGAAAAACTTGTAACTAATCAACTAGTATTGTAAGAGTGGTAACCAATCAAGTGGTATTTATCAAAATCGGCGAGAATATTTTGATTGGTCAAAACCTTTCCACTATCATGTCTTTCTAGCACCTAGATTTTTCCCATGAAAAAAAAACATGGGGTTCAACTAAGAAACTTGTAAAACTTGTAGCCAATGAAACCGGTATCATAAAAGTGGTAACAAATTAAGTGGTACTTATCAAAATTCATGACTACATAGACATCTGATAATAGATAAAGGGATTTTCTCTTAGACACTTGGCAACCTAATTTTTCAAGAAACAACATCTCAAAAGTGGTTCTTCCCACTTTCAAATAAAAGTCTATCCACTATCAAAAAAGTGAGGTGGGTAACTCCACTCTCAAAATAGTTATCTTTAAAGACACATGGCTTCATATATACATAAAAAAATCAAATAATATATTAACCTAAATTTAGAACATAGAAAATGGGTGTCAAATTTGTTAGAATACATAAATAAAAAAATCACAATATTAGCCTCGTACTTAGTACGGGGGTCATTCTCTATTAGATATAATTCTCAAAGTGATATAATTATCAAATAAAATTAAAAAAACAAAAGGGCATATACAGTGAATTTCCCTATACTCAGTAAGAGCTCATTCACTATTAATAATTTATATTAATAACTAACAATTGATATTCACAAAAATTAGTAAAATTTCATACATCACTGTGAATTTCCCGTACTTTTTGTTGAAGCCAATTTTCTCGTACTTAGTACGGGGTCATTTGAGTAGGGATCATTTGTAATTGTGCATTTGCATTTTCAATTTAAAAAACTTGAAATAGTTCATATTAGTGGCCCCGTATTCAATATGGGGGGTCATTCCTACTATATATATCTATATCTAATGTAATTTTTTATTTTGTTTTTATTGTTAATTGGATGCAAATTGTAAAATCAAAATCTAAATACATAAACACCTCATCAAAATATGTGATAATTGGACTGAGTTGTGAAGTTCCAAGTATCATTGATAGACCTACCTGCTTCGCTAGATTATTCTTTTTGTAATGTTTTATCTTTTTGGTGTTTTTTTTTGTTCATTTATCAAAAAAATGTAAGATTTAAATAGAGGGGAATGATGTGAACAGTAGTAATTCAATTTACAATTTAAATGTCACAATTAAATAGGGACTAAATCCAAAAATGAGTATTTTAGTCAAAAGAAAGTTCCACAATCTTTTTCATATTTTTAATAGTAGTGTAAATATAGAATTATAGATGTGTTCAATTTTTTCTTTCTTTTTTTGTATTTCTGTGTATAGAAATAATTTTGATATATCACACTTACATTTTGTTTAATATGATATTATACATGTGCCTGAATGTTGTTTCTTTTTGCAAAATTTATGTATTTTTATATTTTATTAATTTTTATTATTTATTTATGACATTAAATGTTAACACATTTGACCCAAAAATTGAATTAATGATTTTTACCAAACAATAAGATAATTTCATTTTTTGTCAGTTTTAAATTATGTATTTCATTTTCATTATCAATAAAAATAATTATTGTTTATTACACTTATTGTTTTAATTTGATTAATAAAAATGTCAAAAATGTGTAGTTTTTTCTACATTTTTGTAATTTTCTAAATTTATTCCTATTTAAAAAATTTTATTACCTAACTATGACTTTATAGGTTGATCAATTTGATTTAGATGATTGAATTTCTTAGCCACCACTTGGACAAAGAATGGTTTTGTTTTTTGAGTCAGTTTTAAAATAATTGGGTTTATGTTTTAAAAATATTGACATAGATCTAATTAGTAGCATTTATTAGTAAAAAATAACTTAAATATAGGATTTAATAAGAGAAAATGAGAGTTAATAATTTAAGTATAAGACTTAATGAGAGGGGATTAAATGAGGTCGGAAATAATAATTGAAGTTACATTTTCAAGGCATTTTAGTAGCCATAAGAGTTGACATTAAAGCTGTAATAAAATGAGTTTTATACCCTTTCTCAAACAAAGAGGGTAATTTTAGTCCAAAAAAAAAGTTTCACATTGCATTCCCAATTTTGTATATACGTTTTCGGGGCGCGCTCATGCATTTGAGGCTCGTGGCTTACGCCTCTATTTCACAAAGTCAGTCTTGAGCCTTGAGGCAAAGTAATCTCGATTTTAAACAAGTGAAGAAAATACACATTTAGCTGTAACTAGAAGTTCAAACCAGAAAAAAATCGTGGGATCCTTGTTGAGAAAAGCAACAAAAAAAAAAACAGACGAAGAAATTAGATAAATATCAAAACAATGCAAAAAAATTCCTCCACCGGAATAAAAATAAAAATATTTAATAAGCTTTGTATAACTTTAAACTTTCAAACAATAAACCTTTAAAAAAAACATAAAGAACATGAATTCATATTGAAAATCATGATCGTGTGAGTTTAAACGTAAAAAGCGCATGATACACGAAAATGAAAAAGAGAGTGAATCCTAGAAAACCAATACAAAAAGGTAAATTGATCAATAAGAAGAACGATGCTACCTGCTTCGTCAGCCTTCCTTGAAGCCAAATCAATGCCTCTCTTTCGAGTTCCATGTTGTCGGAGGACGTCCTCCACCACAGAATGCACAGAAAATGGAAAGATGCCCTCTGTCGCCATTGCAGTGCCAGAAGCAAGCTATACCTCTCACAACCAAATTCAAATGAATACCATTAACACTCCGATTTTACAGGAAAAATAAAAGGTCCAGCCAAACGCCAACTACTCTTGTTTCACTTTTACAATAATGCGACAAAATGCTTATGAATTAAAACTCCTCCCCAGAAATGGAGTGAGAAATCCAAGTCATTCAACAGAAAGAGGTCAAGAAAGCAGTTGCAGAGATAGAAAAGAGAAAGGCAGAGAGAGATAAGAAAGAGAAAGAAAAATGCATAGAAATGCCCGTTGTTGTTATTTCGATTCTTTCTTCCTTTCTTTCTATACTCCCTCCGCCATAAGTTCCACCCTTGCTCCCTCGGTCCCTCCCTCCCCCCTCTCTCTCTCTCTCCCTCTCTCTCTCTCTCTCTCTCCCTTTCGAAGCTCTCAGCTTTCTATCGTTCTAATTCTAATATGGCTCTCCAAAGAAACACCAAACCTCGTTCCGAGCCTCCCGGCTCGGCAACCTAATGGTTTCTATTCTCCGCCCGTGCGAAAAAAATTGAAACAAAGCCTAAATGGTTCCGCACTGCCTTCTTTTTTAGTTAAAACACGATTAATATTTTTTTTATTTTTAGCGGTTAAAGTTATATCTTATATGTTCAATCCATTTATAATTACATCAGATATAGATTTATGCTTATTCAAATTCGATATATGTTCAGTGTTCACATACACTAAAAATTTATATTTTATATATTAGTAAAGTTAGACTTGAACGTTGTATTTAAATTTTATATAAATAATTTTTAATTTATTTTATTCACAAAATATAATATTAAAATTATTTTTATTCATTTATTAATAATATATAATATTTAACTTTTTTATACTATCCAATATCCAATTGCAAACTAACGATGCAAAAATATGGTGTAGTCATATCAAATTAAATCATCCTTAGTTTATTTTGTACTCCTCATTTGAAAGTATAAAAGTATAAAATTACGAAAAATACGATATAGTATTTTTATTATATATTTTGTATTTCTGATTTTATGCTTTTTAAGAGTATAAAAACTCCAATAGCACAAAATCGGCTTTTTATACTTTTTTGGATTAATAACAGATAAGGGCAACTTTTTGTGCTTAATAAAAAAAATACTATTGTTATATAATAACCAAAATGGAGTATCTTTTTTTTGGGAAAATATTAGGGCAATGTCACTACCAACCCACCCTCTAATTGGGTGCTTGATCTCCTTCTACAAGAACTGTTATCGTCTCTTGGATTGGTACACGGACCTCTTCACGGAATCCTTGATGCAGACAATCGTGGTACGCCATTTCGATGCAAGATGGACAGTCGTCATGGCGAACCCTTCACCGACATCTTGAGAGACTTGCTCGGTTGCGGTATATTCAACTTTTTCATTTGGCGCACTCAGCGCAAGTTAGCAAGCCATGAGTTCAGTACCATGTCGCTGCGAGAATTCGTCGGGAGGACGTTGGAGGAAGTAGTGACAAATCGCTTGACGCCAGTACTTGCATCTGTAATGGAAACCAGCCAAGTAGTAGACCTACAGGACTTGTTAAGGAGGTTCGCCTTCAACATGGTGTGCATGGTGTCACTGGGAATTGAATCGATCCTGGTTGCTTGGATTCTTTGCTTCACGTATCAGTTCTGGTCGGAGCTTTCAACATAGCCTCTGAGATAAGCATCAGGCGTGCATCCGCTCCCGTCTTCGCTATTGAAGATTAAATGAGTATTGTGTCTTGGGTCTGAGCGGCGCCTCAAGTTCCCAGTGTTTCAAGCCGGACGCAAGGTGTGACTGAGGAAAGAGATGTCCTAGTACGTGATGGACTCGTTGCTGAAGCAGTTTGAGTTCAAACCGATTGGATTGGAGGAGCTTGCTTTTGTTCTACTCTTGATGGCACACATGGCCGATAGATTGAAGGTCCTAGTCCGGCTGAGAGGTCATCACTCGACTTAGAGTTATGGATGATAAACGTTAGCAGAAAAGTCACCCAAGACGAATGCCCTTAAATGATTTTTTTTCAGAAAAAGATATCTCATTTTGATTATTATATAAAAATTATTATTTTTATTGATATTAAGGGCAAAAATTTGCTCATAACGGTTAGAAACCCTACGTTTTTTTTCTCATCCCTAGTAGTGGATCCGAGAAGATCCAAATTGAACGCGAAAATTTAATTCTCTCCAAAGGGATCGATAAGAAAGTTGGATTAAGGATTTGATGTACAAAATTTGAAGAAAAAAAGCTTAGTGTACTTAATAAATAGAAGGAACGCTGGAAGATCTCGGAAATGCACCAATAGTGGAAAGGAAGGAATTAGAAGCCATTGTAACAGGAAGCGTTGATAATGAAGAAGATGAGGTGGAATCGGAGACAAATGTTGCAGATTTGTTGACTGAAGGGTCCCCGGACTTTGAAATATTCAGAAGAAAGCGACAAAGAGGTAAATGCACAAGTGGATTGCGATTTGAGAGTGGCAAAGACTTTGGGCCTATTCTTCCTAGGACTAGGAGGACAGGGCTTCGCGAGAGGAAGAAATCTGTGAGGAAAGGTTAAGGGCTGTGAATTCTCCTTCTGATGAAGAGAGGGAGAGTAATGTGTCCTTCCCTGGATGAAAATAGACGAAGGCTTTAATTTGGGTGGCTTGCCGGTAGAAAGTTAAGAAAATTGGCAGAGGGAGGTCAAGCAAAAGCAAGTAAAGTTAAAATTTCCGACCGCCTTCATGGTGATCATTCGGTTTATTTTTGTTAAAATCCAAATTGAATAAATCAAAATTTTAAAAATTAAACTAAAAAAACTAAAACTGAATTATATAAAACCGAAATAACCGAAATCAAAATTTTCAGTTTGTTTTTTTTTTTAATTTGATTAAAACCGAAATCTAATAACATATACTTTATTATATATATTATAACATATAATATATATTATATGTTATAAAATATATATATTATGAAATCAAATTTTATTATAGGGTAAATTACAAAGACCTCCTGTACTTTGTTTTGCGACAAAGACCCCCCCTGTACTATGACCGTGAGACAAAGACCCCCTTCCGTTAGCTTTCCGTTGAAATCCGCCGTTATAATATTTTTTAATCCCCATAATATCCTTGTAACTGTTCATCTTCCCCGACCTCACGACACGAACAACAGCGGTCGTAATCCCTTCTACCTTATATTCCTTCACATTTCTCTCTCTCCTACGATTTCTCTTCTTCTCCCTTCCCCTTTTTCTCCTCCCCTTTCTTCTTCTTGCTTTCCTCTCTTTCCATTCCTCTTGGCCATAACCGCTACAACTCGTTGGAAAGAAAAAAAAGAAACCAATTACATTCACCATGTAACCATGTTTCTAACATCTACCATAGGTTCGATAAGAAAATTTTAGTTTTTCCTCATGATGCTTGTTTTCGTTTCTCTTTCCTCCTTTATTTATTTATTTTATAAATTCTTCATCCTATCGGAGGCCAGCAAAGAGGAGAGGAGGAGGAGGGGAGAGAGAGAGAGAGAGAGAGTGAGAGAGGAAAATCTACTAATTATTCAAGAACCCAGATAGTTAAATCAGAGAATGAACAATTATAGAAAAACAGAAGATAATAAAGCAACCAAGTATCACTGGAACTCGTAACAGATGACGAGTTAACAAGAGCATGAAATTACACCTGCACTGCCTGGTCAAGAGGGGTTGCAGTCCCATGAAATTACACATGTACTTTGTCGCAAAACAAAGTACAGGGGGGTCTTTGTCACAAACCCCATAATACAGGGGTTCTTTGTAATTTACCCTTTATTATATTATATTAATATATAAATATATACTATATTATGTATTATATGTAACATATTATATACTATATCTTACATATTATATATTATATATTACATATAATAATAGAAAGTTCGATTAATCAAATTTTTAATTCTAAAAATCAAAACCGAAACCTGAATTAGTCAAAAACCGAATTAACCAAAAACTAGAAAGACCGAACTGAACAAATCGAAACCAAAATTTTCAATTCGATTTCTCAATTTTAACCGAATAGTGCTCACCCCACCCTCTCTCTCTCCCTCCCTTCCTTTTTCAACTTCAGCCACTTTCACAATTTCACCTTCATCGACCGCACAATTGCTTTCTCTCCAAGTGAACTACGTCAAATAGACATTTAGGTGGCATTTGGTAGCGTGTATATATCGTGGATGGGACCGTTTTGGTCCTGTCTACAGTAAGATATGGCATTCTGCTATGTGTGGACGGTCCCCGTCCAAAAAATAGTGTCAATAGGGACAAGCCACACCCCAATTTATCGTCCATAGTATTTTCTTGTGGATGGTCCACGCTATAGTGTGGACAGTTTGTGGAAATGTTTCAGTGTAACACACCTGTGTTACATTAGTCCAAGTACTCTCATTTTATTTAATCTTTTAATAATTTTTAATTTTTAATATTTTATAAATAAAATAAAAATTTTTAATGTTAATTTTAGCATAAGTCCAAAAGTTCTCCTTCTCAACTCTTTTTTCAATATTTAAATATTAATTTTTTAATATTTTTATCAATAAAATAATATTGTTTAATATTTAAAATAATATTTTTTCAATTATTTAAAAAAATGCAATTGTTGTCTACATATTGATGCATTTTTTTTTCAATTTATTTACCATATAAAATGCAAAAATTAGACATTTATGATCAACTATATAGACCTCTCATAAAATGTATATGAAATACATGGAATCAAAAAGTATGGTGTTGACCAGTCTACAGTCACCATAAGTGTGGACTGGTCCAATCCACATGATATATATAAAGTTCAAAACAACTATAGATTGGTTTCTACCACAAGATGTATTATAAACCACTTAACACCCACTAATTTCTAATTCACACTACAAAACAGCCTCGTGAAATTCCAAATGACTTGACATGAACTCGTCCGATTGTTATTTTTGGGACCTGTTTCTTTATCTAGTCATTCTATAGGATTGGGGCATTGGACTTTATTTCAGTTGGTTTTTGTTTGGGCAGTTGGGCTGGTGTTGCCTCGGTTATGGGTGCCTCGTGTCATTAGCATTAGAATCTGATATATAAGAAAAAGGAGAAATAGCGTCTCATGGAACATAAAACGTCAACGGGAAAGAAAAAGTAAAAACCGGTAACTCTCATATGTTGTAATTTCCTAATAAAAGGGATGGGGAAAAGGAGATAACAAAAAAAAAAAAAAAATTCTGAGGTGGCAATTTATGAGATTTAAGAAAGGAATGAAGATATAAAAGCCTAATAGATTGGAACAAAAATTCTACCGAATACCGATGGTGGAATGAGAGATTGGTTTTCAATGTGCATGGTGAGCCTTGACGTGGCTGTGTGCTTAAAACCTTATACGCGTTCAAGTATCTACTACTGAAACTTACCCACAAAGCCCAACTTTTGCCTATAAAAGGACTCGATCTTTGTATTCTTCAAGCATTGGAAGTTAGAATATGTGCAGTCTCCATGGCGGATAAGCTTGTGTTGGGTTTTGTGTGTATTTCTCTTGCTTTGGTCATTGGGGTGGTGAACTCTGAGACAATATCATCATCTTGTAGCCAAACCCCATATCCTGAAATATGTGAATCTTATTTTATGAGTTATTCTAATAAACCCCTTGCCACCTTTGATGAAACCCAATTCAGTTTTCGTGATATAAAACACAAATCAACCATGTTGATTGTTTTCATTCTTCAAAAGAGATATATACTGTTGGTGATTTTAAATTCATCTTTGTTTGATTGCAGAATTTCATTATTTTCTTCTTCATTTATTTATATATTTTGTTCTCTTTGAGAAATTGTATCTGGGTTTTAATTGTCCTTGTTAGCAATTCTCTGTATTTATATCAATTTTTTGAATGAATGAAATATGCTTTAAACCTTTTAAAAAACACAGAGATCATACTAGCGGTTACAAACCATCGACATAGATGTTTATTGATGGATGGCTTTTATGGCAATCCACTGTTACAAACCATCGACATAGATGTTTATTGATGGATGGCTTTTATGGCAATCCACTGATAAGTATCTATGCTGGCGGTTTTGCAGACTTAAACCGATGGTTTTGAGCATATCACAAAACTTTTTTGAAGAATGAAAATGAATAACATTGCCACCATTTTTGTACTATGAGCTGAATTTTCATGAGGCCCATGAAAAGAAATTTGTAATAAAAAACTCGGACATTTATCGTTATTGTTCAAAGATGAGTAAAATTTGAAAGAATGAACCGCATGATAGAAAACCAAACATGGCATTTGTTGCATAAGTGGGTGATTATAATCGATCCATCAATGAACAATATAAAAGGGTAAAATTGGAATCACATAAAAATAATGAACACGTAAACGGTTGTAAGGTATATTGAAGTAGTTTCCGAAAACGGGTAACTAATTAACCCAATTTAAGCATAGGGCTTTATTTGTCCTTTCAGCTACCTGGCCTCCAACATTCGAACTCATCAAGGTCGGAGGGTACTCAACGTGTCACATAAGTCTGTAGGACAAGAAACATCTTCACACCGTCAAGTATTAGTTAAAAGCCGCCGGTTTCAGATTTGGGCTACATCACGTTGGACCACTATCCCAGCTAAGAATAGGGATGACAATTTTTCCCATCCCCAACGGAGACCCGACTTCCCCAACCCCATCGGGTCAGGGATGGAGATTGTTCTGGCGGAGCAGGGATGGGGACGGGAATAATAGGAATCCCCGACCAGAGTTGGGGATGAGAATTGAGGTCTCTGCCCTGCCCCGACGAGAATTCATCCCCAACCCTTTCCTTTTAAATATTATTTATATTAAATATACTAATATATATATATATATATATATATATATATATATATATATGAAAGCATATTTAAAGCATTATTTATAATTCAAAATCTTTATTTATTTTAAAAAAAGACCGTTATCTAAAAACATTTCGATGATTTAGGTTTTCATGGAAAACCCATCCCCGATAGGAATCGAAAACGAAAATAGAGATTAATTTAAAAATAAAAGTCTAGGACGAAAAATATGATCCCCACCTCGTTGCCATTACTAGTTAAGAAAAGGACCCGCTAGTGCCCTAGCCTAAAGCAAGCCCAAGACAATCAGTGAGTGACTCAGGTCGTAACTCGTAATAAAATTAACGGTAAATTATGAATTATAATTCTGTATTTTGGATAATGGCAATTAGTCCCCTGAACTTTCATTTGTGAAAAAAATTGCCCTAAATTTCCAGATTTTGTCAAAGACCCCTTTCGTTAATCGTTAGTATTCCATTAATTTTGAAAAAGATTCTCATGTGACTTCAAATTTTTCAAAATATACGAATTATCCTTTTTTCCAAGGGTTTTTTAAAACAAGTGTTGGGGTTTAGTTTAGTTATTCTTTATTTTCATTTCGTTTGTTGTGTGTTGTGTTGGTTGCAATTTTGGGTTTTTATAGAAGTTGCTTTGTTGAAATTTTCATTTTATAGAATTTTTTTGAATGGGTGCTTTGATAAATCACTCAACTTAAAGGAGAGGGGGTCTTTATTGGAACCTAAAAATTCAGAGGGATAATTGTCACTACCCCTAAAGTACAGGATAGTATATGTAATTTATGTTAAAATTAAGTACGTAAAACCCCATTTTCTTATAAGAAATGTCACTCTCTATAAACATGATTATATTCATGAAAATCCATTTTTTAAATAACCCATATTATTTAATTATTGAAGCTTAACTACCAAGAAATGGGCAATTTAGCAAAATAATCATTTCATAATTGTGAATGATTTTATGCACTTGGGTCTCACTTGTTGATATGTAAATTTTGGCCCAATATGAAATGGAATTGAATAACAAAATTTGGGTCCAAGAAAGATTTGGGTGAGATCCAATGTGAAGTATAATTAGAAAACGGCCCCCCTAATGTATTCCCACAAAAAGAATTGGGTGGAGAGGGACCATTAAATCCAAACCCAATAGTGTATTGGGTAGGGCCTACTACAAGTCAAATTGAATAAGAACAATGAATACCTACCACGTAGATGTTTGAATTTTGAGACAAAGCCCACCATTAATGGCAATTAGAAAGATTTTCTTAAATAGATCTCAAATCAATTAGAGAGATTTTCTCTAATCAATTTTAGTGGGGCCCAATTGATTGACAACCATTAACAATTTGGTTAAAAGGAAAATTTTGTTGGCTGATTCAAGGAGAATTAAGTTAATTCAATTAATGGATTTTCTTCCTTATGTGGGCCCTAATTTCTTGACAAGTGGCAAACCTCTTCCAATCAACCTTATTTATACAAAGATCACCAATTTGGTAATTGGAGATCTCAAACTAACAAGCTTTCCAAAATAATACAAATTATAATTAAGAAAATCCCAATTAAATGGCAATCAAACTTGAATGAAAATCTATAGAAAAAGTAAAATGGCTGGCCATAGATATGAAGAGTGATAGCGGTCTTTCTCCAATTAGGCTCCCCCCTTTCAACCACCACTTCCGTTCATCTCCGACCATTTCCGTTCGTCTCCAACCGCTTCCTTTGTCTTTTAAAAAGAAAGAGAAGAAATGGGCTGCACTAAGATCAAGGAAGAAAGAAGAAAGGCCCCAACTCTTGAATTGCCGAAGCACCGAAATTGCTACAACATCAACCCGTGAAGTTCCAATCTTCAAACTCCCATGATCCAAAAGACTTCCGTCAATTCTACAAGCGAGGACATCGCTTTTAGTTATTCACGTTCTAATCATTGATTGAGCATGAGTAAATCTTCGTTAACAATAGGTTGGGCATTACTTGCTTCTCATAATTGCAAGTTTTAGTCATGATTTCGGCTTTCATCCAAGACAAGAGAATCAGAGGATTTTTCTTTGCCAAGAAAAAGAGAGTTTGTATCCCATTTAAATTTCTGCAAAAAAATTAAATTTCTTTGAATTTGTCCGCATTAATTTTTGTGCTCTAAATTTACACACGAAATTTGTGTCGACAAATTTCTGGCACGCCTKATGGGACATCTCTTTCCTCTCATCTCTTAAGTCAACACATCAAGTTTATTTTTGTAAGCGGTTTGGACACATGGCTCCAAAGAAAACCGTTTCAAGCTCCGTTGGGAACAAGAAAAGTGCCACATATAGCTCAATCTCGTCCGGCTCAAGTGCATTTTTAGCCTCCAACTACGAGAGACCAACCACCCACCTTATGACAAGGTCCGGGGATTCACAACTAATTGCACCTCTCACCTTCTATGGAACTCAAGGGCTTCCTTCAAAAGTTCGAAATGCCAAAGTGGGACCTTCAAGGTTGTCGACGGCAAATGACACTAATACGAAGCAGGGTAGCCCCGATGAAAGAGTTCATCATGACAAATCCACTAAAGCATCCAAGTGGAGGAATACCCATGTCGGACGCGGAATCAAGTACGGGCTCAAGGTCCGGCTCCCATCCCAACTCTCCTAAGACTAGAGAGTCTGATTACATGCAGACTCGCTCCTACACTTCAGTTGCACCCGCCATGATGGCAGGAGCTACTACAGTGGAAGAACAACTTGTTGAAATGGTTGCGGCCATCGCTAAGTTAACAAAGACGATGGAAGAGAAGGACTTTCAAATTACTTCTCTCGTAAACCGAATGGAACAAATACAAACAATGGCATCCTGCCAGGGGCCTTCACACCCGCCATGGTTCACCCCGCAAGTAGACCCTCCCCGAGAGGAGTTGCCAGAATGTACTAACATATGGGACGCCCAACATGCTTCGATTGCCTCCCTCTCAATACAACAACTCCAAAACATAATAGCTGACATGATGTGTGCTCAGTATGGAGTTGTTCCACAGCCATCCTCGGTGTATACTAAGCCATACACTGAGCACATTGATCGTATGCCTATGCCGTTAGGGTACCAACCCCTAAAGATTTTCATTCAAGTTTGGTTGCCATTTAATTGGGTTCTCTTAATTATAATTTGTATTATTTTGGAAAGTTTGTTGGTTTGAGATCTCCAATTACCAAATTGGTGATCTTTGTATAAATAAGGTTGATTGGAAGAGGTTTGCTACTTGTCAAGAAATTAGGGCCCACATTAGGAAGAAAATCCATTAATTGAATTAAGCCAATCCTCCTTGAATCAACCAACAAAAATTTCCTTTTAACCAAATTGTTAATGGTTGTCAATCAATTGGGCCCCACTAAAATTGATTAGAGAAAATCTCTCTAATTGATTTGAGATGTATTTAAGAAAATCTTTCTAATTGCCACATGAACGCTCGTGATGAGTTTATAACTCATCAGTCATTTGTGATGAGCTTATAACTCATCGAACATTAGCGATAAACTTGTACTTGATACAAGTTGGGATAAACTTTGCCTAATGTCAACCTGCGATGAAGTTTAGGCATGCCCAGTTCTGCAATAAACCTTGGATGCATGCGGTTCTGCGATAAACCTCAAATGCGCATAATTCCACGATGAACTTCGGTCACATGCAGATTTGCGATGAACCCAAGACTATTACAGAATCGCAAATCACTGTGAGCTGGACTTAACTATTGACTGCACGTGCAACTTAAGTTACATGCATGATGAAGTTCCACATAGGTTTAATGAAAATGTGCCTGCTAAATGATGATGTCACCAGTGCCACGTCGGTTAAGTAGGTAACAAAAGGAAGTAGCACACACGGATTATGAGAATCCTTGGATGAAAGGAAGTTAGTCCTTAAGAGATCTCATAAGACACGTGGCGAAACCCTAGTAGTGCTCCTTAATGACCAACAACGAATCTAATATTCCCTTTCCTAATGGGAATCAAATTCTTTCAGTGCCTTCCTTTCGGAACGTCAGGATCCCTCCTTATAAATGAGAGACCATCTCATAACGATTTCATTCATTCAATCATCCTATCCTGCTACTCTATCACTTCCATTTACCCTAATCCCCAAAACTTACCTTCGACACCTGATCTTCCTTCGTCCTTTAAGGAGACCCCAAACATAACCTAACCACCATACTTACACTCACTTTATAAAATTATTATGTGCATATAGAGTATTGTAAAGAAGGCACATATAGAGTATTGTAAAGAAGGCTTGATCTTTTGGTAAGAGTGTAGCCATTTGACTTATTATCTTTTTGTTTTACTTAGGGGTGGATTCAAGCCGAGTCAAGCCCAATAGTACGAGGCTCGAGCTCGGCTCACCAAGGTTGTATTTGTATAAGGCTCGAGTTCGAGCTAGAACATTGAGCTCGAGCTTGACTTGAGAAAAAATGTTTTATAAAAATAAAAAACTACATATAAAAATATTTTTTATTTGATATTTAAATAATTAAGAATTATAATATTTTTATTATATATATTATTTTCTATAATTTTATTATATATATATATATATATGTATGTATAGGCTCACGAGCCTCACGAGTCGAGCTCTATTAGGCTCGAGCTCGGCTCGAAGTTCGGTTGAAACTGATTCGAGCTGAGCTCGAGAAGCTTGTGAAAAGCTCGGCTCGTGGTCACCCCTAGTTTTAATGAATAAAATAATTAAATAAAAAATATTTAAAAGATATAGTAATCAACCCTATTTCAGCTTCAGCTAAGGAGATCATAGCTTCCTTGATAACTTGTTGATTCAGTTAAGTCACTTTAGCCATTATCCAGCAGTCCAGTTGCGCCCCCTTAACTAAATCAACTAATAATTTAACAAATTTATATAAAATAAAGGAAAATGGTATGGAAGATATTTAGGGTTGAGATCAAATAAAGGAAAATGGTATGGAAGACATTGCATTGCCACTGGAAGATCTAAGGGTCATGTAACTCAATATTTTAAAAACTGGTTCATAATTGAAACCGTTTTGACCACCGATTTCTGGATCAGTAGTTCAATCGTCCAATCTAAATGGATGGCCCGTTGTAATTTAAAAAATTAAAATTTAAAAATTAATAAAATTAAAATGGATAAAAACTATTGTTCAGGTTGAATGAGTCAATGATTCAACCACCTGAGTCTGTGAATTGCTGACCAAATCAACAGTTTTGATAAAATTCCAATTCATGGATGAAACAGAACCAGTTACCTGGATGGTTTTTTGGTCTGAATAGTCCAACCATTTGCATCAACGATAATTAAAGAACCATGATATAACTAAGAATGGGGGAAATTTCTTAATGCAATTTATCAACCAACAATCATTTTGCAGGTCTCAAACATCTTTGTCCCACAATTGGCTGGAGCTAACCAAATTTTTAGTTTCCAATTATAATTTGTGGATGGACTCTTACCAGCCTGTGCCTCTTTATATTTTTCACCTTTATAGGTTGTCACTGTAGGGCTTACCTCAGAAGGTCTGAAGCCACAACCCTCTCAAATGGTCACTTGGGAGGGCTTTCACACAATATCTGTCTTTATGAGATTTGGCCCAGCCAAAAAGCCTAAAAGTAGTGTTTGGTGAAAAATAAGGAAAGCCCAGTGAAATCAGTGAAGTGTGAAAACCCGGAAAGCCAAAATTATGCTTACATGAGCAGAGAAATCAATTTCTTGGTGAAGTTATTTTTGACAGTTTATCCAAAGCGGTTCAGTCAACGCAGATCAATCAACACTGAATCCGGCCCTCCCAAACGGGCCCTTAATTGGGTAGATTGGAAAGTTAGAGGCTTTCTTTTTCAAGTTTGGGTAGCCCAGGTTGTATCTGGAATGATTGGATTTTTGCTAAGGATTCTGTTATCATGGTTGACACATAAATTTGTTATTTAACATACTTCACATGGTTTATTTGACAGAGTCGAACAGAGGAACAGGAGGAATACAAAAGTTGGGAATTCTATTCCTTGCATTAAAAAAAAAAAAGTGTCTTTAGAGTTTATAGTTTGAACCAGGTGGCTTACTGTTTAAAGGTTTAGTTTCTGATCACTGATCCAATGAAATGTAGAAAAAGAAGAGAATCACAGACCACAATCATTAGTGTGTCTCAGTTGGCCCAGTTAAAGGCTCTCTAGCTTAATCTATTGATGAAAAAATAAAACTTTGATAAGTCTTATTCCTTTTAGTGGTTGGCTTTAATCTAACATTGAGAGGGAAACAAAGGGAGAGGATAATGGAGCTTTTGAGAGTTGAGAGGGGATGTCCTTCTTTTTAGGGCACAGGTCCTATTCTATGGAGGGAAGCAAACCGACATTATTCCATCCCTTCCTTAATATGGTCCCTTAGTTTGGCCATTATGCTATATAAACTACAGTAAAGTTTGAGAGTGGTCATCAGACGTGTGGTTGTCCAATTTACAACAAAACCATTGAATTAAACAACTCAACTCACTTGAAACTTGAAAGCCATATAGGGTCTAAAACTAAAAGAAGCTATTGATGAGTTGTCTTGCTTCTCAAACTCTAAAATTTTAGGGTCATCATGCCTGGCTGGTTCCTACATTGTGGAAATTGGAATAGATGTAAGAATAATACCTTGCTTCGGCAAATTATAATAGAAAGGCAAAAGGTTGTAGGGAAAGGGATAAAAAATGTATAATGTCATTAGTTCCTGTCCATCTTGGTTCTTGATAACCCACTCAAGTAGACCATGCTTTAATTAATAAACTAGTGAATGACCCCGTATTAAGTAGGGGAATTAGTAATGTTAAATTTATATTTATTAATATTTTAAATAATTATTAAAATTTTAAGAAATATTTATTTTAAAAAATAGATTTTCAATAATTATTAGAATATGGACACTTTTCTTTTGTTATAATATATAGAGAGATAATGATTAACTGAGATTGATAGAATGTAGGCAGAAGTGGTTGTGGATAATCACTTTTGCATTTTTTGCATTTTTTATGAATAGATTGAAAACGATGGTAGTGGGTTGTGGGCTTTAGTAGCAACTTTTCAGAAAATTCCACGTGTCTAGCTTTCCAGAAAAATGAGAATGCCATGTGTCTGAATCATGGTAGTGGGTTGTGAGTTTTAACAGCAACTTTTCAAAAAATGTCATGTGTTTAAATTTGAAAAAACCACGTGTCTGAATGATGGAGGGAGTTATAGCCCAAACCTTCATTTATATATATATATATATATATATATATATTAGATGTATATTTCCTCCAATCTAATTGTGTGTTTAAAAGCCCTTTATTGAGTAAACTTAGATAGAAGAAAAAAGTGAACCATTATTGCCATTCAAATCTTGTGATGCAGGGAAACAATTCCTGAATAGGTTCCAACAACCAGGGGTGTCAATTGGACTAGATTTGGTCCAATCCGATCCAGTCCAATATGAGTCCATTATAAATGGATCAGGTCCAATCCAATTCAATGAATTTTTTGGACAAATTTGGATTGGTCCAATTCAATGTCTGGACCGTCCAATCTGTTCAAATTCATTTTGATTTAGATTGGTTTTAACCCCAACTTGGTCCATTGACACATATATTCTTATCTTATATCAATGGACCAGATATTGGCTTAATCCAACTCAATTCAATATAAATTTGTTACAGACTGACCAGGTCCAATCCAATCTAATAAATATTTTAGACTGAATTAGTCCAATTCAATATGTCTTATTGGTCTGTCCAAATTGATTTTGGACTGAATGGGGTTCAATCTAAAACCGGTCCATTGACACCCTTACCAACAACCCAAGTCTGTAATTAATAACCAGACATACTAATAGTACCAGAAACCTTCCAAACCGATTCTTTTATTTATTTTTTTTTTCATTACAAATTACGGTTTCCTTTATGAATTGGCAAAAGGAATATGTTTCTTCCAAAGATCAATTTCTGGGTTCAGTATAAAACCCAGAACTCTGCTGCTTCTCTCGTCCAGCTCCAAAGGAATCTAATTATCAACATAAAAGGAGAGGGAATTTTTTGGATAAATTAATGAAACTTTATCTCTTAAAGTTTGGTAATTGCAATCATCTCTTCAGAACTTTCTGAAATAGTTGTAAGTAGACCCCCTTAGTTAGAATTCTCTAAAAAGAGGCGTGAATTTAGAGGCATGAAAATGCCCTAAATACTCATGCAATTATTTTGACCAAAATGTTTATTTTCTAAGTTTTTTCTCCATATGGATCCCTACCCAATTTTTTTGTTTTTTTGTTTTTTTTTTTTTCTGTAGAACCCAACCTCAATAATAATAGTATGGGTATTGATATTTTTATACCTCTTTTTAGAGGATTCTAATAGAGGGGATCTAATCGCAACTTCATAAAGGTCAGGGGAGGCGGGGAAAAATGGTCTAGAGGACATAGGAACAATTGCAACCATATGGTTTTAGGGTCACATGGGCAGCCATCATTGCATGCATGAACCTGTATATGTAGCAAGTAGGACCAGTTTTTCACAAACAGCATCCTACCAAAACCAACTTAAGGTAGCAAGCTGCCGCCTGTTGTTAGTATTTATTAGGAGTGTCAATTGGACTGGATTTAGTACAATCCAATTCAATCCAATATGAATCCATTATAGGTGGACCAGGTCTAGTCCAATCTGATGAATACTTCAAACCATTTTGGACCAGTTTAATTCATTGTTCAGACTGTTCAATCTGTTCAAATTGGTTTTAATTTAGATTGGTTCTAATGCAAGTCTGGTCCATTGATATCAGTATTTTTCTCTACTATTAATGGATCTGTTATTGGTTCAATCCAACCTAATTTAATATAAATTCATTACGGATGGACCAAGTCCAATCCAATAAATACTTTGTACCGTTAAGTTTGAACTGGTCCAATTCAATTTATCTTATTGGTCCGTTGTAATCCGTTTAAATTGATTTTGATTTGAATGGGTCTAACCCAATTAATGATGAGTTCAGACTGGTACACCCTGTCCTGAACCAAACAAATCCAGATTTCTCACAGAATCTTCCTCGCACCACCTTGTAGCCGCACAATGGGAGCATCTCCCCATGTAGGGGTGTTAATTGAACTGGTTTTGGTCCAATCCAATCCAGTCCAATGCGAGTCCATTATAAATGGACCAGGTCTAATTCAATTCAATGATTATTTTGGACCGGTCCAATTCAGTATCTGGACCGTTCAATCTGTTCAAATTTGTTTTAATTTAGATTGGTTTCAATTCAAACCCAGTTCATTGACACCTATATTCTTATCTTATAAGTTATATCAATGGACCAGATATTGGCTTAATCCAACCCAATCCAATATAAATTTATTATGGACGGACCAGATCCAATCCAATCTAATAAATATTTTGGACTGAATTGGTCCATCCAATCCGTCTAAATTGATTTTGGACTGGATGGTCCACTGACACTCTTAACCCCATGAATGAAAACATACAAGTTCAGGAGATGTTTCTAGTGTGTGGCTGCAACACATGTGAGGTGGGTGTGAGGAGAAAATCCTAACTCAAACCAGACCCTACTAATTGACAGTCCCATCCAAAATCAGTCATTGTCACAGAGAAGCCAACGATGTATGCTGACAGTATAACAAATCTCACTCTAAAGCATATGGATGAGACTGGATTTGTTCCTCACATCAACCACGCAGATGTTGCAGCCACACATTGAGAACATATCCAGTATTTGCATAATTGCATGTTGTCATTTATGGGAGATGTTTCTAATACAGGGCTGTAATGTCCTGTGAGGAGCAAATCAGGATTACATAGGGATAGGTTTAGGTTTCATCATGAATGGTTTCAATGTATACAGCCGGTTCCTTTTTGGATGATGTGTAGTGGACAGAATCTCTTAGTAGGGTTGTAACCGGATCAAATTCGGATTTAGGTGGTGTTCGGTAAACCTGGAGTCTGAAGTCTGAAAAAAAAAAAAAAAAAAAAAAACTCCAAAAAAGCTCTGAAAGCATTTAGAGGAAATTTTGCTTTTTTGCTTTTGCAGACATCTAAATAATGAAAGCGATTAAAGTAATAGGATATTATAAAAATATTACAACAATAATACAAAATAGAAAATATGATAAAAATCAATAAATAGTATTAATAAAAAAGAAAAATAATGTAAAAATGATAAAAAGTAAAAACTATTATAAATACAATAAGATGTAAAAAATAAAACAATAATGGTAGTAAACATAAAAATCCAGCACTGATTTCTAAGAACAAGTGACAAAATCAAAATCAAAAGCCAAGATTGTACATGGAAGAACACACCTTTGTTCAATAAGGTTGAAGAAAATGTGTTTGTCTTCAAGGCTGTATTTGGATGTCATGTAAATCAAAAACCGATGTAAAATTTACATTGGTTCACTTTTGTACGCATTTGGTAAATAAGTGTAATCATTATCGATGTAAAACTATACTCTGGTTCAGTTTTGCGTGCGTTTGGATGGAGTGTAGTTTTATGTCGATGATAGATGTAAAATCTCATCACATTTAAAGTTTTATCTCGATAATCGATATAAAAACTACATCAATAAAATTGATGTTAAACTTAAACCACTTTTCACATCGATTTCAAAATACAATGGTCATATATATTTAAGGTTCAGTGTTGTATTTTTACACTGATGACGTTTTACACATCTTCCAAACGCAGCCCAATATCATTTGTAAAACAATAACCATGAGAAATAATGAAAAACAAAAACAAAAAAAAGGGGATGGGAGAATGAAGGAAGAACAGTGGTGTAAAAATAAACAAAAGAACCTCACCTCTGTGTGATGAAGATTGTCGGTGCTGCTGCTGTGGAGTGGGAGAACGGTCCATAGAAGAAAGATGGGTTTGTGCGTGTTTGGGATGATTTAAGGTGCAGGGTAATTTTGGGTTTTTTGAGTTCTTACATGGGCACCGCTAGAACAAAAATTTCGTGTGCTACCTCCAAATAAATTGGAGGAGTTTTCAGATTTTGGTTCCTCTATTCAGATGTGCAGCTGAACACCATCGAGCGCTACAAAAGAAGTTTTTCGGCGTTTGGTGGTGTATTGAGTGCTATCGAACACGACCTTAATCTGATTCTGCTTTAACTTTTTAAACTACAAAAAACTAAAAATCTCAATTACTTTTATATAATAAATTAATATAAATATACATACTGAATTTATTATATATATAATATATAATATTTTTATAATTTTAAATATAATTATATAAAATTATATATTTAAATCAATAAATATTATAGTATAATAGGATTGGGATTCTAATTGGATCAAATGGATTCAAATCTGAAACCAATTCGATTATTAATCAAATGAAAATTGCAAAATCCGAATCCAAGATAATCAGATTGGATGTCAGATTGGGCTGTGGACTTTTAGGTATCATTGACTCTCTTCAATAAGATCATACTTAGCTCTCTCTCTCTCACACACACACACACACACTTCTCAACCCCTTTTGCTCTCAATTAATTAGATGGATTGAATCAAGTTAAGGGCCAATCTATGACCAACTCTAAATATGAACCTTAGTCCAAACCCAAATTGATGCCAAAAACCTAATATGTGCCCAACTCTAGACCTTAGCCTAAAGCAAAATTCATGACAAAAAACTAAATTTGCCAACCAAAACGCAAAACCTAACTTTTGCCTAAATCCCCCATAGGGGCTATTTGAAATGTACAACACCATACTAATAGCCCATTCCCCAAAGTTGGTGGTAGCGGGAACCGAATTTGTATCCCTGTTGGAACAAACCGAAAAAACATACCAACTAAGACACCACTTAGCTGACGCCCAACCTTAAATATGGACTAAACCTAAATCGAAATTGATGCCAAAAATCTAAATTTGCCAACCAAAATCTAACTTTTACTCAACTCTAAATATGGACCATAGCCTAATCCTAAACTGACACACAAAAAACAAAACAAAACAAAAATTGTCAACCAAAACCTAATTTGTGCCCTACTCTAAATATGGACCTTACCTTTAATCCAAATTGACACCAAAAATTGTCATATCATGTTCATTCTTTTAAAGGGCATTTAGGGGTAATCTATCCAACAGATCCAAGAGACTCGATTCGAACACGTATATGGTCTTTGTTTGCATTATGTATCCCAATTACAGTAGATTAGGATTGGTTTTGATTATTCCTAACCAATAACCGACTGTGATTGGCAAGTAGGGACTTGACTAAAAGAGGGGTCTCTTGTTGGAGTATTGCAAAAGGGGATAAGGTTGATATTTGGGATGATCCTTGGATAGTGGGTCTCCCAAATTTCAAGCCTATAGGCCCATGACCTAGTCCTAGTCCTACTTCCTAGGTGGTGAAGACAAGCTGATTGGGACTCCGGGTTCAAATGACAAATTTTCTGTTAAAGCTCAGTTTGGAAGGAGTATAAATACAAATATGCACAGGACAAATACATATAAAATATAAGGATTTGCACTCTACATATTTATATTGTACTCTTTCCAAACTAAGCCTAAATCTACTTATCAGGTATCTGTAAAAAGGAAAAAGTGGCTCATCTGAACAAAGCTAGCCCATCCCTTCTGCCCTCCAATCTTTGGAAGAAACCTAGGCAATCAGGGTCCCTGCAAAGTTGAAGCTTTTCATATGAAAATGCTTCATAAAAAGCATAGCAGTGAATCAAAATCTGCAAAGGAGGGGATTTAAGGCAGATGCAAATTGTCCCATATGTGATAGTGATGATGAAAATATCATTGATGCCCTATGCCCTGTTCTCCTATGACCATGCAAGGGCAACTTTGTTTGGCTATAGCTCGAGTTTTACTTTTTCTAATATTGAATCCTTTGATTCCTTTGCAGATTGGTGGTCTTGGTGGTTAAGCCAAGATTTCTCCTTTGCTGATATGGCTGATTCAGTTTTTGAATTATATGCCTATGTTTTGTGGACTAATTGGAAAGGCAGAAATGGCTTTATTTTTTAGGGGGTGTTGCCTAATCCCATTGTCTCTGTGTTCTATGTGAACAAATGGATGAGAGAAGTGAGGAAAGCTTCCATACAAGAATCAACCGAATGTTCTCCGACCAATCCTTTAGCTATTAAGAATTCTGAGGAATTTCCTGCAAATGTAACTTTTTATAAAGCGAAAACATATGGTGGCTTTTGTAATTCATAGTGGTTATGTTTTTTGGATTACAAATTCCTATGGTCTTTTTTTGTTGGTAAAGTGTGGGCCTTGCAGGGCTGTCTGGTAACTATGCTGAAGTTACTGCTATTTTGGAGTGTTGTATTTATGCTTAAACTTGGGCTTCAAGTTCATTTCCTTGGATTGTGATTCTGCTAATATAGTGAATGCTATTAATCAGAGATCCTTTCCTTGTCCGCCTTCAATGTGGCCGTTGTTGCAAGATTTGTATAGCCTAGATGGTTTGTTTCTCAGGTTGTCCTTTTTTTAATAGAGCTGAAAATAGTGCAGCTCACGAATTAGCAGAAAAAGGAAGATCTAGTTTAGATGGTCGGCTTCGTTGCTGGTTGGAGGCAAATTTGTGGCCTCTAGTAGCAGTGGCAATTGGGTGGGTTCAGTTGGGTTTGGTTTGGGTTGAGCTTCAACCCAACCCATCTAACTCGCCAACCCATTAATGACTCAGTTATATAAAATTATCTGAGATCAACCCAAACCTGCTTTGACCCAACCCAACCAATTAACCTTGTATTTATGTAATTAAAACTAAAAATTAACTTCCTTTAAACAAATAAGTTGGTTATAGTTTGGTGGTAATAGTAATTGTTATTTATATAAGTGGTGAAGGTTCAAATCAAATTACATGCATATTATATTTACAAGGAGAATAAAAGGCAGTTAATCACTTGAAGTCATTTAACTATGTTAGGGTTTCGGGTTTGAATGAACCACTCAGGTTCAAATTGGTCAGACCAACTTGAACTATCTAACTGGTTCAATTTGTCTTTGAGCTAATCACTTCAAGAGTGGTTGAACCATTTGAAGTCGGATTAGTTCGGTCGAACCAAACCAAACTGGTTCAATCAAATGACTACGGATGGCAATTTTTACCCTCCCCGACAAGGTGGGTTTTTTTGCTTAAATGGCGGGTTTGGGGCGGGTATGGGTTTTGGGATTCTACAACCCTTGCGGGTACAGGTAAGGAATAGTATTAGGCAAACCAAACCCTCCATAACCCGCATATTATTGGAAAGCATATAAACTTTATGTACTAGGTGTTGAATTTAATAATATTTTGAATTTTATGTAAATGATAATTGATAGTTTATGTGTTTTTTACATGTCTTAATCAAATAATTAGAAATTTTGATGTTTATTTGTGTTTTACTAATTTATTACTTATATATGACAAGAAATAATAGAAAATTAGATGCAAGTTTTAAACCCAAACCGCCCTACCCTTGAATGTAGGGAGGGTAGGGTCGGGGAGGGTTTTGCACTTTCATGTGAAAGAAGGGTTTGAATTTTCAAAATCCAACCCGCTCATGTCAAGTTGGCTCATACCAACCTGGGTCGGGTTGAATGCCTAAAACCGAACTGAATTCGAGTCGGTTCAGAACGTGCTGAGTTCAAAGTGGGCTGAACTTATCCGAACTCAAGTTGGATTGATTTGATTTTATGTTGATTTAGGTGAAGTGTGTTGATTCGAAGTAAAACTAATTTTAGTTAATAATTAATAAAAAAATAATGCATTACTTATAAATTATTTTACTAAAATAAAGAAAATTAAAAAAAAAAAGGCTAAGAAATTCATACTTGTATATTTAATGGTTAACCCAATGGTTATCCACAACCCGACCCAACCCAACGGGTGATCAACCCATTTTCAACCCACAGCACCCACCAAATAAATGGGTGGGTTAGATGGATTCAGCGGGTTGAGTGAGATATTGCCACCCCTAGCCTCTAGCAATCAGCGAGGTTCCTAAACGGCTTAGGGTGGTTTTTCTGTAATTTATCTGTTTCTTTACCCCAAAAAAAAACAACGTTATACCAATCTAATACCTGTTTTCTTACGAGAAGAAAGTTTAATACCTACTTTTAAGAAATACAATATGATATATCTATTTTTTGGCCCCATGGAGGAAAAAAAGTTATCGTCAAATTAGAGGTTAAGCATAGATATGAATTATAATAACATCAGACCTCATAGTCCTGGTTCAAAACTGGTGTTGCACATTTTCTTTTCGTGGCAGGTCTGACTTACCTTTACCCAGACCCGACCCGACCCATTGACAGGACTGGCATCAAATATGCATTAACTGATATAGATATGATACATACCCAGCATATATGTCATTTTTTAGGGAAAATCTATGCTGTAGAGAAAACAAGATACCGAAAGAGCTTTGACGAATCAAACACCCCCTTCCCCCGGCGGTTACCACTCATATGATATTGGTTCGGTTTATTGGTTACAAGTTTTTTCCTGTATCATCCCCCCCACCCCACCAAGTTTTAACCTTCTAATGCCAAAAAACGAACCACTTTAAAGCCAGCTTTCCAGAACTTTTTCTCAATGATACCATATCAACCAGAAAATTAAGAAAAAAAAAAGTAAATAATAGAATTTGCAGCATCAGAACAGAAACCACGACGATATCATTTTATTCCATGGATCCCAAATTCCCAATAGGTTATGAATATACAGATGAAAAGAAAAGCTTGCACCACAGCTAGAATCTTTCCTGGTTTGCAAACAATGATTCCAATCTCTGAACAGACACTGCAGTAACTACAATGTTTATGACCAAAACTTTTACATAATACAACTTAGTCGTCGTCGTCATCATCATCATGAGTTACTTACTGACCCTCCCAAAAGCAAACGTTAGGACCATAGACGAATGAATGGTTTCATTAAGGAGCAAAATATTTTGTTCCCCAATCTTAAAAATGTTAAATAGGAACTTCTACTCCATAGTGCTGAACACCACACAAGGAATAATGTATACTACCTCATCATTCTCAATCATTAACGGAGTACGGAACAAAAAAACAGGCATGATTACCTTGCCTTTCTTATGAACGTATGGTGTTGTAAAGAGTTCCATCAACTCAAGCTTCATTGACTCAAGACCCCATAGTAGAGTCTGATATCAGTCATCATAGTGTATGAGGTTGTGGCTCGGGAGGGAACAGAGTGACTAGAAAGCGGTGTATCATTTCAAAGCTGGTGAATGTGATTACAGCAGCCGGGGTGGTCCTAAGCAGGTTGGTGGCACACCCACGGTAAAATCCAGGGATACCTTCTTTCTGAAATACTTTTTTGATGCAGTCAATAACACCAGAATATCGCTTCTCTGAGTGGTGGCCTTGTTCTTGAAGCCTTGAGCGCACCACCTGGTGAAGAGGGGTGTCAAGTAACATGTTAATGGCACTTGACACAATAAACACAGTTGATTAAATGATAAATTGCATGATTAAAAGAGTGCAAGCCAAAACCTTTTTGTGTGGCTGCTGCTCGACAGCTGCACATGTTACTCTATCATTTTAATTAATAATTTTTTTACGTTACCAATAAAAAAAAAACCTTCAGTAAATAGAATTTCTTCAAACAATAACAAAAAAAAAAATCTTCAGCAATCAAAGGGGGGATGGTATTGATTTTTTTAAAAAGTATTGTATATTAATAAACAAAATTTATTCAAAGGTCCTAATTTAAAATTTGGTAGAAGACATCAAAGGGAAAAAGAAAAACATAGAATTTGCCCAGGTTCGGTAGTGGAGTTCATGAAGAGTTGGATAGAAGGGCAGTCTAAAAGGGGGAAGGCTGGTCTGGAACCTGCTGTGGTTTTTTGGTGTGTGTGACAAGAAAAAAAGAAATGCAAGGATTTTTACGAGTAAAGCAGTTCTATAATCTCTAACTTCTACTAACTCTATATTTCAGAAGGCTTTGGAAATATGTTTTCATAGCTAGCTATACACAAGTAGTTTAAAAATACAAATTATGATTCCTTTTGTGTACATGGAAGCCTTTCTGTAAATCAGGATTTGGGATTGTAACGCTGCAGGGGTAGCTTTTGTAAGCCCTGGATACAGAAAACTTGTTGTACATGTTTTGTTTTGTTTTTAATATAATACCGTACTTTTCTTTCTTTCAAAAATCAAAAAGAAAAGAAAAACATAGAAAGGGTAGTTATTTTTGCATGTGTGCATGTGTTCGGGAGGAGGGAGATAAGAAAGTTTTACTGAGAAATTGGCCATATCATACCTCATGTGGATACGTCAATGTGGATGCAGCTATTTTGGAGACTGATGATGCAACAGCAACATCACGTGCACTGAGGGTATCTGTGGTAGTCTTATCTGATATTGTAAACATAAATCAACATGGATTTAAGAATCTCCTTAAATGGGTAAGTGGGTTGAGGAGTACCTCGCTTGGCCAAATATATTTTGATTTTCTCATATGTAGGGAACTGGATGGCAACATGGCTAATTCCTGCCAATGCTGGTACAAGACCACTGTTCACCACATACAAATAAGAAACGTCAGTTATTGGCAGTAAAGAGTTCATTCATCAACATCCATCTTTACGGGAAAATGATCAGCAACCTGTATAATCCTCGAATACCCTCCTCATGAGCTATTCTCCTCAATGCAGAGAGAGTACCCCGATATGGCACCACTCCTCCCCTCGTTCCTTGCGTCTACAAAAGAGATGAACAAAAAGGTAAACCCCTAAAACTTCAATAAGTTTGCTCATGAGCTATTTCCACATTAATCTTAACCACTGTTCTAAAAACTGGACCAACCTGGCTAGTTGAACCAGGTAAAATAGGAACTGGGCCTCTTTCCAGTTCAATGCCCAGTCCAGTTTTCAAAACATTGCTAGAAATAGCACGCACCACCAAAGAATTGAACTTTTAAGCATATGGATAAAGTAGCACAACAAGAGAGAGAGAGAGAGAGAGAGAGTATCTGCAACCGACATGGAGCAACAAGGGCACAAACAGTTATATGCCTTGTTTGTCAAGTTAACATGGTAACAAGTGTAATTTGCTTCAACAATGATGCTTCTCAAAATTCAAGTCAAATGCCATGGTGAGATTTCATGTACTCTATGGCACTTAAAAGGTTTTCATCCAAAACCACCTACAAATAAGCATTCCTCTTAGTTGACAAATCCCATCTGCTGTTGATCATGTGGACATTGTTGTAATGTTATCAAATAAGCTAGAATGGAATAAAATGGAGATGAATCATGAGTAGATCTGCTTAAAGAATCTGAACCTATACTGGATTCAGAAAATGGCCAATGAGTTTTTCCTTAATCTCAAAAGGGAAAAAAACATTGTGCTCCTAATCACAAAGGGGCAGGGTAAAAGCATTAAAAAAAGATGCTGATTTCCATTACCTAAAGGAGATGCATGGATATGAACCAAGGACAAAAAAAGGATCTTTTTTTGTAAACCAGGAATCAACTTACAATGTCACTTTTACCAAAAAAAATTACAATGTCATGGGCTCAGTTTAACTTGTAAGAAAAGAACTCCAAGAGAGGGTATATCTTTTATAAGCACTGAAATAAGTACATAAAATATATAAATTACATATGATTTCTTATATGCTATTATCATAATGCATCTTGTTCAGAGAGAAGGACTAGTATGTTGAAATTACTCATTTTTACCAATATAATATAAGCATGGTTCATGACATACCTGAAATCTTGTCTTGACAACCCAAAGAGGATTGGTAGCAATGGTTGTTGCAGCTCCAGCACCAGCAGCAGCTATCATATTTGCACCAACTGAGAGTTGATGGTTCCCATCTACACAAACATCATGGCTTAAAAAATGCATATTTTAAATTAAATGTTTTAAAAAGCCTATTAGCTCAAATTAAAACATACAAAACATATTGTGAGTGAAATGTAAAATTAAAATTAAGATAACATATAAAACATATTCAAGCACTCAACAATTCAAGTATGTAAAACTTTCGATCTCTTTATTTCTTTCTAATCGCATTACCCTAATTCTTCAAGCCACTTTATACCATACATAAAATATTGGTTTTTAATTGTAATTTTAGTTTATCTTCAGAAAAAAAAAAAGTGTTGTATTAAAGGATGAATAAATAACATTAGTAAAAAATACCATGCTTAAAAAGGGTAAAAAGCACAAATTTTAACTTAGGCGCACACCTGAGCTGAGGCGCAAAGCACACCAGGTGTGTGCCTTTTTCAAAGGAGCTGAGCCTGGGCCAAGGCAAGGCATAGACCTTGAAATATGCCTCACCTTTGCACCTTGGTATTCCTGAGGCACACTTCTTTTAAATAACTGGGGATTGGCTACCTCATGTACTACTGCTTGAAAAATAAATGATCTACTGTGTCTGTGGGCTAGATTTACTTCATGAAACTGGTTTTTGAATCTGGTACAAGGAATCTAATATGATGATTCAGGTACAACTTGAATGAATAGAGTTGGAATATACTCCAACCTTTGACACAATTCATTTTTTCCACACATAAACTGAAGAATCTTAAATAATGAGAGAAGAAGTGTTTTTGCTAATTTTGTCACTTGGGACCCAAGAAAAAAGTTTCAATTGCTCTGCAGTCCAGAAATCAACTGAATCACCTACTCCAACCATTTAAAAGACCTGCAACTCTGTGGTCACTATAGTCATCTTTCATTTATAAAAATATTGACTGCAGAAAGGAGCTTTTCTCTGTGGGGCTTGCTATCATAATTATGATGCACCATCAAGTTTCAAAGTATTAGTATTGCAAAGACTATTCAAAGTCTATTTAAAATACAAATATCAGAATACACATTGCATAGCTGTGGATACAGTAGAATGATTGTGCACTTGGGGAACTCATAAAAAATCCCACAAAAATACATCAACAATGCTAAATCTAAGGCTCAAATTACTATGATAAGGTTTATGGGAATGGTTCTTCTCTTTGTTTTGATGCAGGTGGACCCCGCCACCAGATGTGAAAAGTTTATTTGCTCCTACTTTCTTCAGATTGCAAAAGAAAAGGGGAAGACTAATGTTGGAAGGTGTAGGGGCTGCTGTTAGCTGGACCATTTGGGAAGAAAGAAATTCCAGAATATTTACAGGGAAGGAGAGAAGCAAGGAAGCCATCCAGGAGATGATTTTTATCAAGGTAGTACATTGGCTTAAATCTATGGAGCTATTCAACGTGTCAATGGATGATCTGTCAAGAAAGTGGAAAGAAGTTGCTGATTCAGCTCCAGGTCAGGAGGTATCAGTTCCAGTCCCCCCCGCCCCCCAAGTGGCTTTTACAAAATGAACTTCAACAGAAGCAGTACTGGTAACCTGGGGCCATCAGGTATTGGGGGCATTTTTAAGGGATGAGAAAGGGAAAATAATTGCCTTGTTCTCAGGCCCAATTGGAGCTGGTGACTCCCTTAGAGCTGAGCTTTTGGCGGCATCGGAAGGTGTTCAGAGCAGTGATTAAAAAGGTGCGCCTAGGCGCACAGGCAAGGCGCATTTCAGGGTATGCGCCTCGCCTAGGCGCACAGGCAAGGCGCATTTCAGGGTAGGCGCAGGTCCTAGGCGCAGTCCTTTCAAAAGGCGCACGCCTGGTGCACCTAGGCGTGCGCCTGATGCGCCTTGCACCTCAGCTCCGAGAACCCCCAATTTGGTAATGTTGTTCATTCATTCATCCTAATAAAATGCCTTCTTAAAAAGCAAATAAAACTACAAAATCATTATTTTTTGTGTGAAAACTAAGAATTTAAGATCTAACGTGGACTTGTTTAGGCTTGCCTCGAGGGGCGTGGCACAAAGGCGGCTCGTAGAATCAGGAATGTAATATGTTTTACATTACATTAGCTACGTGAAGTAATGGAATTGAATGAAAAAAGAGATTAGAGGTTTTAAATGATTGAAAATGTTTTATATGTTTGATTTTATTTTTAAATTCTCATTTGAATATGCTTTACATAATTACATTTTATGTTTATGTATCCTAATTTTAGATAATAGGTTTTTTAAAATTTAAGTTTATATTTTTTTATTAATATTATGTTTAGTATTTTTATTTTTTGGCATTTTTTTTAATTTTCTGACATTTTTTTATAATTTTGTGCCATGCTTCAAAAAGGCGCACGCCTCGCCTTGCGCCTTGCGCCTTGTGCCTCAGGTGCAAATTGACCCCTGCACCTTGCGCTTTTAAAACACTGGTTCAGAGAGCTATAGACATAAATATAAAGAAGCTGATCATTGAAGGAGACTCAAAGCTGGTGGCTGAAAAAAGACATGGAAGTAAAAGTAAATTGGGTTAAGAGATGTGCAAACTCCTTTGCTGATGGGTTAGCAAAACAAGGGGTAAATAGGGGTACTTTGTTTTGGGCTCAACTGTAATTTTTCCGTGTTGTTTGTTTCTTGCTGGGGGAGATAAGAGAGGTTTATCTCCTCCCTTTGTATCCATAATTTTCTCCAACGAAATTTTCGGTTGTTGATAAAAAAATACTATGATAAGGCACAAATTCATGAAAAACACATACTTAAATGGTTTATGCTAAGTGCAAACTACCATTTGCAATAGTAGACGAAATAATAATAAAATTTAATTGTATAGCTCAGGAAACCACCACAAATTTTATTAACACTTTGAAAATTAAAGCCCATATTATTTTTGGAATGTAGTGGTGGTGAAGTGTAGTGACGAGGATGCTTACAAGTCATATAGGAAACCTGTGTTCAAATCCAAGCCATAACATAAATCTTTATAATAGGAGAGCTTAGAGTATAATAAGGCCTTAAATAAGGAAATTGTTAGAGATTAATAAGGTATGCATATTACTAGGAGTTTCAAATTCAAAAAAACCCTATTAATAGGAGGTTTTGATAAGGAATATAGTGTCACTAGTGCTTTAAATATGACAGATTTGAATAGGAGAGTTTAATAAGGGAAAGGGTAATTGATGGATTAAATATGGAAGTAAATATAAGTATAATTAATGCAATTAAATATGGGGGATTTAGCACTATGTATCGGCTGATGCATTGGATGTAAGTGAATGGCATTGAAAATGAACCATTCCAACTGTTCGACGTCTCAGTCTCCTCAAAAACTTAAAAATACACTGTACTGGACATATTGTATCCATATTTTGAACCTTGCCCACCATGCCTAAATGCTTGGTGACCTACATTTCTGACAAGTTACAACAGCTTGCTCCTAATGAAGCCCCAGTTGACCCAATACAGATCAGAGTTTCATTACTGCAAATGAGCTGAGCTATGTTCTTGCTCCCCTTAATGGTAGTTTGTCATTGATGCCATGAATTACTCAACATGGATCTAGTTCACTTTCACTCTACTGGCCAGTGTTACCAGGAAACCTCAAGACCAATGGGTCCAGCCATGCAACACCTGTCCATTGGCACAATAAAATTCTTGAATATTGGTGATGCTCCAAACTGAAGCCAACAATCCCCCTCCCAATGTTTATATGAAATTATTTATTTGTTGGTTTGCCCCTGGACATTAGCTCTGAAGATTGACATGCTGGATGCCTGTGGGCACCTGAACACTTGGCACTCATGCCAAATACCAAGGTAACACTGCAGTCATGACAATCTCAAATGCAACATATGCAAGCGAGAGTTCCTTCCATTGCATTATTCTCATCAAATCAGATTGAAGAAGGAACTTATCAGGGAATATTTATCTCAAAGGGATGGGCTTTTGTGATGTACTAGGAATTGACCATATCAACTCCAACCACTTTCTGCAAAGCATCCCAGAAAAAAAAAAAAAAAAAAAAAAAAAAAAAAAAGATCCCATCATTTTGGAATAGAAATCTTTGAATTATAATTCCCAAAGCCAACAGAAATTTGGACGCAAAAACATCCTGAGGGGTAATGAAAAAGAAAGGCTATGCAGGTTGAGTGAACTAAAGGAGAAATTAACTGACCATCAGTGTAAAGCAAGCCTTTAAGCTGCTCATACATCGTGAAATATACCTGAAAAATCATATGGCAGCAGGTTACACAAAATAAATAATGCAATCTACACATAATTCTTTATCAAACCTTTTTAGATGTTAAATAGAAACAAAATCAATAAGGTGAATAACTTTGGAGGAAGATATAATAAAGAGCATAAAGATTCCACAAGGCATGCCATTATTGCAAACTCATCATTAACTCTATTCTCCAAAGTGAATAGATTAGAAACAGAGTTGACGCTATACTGCATCAAGTATGTACTATGTATACAACCACAATAAATACATAAATAGGTAGAACAAATAATATATGCTGTGATATGTATTTGTAAGAGTGCAAGGGTATACTTGTTATCCTCTTCTGTGTCATCCTAAATAGAGTGGGTGCCACCAGTCCCACTAAGATAAACTTTGCAGGTCTATGAATGCATTCTTTATCCATACAGTACTTCTAACATTTCCTCGTTAGACCACAGGATCGTATCAATTTGATGCAACACAGTTTAAGACAATTATAAAAGTTTCCAGCAGTAGATGGTTTACAATCTCAAATATGAAATATGAGATTAACAATATAACATATCCAAGCTTGCCTTGTGTTCCAAATTTCCTCTCAATACCCTATTTTCCCCTTATTTTCTTTTTCTTTTTGACTGTCTTCTAACAGCCTCCAGGGCCTCTAAGAACCTAAATTCAATGATTCTGCCAAGATTCCCCAAGAAGCATTTTTCCCAGTTAAGTACAAGCAGATAGCTGACACATAATAGAATGAGGCAGATCAACATGTTCCAGCAGTCCAAAAAAAAAAAACATTCATTAGAGTTTCAGGGGAATGTCCACCACATGATACAGAGATAACATTAGATGTAGAAACAAGTTAATGATGGATATAGCCCTTTCATCAAGACCTTTCACAATATGAAACCAACATCACAAGTGCTGTCCTAATTCTCTAAAAAACAAAAACAAAATAATAATCAGCATAATTAGTGAAGTGAATGATGGTTATTTTTGTCCTTATTTACGTAGCTTTGCCCCAATAGCACGAAGATATATTGGAGGAGGATGACTGACCGCCCAGTTTGGAAGTAAAGCCAATACAGTGGGAGAAAGCCCACGGTACATGCCACGCACTCCCTCTTTTTGAAATATTTGTTCCAAACTTCGTACTATGAGGCTACCTGGGTACATGTAGATCGCCACCCATTAACCACGCTTTAAGAAGCTAATGGAGAAGCAAAAGAAACAGCAGATACACTCGCGTAAAGAAAAGAAGATAAATACAGCTATGTAATAGTATCTACTTGCAAATTGAAATACTCCTTGGATGGGATCTTGAACTATCATGGGTTACCTGAAGTTTCTAAGCTACTGAATGTGGAGATCCATAACCTAAATTGTAATAAAGAGTATAAACATTTTACTTTCTAACTAGAACAGTATATACGATTATTTGAAAAATAAGAAATAAACATCATAACTAGATCATCTGATATCTATCCATGCGTGATCACCACGGCTGCAAAGGAGAGAATTAAGTGGGAACTTAGAAAATAATTTATATAACAATTTGAGTACGAGTCCCCAAATTACGTACCTTTAGTGGTTCCACCACCAAGATTAGGAATCCCATGGACCTGAAACCTTGTCTTGATGACATCCAGCGGACAAACAAATGTTGCAGCGATAGCACCTACATGGTTTTCCCAATCCAATAATAGGATAAGAATTAAAAGCAAAATAAGAATGAAATCAAACTCCTTCGTGTCCAACTTCAAAAAGGTGAAAAAAGAAGAAGAAGAATAAGAACAGGAGAAATTCAAGGTACCAGCAGCAGCGCCAGCGCCAGCATTGCATAGAAGGCCCTTTGTATTAGGGCCATGAGACTCGCCAGGCATCGCTGAAAACCGGATACAAAAATCGAGAAAAGTTGCGTTTGTAAGCGAAATCTTGGGAGTCCTCTCTCCAGAGGGTGATTTGAGTGAACCAGGGTCGCATGGCCAGAAGACAGAGCTGTGAATTCCTCCTGAAAAGCAATCGACAAGAACGACTTGGGGCCCGTCAAGGAACGAAAGAAGCTGTCACAGGAAACTAGGGTTTCGATGAGATATGAGGAGAGTACAAGCTAGCCACGGAAGCCCCATCTTCACAGTATGCAAAGACAAAGAAGATGGTCGCTTTTCCTTCCTACCTCCCTCTCTTTCTCTCTTGGACGGCTGGTTCCCCCGGAATCGCTCCCGTCGCTTCAAGTGTGAAACAGATACATTTTGTTATCGGAGAGTGGAGAATGATTCAGAGGAAAACTACAACAGTAACACCGAAGAGTTATAAGCTACCCATGAGGCCATGAGTCCCATGACCCATCCTCATCCTCAGAGTCTCAGACTTGAATCTATACAACATGATACCACCGTCTATGATGCTCATCTAACGGCATATATTAGATATCGTTATTTCGATGATGAAATGCCGATTTCTGTAATTAACGGTGATGAAGCTACGTGTATATCTAAGGCCCCGTTCGTTTGTAACGGTGCAGCTTACCAAGTGTTCTTTTTACCCATGTTTTTTTCATTTTAGGATTTTCAGATAAATAATAAAATAACATTTCTATCCATTAAAGTAACTCTTAAAATGGATAAGTTTTATGTAAGAAAGTTGATGGGAAAAAGTTACTCATTGACCAATTTTTTATACTACGAGGGCTATGACAAAACCCCTCTTTACTATAACCGTGAAACAAAAACCTCATTCTGTTAGCTTTTGGTTGAAATCCGCTTTTATAATTTTTTTAATCCTCATACTATCCTTTCAATAACAAAAACACTATTACGATATATGAACAGCAGCGAAGATAAGAGGAGAAAAAGGGGGGAAATCGGGGATTACCGCCGCTGCTGTGATGGTTGGTGTGAAAAACTGGGCTGGGGGTAGCGACGATGATGGATTCGCCCCACTGTCTGAGGACATAAAAAAAATAATGAACAGGAAAGTGGAGCGAATGGTTGGTTTGAGAAACTCAAGAAAAAAATCTCCAATTATTTCAGACAATTGTTGTAGTTGTTTGCTTGAATTCAATTGAAGTTTTATGTACTATAGTACTGAAGCTGTAAGTTGAAGTACTTTTGGGGTTGGGGCCATTTCAAAGTAAATTGCAGTCAAATTATTTTTCTGTTTTTAACTTTTTATCGAATGGAAAATTGCATTTGACAAGAAGAGAGGCAACGAAACCACTGCCCCCAACGACCTAGGCCATCCTTTTTGACACCATCTCTAGTTGCGTGGCCATGTTTCTACGATGGACGCAACATCTGCAGTGGCAACAGCGACAACGTTCAAAATCGTCAGGGGCCTTGCTTCTTCTACCACCTGCAGAACAGCGAAGCCAACAACTTTGATTCCTCCAGGGGCCTCCACCAGGCCAGGTGTGCTCGCTCTCTGTGCCTGTGGCATCACCGGCACTGGTACTGTGGCATCACCGGGAGTGCCCAAGTCCTATATCTAGAAATGGTTTTCCCTATCTCACTCGTTGCTCAACAAAATCAGACATTGGCAGCGATAACACAACTAACAAGAACCCAACTGTCGATACATGTTCCACTTCGACTACCCAACAACCCTCGGCCCCCACGTAGATCCAAACACCTACTTCCTCTTCATCCTCTACTGGGTTGATGTTTGATTTGGGTTCTAACAACTGTTGGGACAGCCGCGAGGTTGGATATCCTGTCGTGAAAAGATATCTCAGTGACGATGCAGAGCGGTGGTATAGAGAACTTGCCGATCTCCCTTTCTCTCCTCCCCTATAGCCGTCGGAAGAGCAACCCCTCCTCCTCCACTTCCACCGCCACCTCTGCCTTCAAACCCATCACCGACTTCCACCGCTACAACTGCAATGGCGGATTCGAACTCAGCAACGGCGAATCCACCACCAGCCTCTCTCCATCTTTTATTATACATTTTCTTTTTCTATTTCTGCTCTTCCCACAGTTATCGCGCCCTCTGTCACTGCCGAACAAGTTGCTATCCCCCCTCTGTACTTCCGCCGAATCAGTCGCTACCCCCAGCCCAGTTCCTCTTCATCATCTTCGCACATTCTTCATCAGTCCAGTGGAAAATAGAACAGGACTCTGTAGAATCTGCAGCATTTGGGTTTTGGAGCACTTCTTATAGAGGAAGAAGAAAGATCGGGGGRGGGGGGAGAGAGAGAAAAATGTGAATCTGTTGTTGATGTATCGTGAGTTGGGGAAGATAAACAGTGTTCGGCAGATTTAAACGAAAAGCTAACAGAAGGGGGTTTTTGTCTTACGGTCATAGTACAGGGTGTCTTTGTAGTAAAATAAAATACACGGGTCTTTGTCACAGACCATAGTATAGGGGAGTCTTTCTAATGATCGAAATTCATCTTGAAATCATCAATTCACACTTTTTTTTTACTTTTTAGGATAAATTGCATATTATTACCAGTTTTGCACTCTTTATGGAACTTTTAAAAGTGCCACATTATTAGGTATATGTTTGGCATCAATGCCGCAAATGTTGAACCGTTTTGATGTGTGGGTTGGAACGGTGCCTTTTTTTCTGTTTAGAAATGTTGCTATCAGGTAAGACATTTCCTGGAGCAACAACAATATTTTTTGTTTGGTACCAATGCTTTAGGAAACGTTTTCAGCACTAGTACCCATTATCTAGTGTCACGTCACTACAACCTCACGTCCATGTTGGCAGCAACGAGTTGCAGCTTTAGGAAACGCCAAATTCGGCATTGTTCCAAGCCATGCCTTCATGATTTCCAAGGCGTGGCTTGGAGCACCGTTTTTTTTGACATGGCACCGTTTTTTTTTGACGTGGCACCAATGTGGTGTCGTTTTTTGGAGCAACGGCAATGATGCCAAACAAATGCTAGGTATATGTTTGGCATCATAATGTGGCATTGTTTCCTAGAGCAACAACAACGTTTTCTGTTTGGCACCATTGCTCTAGGAAACGTTTTCAGCACTGGTACCCATTATCCAATGCCACGTCACTGCCACCTCATGTCCATGTTGGCAACAACAAGCTGCAGCTCTAGGAAATGCCAAATTTGGTGTTGCTCCAAACCATGCCTTCACGATCTCCAAGGCATGGCTTGGAGCACTGTTTTTTATGGAAAAATGGTTCCAAACAAACGCCCATTTCCTAGAGCATCATTTTTTTTCAACATGACACTAATGTGGTGTCATTTTCTGGAGCAATGGCAACGATGCCAAACAGACGCTAGGTATATGTTTGGCATCAATGTTGTAGATACAACACCATTTTCAGCATGTGTGGGTTGGAAGCACTGTTTTCTGAGAAAATTGTCTTTTTTCTGTTTGGAAACGTTGTTGTCAGTTAGGGCGTTTCCTAGAACAACAACAACACTTCCTGTTTGGTACTAGTGCTCCATGCATGTTTTCAGTGCTAGTACCCATTATAGGAAGTCCACGTCACTGCCACATCACGTCCTCGTTGGTAGCAAATAGTTGTAATCTAAGAAAATGTCAAATTCATCATTGCTCCAAACCACGCCTTCTCGATTTCCAAGGCATGGCTTGGAGCACCATTTTTTATGAAAAAACGGTACCAAACAAACATGTGTTTCTTAGAGCACCGTTTTTTTCTAACGTGGCACTGATGTGTCACTGTTTTCTAGAGCAACGTCATAAATGCCAAACACACTAGGTAAGGTGATGTTTGGCATCAATGTTGATTCTTTTTTATCAATATTTAAAAAAAATGGTAATATTTGAAATTAATATTTTTTAAAAAAATCGATAAATTTTGTTATTTGGTATTGTAAGCCAATTTTTGAGAAATCAGCTTTGAGTCTATTTGGTAATGATTTACAAGGCCCAATTAATTTTGCATTGGAGTTATTTTTCAATGACACATAGGATGCCATGTCATCCTTAAAAAATCAAAAACAGTTGAAAATCAGGAAATCACCAAAAAAAGGTGAATATGTGATCCCTGAAAAAGGGTCAATTTCAAGAATCGGTTTTAGGTCGATTTTCTGAAAATCGGCCAACCAAACAAAAAATTTCAATGTTGATTCCTCTTTGATTATATTGAAAACAATAGTTATTTATTCAAATAATAACTTAAAATAATACTATATTTTTTTATCTTAATAAGTTAAACATTTTTAACTAATATTATCTATCAAATTTACTATTTCAAACATAAAACATGATAAAAAATTACAAGAAAGTTAAAAATTTTAAATATTTCCATAAAATAATTGATTCTGGATCTAAATCAGTTTTGGATAGGTAAGAACAAAAACCACCCAATTATTAATCAAGACAAAATCATGGAACCATAACTGTTATAATTATGTTCAATCAATTTAGCTCCATCGAGTAGATATAACCCATTGGTTCAGCCCTAGTTTTTCTTAAACAAATTAATGTTTATATAATAATTTATTAAATAAAATAAAATAAATAAATGATTAAATAAAAATTTATTGTGATGGGACTGGTATAGGCTATCTCGAACCAGACCCGATCCATTGACAACCCTAAATATTGGGCTAAGGGGAGAGAATAATTCATTAGTAAATTGTTTTAAAATAAATAAATAAATGAATAAATATTTATTAAAATATTTCTCTCAATGACAAATGAATAATAATAATAATAATAATAATAATAAAACAAATGAATAAATAAAAGTTGAGATAGAGTCTCAGATGAGAGAGAATTAGGCGAGAGAACAGGGATGACATTTTATTTTATAGGATGGCATAATCATAAATAATTATATGTGACAATCCTATAATTTTTGAATGACATAGAGTCAATTACATTATGTGGCAGTCTTGTAATTTTCTAATATCATAGAGGCAATTACATATGAGGTAAAAAGAGTAAATCTGCCTTATATGTGATAATTCTGTAATTTTTGAATATCATAAAGTCAATTATATAGGAAGGTTTGTCTTTATGTGGCATTTATGTAATCTTTTAGGCCATCTTTGTACATTTCATGGTCTTTGTTTGTGGGATACTATTTCTTGGAAGGAGAATGCATGACCTAACAGCTAAAAGATGATTTGAGCTTTTGCATTAAGATGTTAGCAACTTGAAGACCGTTTGGTTAAATGTGAAGACGAGTTGAAAAAAGACGAAGAACTCCATTTGAAGCATATCGAAAATAGTTCAAAACGGGCTTCCCGCATCTTTTCAAGGCTGCAGCTTTTGGCGATTAGATCTTTTCCCAACCAAACAGGAAAGATCCAAACACAAACTGCCAGACTTTTAAAAAACCAATAGCTCGTACAAAAAGACATGCCAAACAGAACTTTAATAAAACTCTTATCTTCACTTTTTTCTCATATGAAGTGGGGACCACTTGCACTCCCATGCATTTACACCTATTTGCACTCTCCTCATTTGCATCTTAAATAAAAAAAAATAAAAGCAAAGTAAAACCTGAAGCAAAATTAAAAAAGAATTTGTAGGCTTCCCAATTCACTCTCATGCATTTGCACCGGTGCAAATAAAAGTTGCACTGCAAGCAAAAGGAGCTTCATATAAATTGATTCAAATTTTTATTGACAACCATTTTATTGATTAGTTCCTAATTTCACAAGTTCAGTTTACAACCACTCTCAGACTAATGTATTTTTTCTACAAGTGAATTATAGCATGGTATAGTGGCTATCTTATGGGAAATGGATCCTTCGAATGATAAATCTGCAGGAATAGAGATAGAAACAACATGGTTTTAGAGGACCAATGCAACTAGTGGACTCCATTACAAAGATAATATTCACTCTTGAACTCATTTAATTATTCAGATAAATAACTGGCCTGCCAAAAATGTGCGGAACTGCAGTATCCAACTTCTAAGTTGTTTTTCCTATTTTCTTTTATTCTTTCTTGTTTTTATTTTTTTTAATGTGCAACCGTTTGCACTGGGGCTCGGTCCCTTATTCAATGTATAATTAGCTAGCTATAATTCCAAAAGTAAACTCCTGAATGATCCATTGAACCGAGTGAGAGCTTTTACTGTTACATGCATGTACACTTTTGAAGCAATAAGAGAAACAGCAATCAGCAACTTACCTGAAATCTAATCTTGATAACATCAAGTGGCGATATAGATGTTATCGTCCGAGAAATGCCACCGGATATAGCTCCCGCCGTTGAATCTATCAACGCCCGTTTCAGCTGGCTCGGCTCTTCCTCTTCCATCAACCGAAAACCAGAGCCGTGGAACAAAAAGTCTCAACTCAAATCAACAACTTAACTTAACAAATCAAACACCTATAAAACTTTTGAACAAAACAACAATATAACGAAATTCAGGCCCTGGATATATAGACATGAAATGATGAATTAATGTGTAGAATACATATTTGTTAAAGTGAGAGACTGAACGTATAAAATTCATACACGGAATATTGCATCGCCGAGATATTGTCATATTGAGAAAAAAAGAAGGAAGACATTACCCTAAACGCGCGAGGGGCAAAAGAAATATATATATATATATATATATATATATAATATATATGAGACGCCATTGACGAAGGCGAGAAAATCTCTACTTGCCGCCTTCAACCGTTCAACGCAAGGAAATGGGAACTGTGTGAACTCAATGAGTTCAAGACTTGTAAAAGAATTGGGAAAAATATATGAACGAAAACGAACAACTCTTTTTTTTTTTTTTTTTTCTTTTCATTTTTTTCTGGTAGACACGAAGATCTTGAGAAAAACACATGTATCTTCTCTGTGTTTGACGTCTTCATGTTTTCTATACATTTCTAACGTCTTCCGTTTCTCACCCGCCAGAAGTTTACACGTGGCTGCCCTATGGAATTTAATATTTAAATATGATCGCTTGATCAAGCGTTCGCCACTCTTCCACATGGGCATGCGAAGTCCGGGAATCCGGATCTCCTGCCCACAAGAATCCTGAATTGGGATCTGCTCCACCGCGCCTCACACCGACCCCACAACCACATCCCCATTCCCCACCTGGAACTATGAGTGGATTCGAGCCGAGCCGAGTTGAGTCGAGCCGAACTGAATAGTACCAGGCTTTAGCTCAAGTTCGAGTTCGATTCGAGCCAGAATTTTGAAGTCGAATTTGGCTCGAGTTAAGAGTTCATAAGCTCGAGCTCGGCTCAACTCAGTTCATTTTATATTTTATAAAAACATTTTATTATAAAAATAAAAATTATATATATTTTTTTATTTCATATTTAAAAAATTAAGAATTATAATAATTAATAATTATAATATTTTTATTATATATTATTTTCTATAATCTTAATATATATATATATATATATATTCGAGCCGGTTCGCAAGCCTCATGAACCAAGTTCTACTAGGCTCGAGTTCGGCTCAATTAGCAATCAAGCCACTGAATTGAGCTCAAGCTCGAGTTTGGCTCATTGTCACCCCTACTTGGAACATCTCCACATGAGAATAATAAATACGAGTAGAAGATATTCTCAATGTATGGCCAGGATATGCTGTGAGGTCGTGTGAGGCACATTCTATGAGGAGAAGATCTAGACTCAAGAATCCTACTAGCTACTACATCTACCCACACAACACAGTTCAACACATGGTTTTCAAAACTGGACCAGACCAAATGGTTAGACTAGAAAAATCGGGAACCGATCAGATGAGAACATCTCCCATGAATAACATGTAAATATGAAATATATTCTCAATTGAATTCCCCGTCAACAAAATACGTTCCAACAAATTTTCAACCGTGTATTTGGAACTTATCCCGCTTAGATGTGCATGTAGGGCACACTCTGTGAGTCGCCACTCGCCAATGAAAATTCCATTCCAACATCCTTCCAACTTGATTTGACACCATATCTCTCATATATGACGTGTATCTCAGATTTGACACCAGTTTGGATCTGCTCCTAGAGAATGTTCCTCGCATTGACCTTGTAAGTAGTAAAACGTTTCAAATAAGTTTTGATCATGGAAATGGGTTGATTAGCCATTGGGTCAATTTAAATGGGTTGGATTGTGGATAATCATTGGGTTAACCACTAAAGATACAAGTAGGGATGTTCATATTAAATGTCAAATTGACCAAACCGGTCCAACCCAATCCGAGTTGGTCGATTTTTCAAAGTCACTGGTCGGTTTTGGTTTGTATTAAAAAATAAACCTACAACTCGATTTGGTTTCATTTTTCATGTATAAAAACCGAAGCCAAACCAAACTAAACCGATGTTTTGTTTTAGCTTTCGGGTTGATTAGACAAGTCGTTGAGCTTTATTTTTTGAGATGGAATGTGATGATGCGCAATCCGGTCTGCCCTAGCTGCCGGTCACCTTGCCTTTGACAGAACTGGAGATGCCTGAAACAAGGAAGAAAATGGAGACTTCCGGGGAGGAACCCGGTAGGAACACTCCGAAGCTCAAGTTAATGCTCTTGAGAGGGCAAGGAAAATGATGGATTGCAAGACCAAAAAGCACAAAATATCACATACATATTTCTCTTGGGGAAGGAAGGCCTCTTATAGCCACCTAGTGCACTTACTCCCAAATTTCTGCTAAGTCAGGCATAACCGCCTCTGTGAGGAGGGGGGGGCAGGTATAACCGCCACTGCCCTCTCTGTCAGGGCCGCCTCTGTCATGACTGAGATGGCGGTGGAAGGTGGCCGTTACGGCATGATTGTTGTCTGCTGGACCCAGATCAGTCAGGTGTGTTGTCTCAGAGTACGGATGTCAGATATATTTTCAGAGTCGCGCGACTTGAAGCTGAGGTGCCGGAGTGGTGCGCAAGATGAAGTCTTGAGCTTGGATGAGCAGATCCTACTGTCCCGAAGTGCTGACACATGATCCGAACTGGCTCGGGGTGGGCTGGCCCCGACCATGCCCCTCGCAGGCTTTGCTATTACCCTCGGGTTTCCTTTTGGGGAGCTCGGGAACTCGGGCCTCCCTTCGGGATATGGTCGTGCTAAGTCATCGTGTCGAGCTGGCGTTCCTGCCAGGTCATCTTGTCTTCTTCCACGTGTCGCACAACCGAGGGGTCGGACTAAATCTACCTCCATCAATTGCCCCCCACTCCCCATGCCCGGGGTCCTGACCCGAAGTGGGGAGTTTACTGACTGACGGGTGGATTTGCTCCGTGGCATGCTTAGTCCAGTTTGGAGATTCCCCGATCTGACCCGCTTATGTTCTTGGTTCAACCAGGGTCAGCGTGGCTCGACCGGAGTCAGATTGGGTCGCGTACAGCTCACGCGCGGACGTCAAACGTTTTATCAACTATCGGACGTAAAAAATTCGCGCTAAACTGATTTCACCTCGGGGGTCGTGCAACCGGTTTTTCTGAGAGCCGTTGGATGGCTTTGATCTCGACCTTTGATGCGCGGGTACAACGGCTATAAATAGTGGGGTCCCTGGCCACTTTTCCTTTGCCAAGTTTCAACGATCGTTCCTTGAGCTCACATCCAAAGTCCCCAGCTCGCGTCATTCTCCTTAGTTCGGTAGCGTTCTCCTTGGTGAGTCCCCTTAGCCTTTTCAATTTCCTCTCCTTTTCCTTTCGCGATGTCTAGTTCCAGTAGTTCGGGTAGTTTAGATAACCTTCTAGAAGGGCCTAAGGCGGGGACCTCGGGCCGGGCTGACTCCTTTGACAGTCTTCTTGTTGAGCCCGAGGTGGGGCATTCAACCCGGGCTACCCCGGGTAGCCTAGAGTCCACCTCGCGTCAGGTTCGGATGCCGGACACGTTCGGACCTTCTATTATGACGTCTGAGAGACTTCGGTTTCTTGTTCATCAATTCAACATGCCCGAGGAGTATGCATATAGCTTACCTTTGGGCAACTTCCCTTGGGAGCACGGTCCAGATGAGATCGTGGTTTTCCGAGAGCAGCTCAACGTCAGGCTGCGCCTTCCTCTTCACCCTTTAATAGTCGAAGTCTTGAACCACTTCGGCGTCTCGGTAGGTCAACTTCACCCGAACTCTATTCGCAACCTTGTCGGGACCATATCCCTCTGTTGCGAGTTCGTCATCCCTTTAGACTTGGGAATTTTTTCTGCCCTTCTTGTGCTTAAGAAACAAGCGAGTTACCTTCTCGAGCACAGGCGGGCTTACTACCTGTCACCTCGCCTAGGGTTCAAACTCCTTCACAAACTCCTGAACAAAGTCCCGGCGTGGAAGCGGGACTACTTCGTGGTCCAAAGTGTTACGGGGTGGCCGTTTCCTACCCATTGGAGGGCGGTCGTCCCTGATCTCGACGTCATGTTAGACAAAGACATGGCGGAGACCTTTCGATCCTGGGCCCAGGTCGGGCTCGAGTGCGAAGAATACCTCACGGAGGCCAAGCTTATTCAAGCCGGTCTGAGTCCAGGTAGTCTTCTTTATTTAGTTTTTTTTTTGGTACTGATGCCGAGGTCCTTTTTGCAGGTATTATGGAAGCAGAGAAGACTCGCGGCACCAACGTACTCGCCAGAATGAAGAGAAGGAAGCGGGTCACCAAGTGAGCTCGGGTGGAGTCTCCTCGAGCCATGGAGCCTGATGTCCCGAGTCAGCCTCCGGTTATCAACCTGGACTCCCCAAGGAAACCAAGGCAGCGGGGCCCATCCCCGAGATGGCAGCGGAACCCGGCACTACAGAGGCTCAGGAGGTTGAGACTACAGAGGCCTCTCGAACTCCGACTGTTTTCTCCAGCTCGGGGAGCCAGGAGGGGGTTGGCAGTGTGCTAACTCCGAGCTGCACTCTTTGCAAGAGCCAGAAGGCCGTGTACTCGAGCGAGGTCGCGGCCTGGTCCGAGCTCCCTCTCAGCCACATCGCCGCACGTGTAGCATCTCACGTCATGGTGGTAGGTTGTCGAAGTCTTCCCTCTGTGCCTTCTCTTTTTTTTTGTGTTCTTATCGAACTGACTCTTTGCTTGGTAGGCGAACTCCTCTTTTCACACCCTGACGATTCAGGCAGAGAGGAACTTAAAGCGGGCACAAGATGCCGAAGAAGCTTTGGGGTCGGGTCAGGAGCGGGCGCGGACTGCCGAAGAGGCTCTAGGGTCAGTTCGGGAGCGGGTCCACCACCTTGAAGGTGAAGCTTCAGTTCAGATGAGCGAACTGGAGAGACTTCGGAGGGAGAACGGCGCTATGAGGCTGGTCGTGAAGCACCTCACGACCTCAAAGGGCGTCCTGGAGCACGAGGTGGAATACCTCAAGGCCGATATCAAGGAGAAATCCGAGATATTCTTCCAGGCCCTTGAGAATGCAAAGGTGATGGCCATTGATGATTACATCGCGTCGGAGCGCTTTGACGACCTGATGGTGGGCTCATACCGGAGGGGCTTCAAGCTGAGCTGGTGGATGATAAGGAACGCCTACCCCGAGCTCGATATTCGTGGCATCACCACCTTGCGCATTACTCCGGAGATAGCTGCTGCGGCCGATGAAGATCCGGATTCTGACAATGAAGCCGATTCCCCGAGTGCTACCAAGGTCCCTTCTGAGGGTAAAGGGAATGTAGCCCCGTAGTGATGTGTACCGGGCCTGTGAGCCCGAAGTGATGTATCGAGCCTGCGAGCTCATTTCTTCTTTCTTTTCTTGTGAACATTGTAAAGCAAATATTGGTAATGAAATACCTTTCTGTGTTGCGTAGCTATTTCTTTTTTGCCAAAGTGATTATGTTGCCGAACTGCATAAGGTTTGGTCCTCGACACGGGGGGGGGGGGGTTCCTTGAGGCAAGCTGACATAGTAAGGCTATATGCCCGAGCTGTTCTCTACCTGTTGGAGTAAGCTTTACACCCTGGGTTTTGTATTCGTGCTGCCTGCTCCTTTGGTGCTAACACTTAGCTTGCGCTGATGAGTTCCCAAGGTCATCCTTAGCTTGGCGCTTTAACTCAGGATATCTTCCTAGGTTTCTTGCCCATGCCGGAGAGGTGGCCGGGTCCGCTCAGTTCAGCAATTTATAGGTAATATCGCCTTAGGTTGACGATGTTCCAAGCTCGGGGTATTTCTACCCTCCAGGGTCTTGAGCTCGTATGCTCCTCCGAGTGCTCTCTTTATTCGGTAGGGTCCTTCCCAGTTCGGCCCGAGTTTGCCGACGCCGGGCTCAGGTACCATGACCTTGCGGAGAACCAGGTCGCCGACGCGGAAGTTTCACCTCTTGACTCTGGCGTTGTAGTACCGAGCTACCCTTTGCTGGTACACTGCGGTCCTGATGTACGCGAGGTCCCTCACCTTGTCAAGCAGGTCGAGGTTGGTACGTAGCTCGTCGTTATTAGTATTGTTGCAGTTTGCTTCCAACTGAAGTGAGGGGATTTCGATTTCGACTAGGATGATTGCCTCCATGCCATAGGTGAGGTTGAAGGGGGTTTCTCCAGTGGTGGTTTTCTTTGTAGTTCGGTATGCCCATAGGATGCTGGGCAGCTCATCTGCCCATAACCCTTTAGCTCGGTTTAGCCTGGCCTTTAATCTGCGGAGGATAGCCCTGTTCGTGACTTCTGCCTGACCATTTGCTTGTGGGTGCGCCACCAACGTGAAGTTTTGCCGGATCCCCATGTCTTGGCACCACTCTTGGAATTTGATGTCCTCGAACTGCTTGCCATTGTCAGAGATTAGTACCCGAGGTAGCTCGAAGCGACACACTATGTTCTTCCAGACGAAGTTCTGGACGTTTCGAGTTGTGATGGTTACGAGAGTTTCAGCTTCAACCCACTTGGTGAAGTAATCTACTGCCACTACTAGGAACTTCATTCCTCCCGTTGCTGGCGGGAATGACCCGAGTAGGTCGATACCCCATTGTGCGAAGGGCCATGGATTGGTGAAATACTTGAGGTCGGCGGCGGGCTGGTGGTGAATATTGGCATGCTTTTGGCACTTATCGCACTTCCTGACTAGCTCGACGGCGTCTGCTTTCATTGTTGGCCAATAGTACCCTTGTCGTAGTGCTTTCTGAGCGAGGGCCCTGCCCCCCAGGTGTCCGCCACGCAGGCCTTCGTGAATGTCGCGGAATACGATATCGGCTTCGGGAGGCTGCAAGCAGCATAGGTAGGGGAGCGTATAGGATCTTCGGTATAGCCATCCGTCTATCATGACGTATTTGGCTGCCTGGCGCTCTACCCTCCTGGCGGTGTTGCGGTCTGCGGAGAGGGTTCCGTGTAGCAGGAAGCTCGCGAGTGGATCAATCCAACTCGGCTCTGCTTAGGCGACAGGAGCGACCTCCTCTGCCCCCCGGAGAATGCTAGGCCGAGGTAGGTCCTCTATGTACACAATTCTCATGGTGTTGTCACTAGTGCTGGCTAACTGGGACAGGGCATCGGTCTCAGCGTTCTCCGACCTCGGGATTTGCTTGATGAAGTGTGACTGGAAGTTAAGCAGAGCCTCTTTTACCTTTACAAAGTAGGGGATCATAGTTGGCTCGCGGGCTTCGTATTCGCTTGTAACTTGGTTGACCACAAGCTGGGAATCAATGCAGATGACTATGTGTTTTGCTTTTACCTCTCATGCCAGGGCTAGCTCGGCTATCAACGCCTTGTACTCTGCCTCATTGTTGGATGTCGCGAACTCGAAGCGTAGCGCGTACTCCAGTTTCGTGCCACTCGGACCGTGAAGAACTACACCGGCTCCGCTGCCCTGTTGATTTGAGGAGCCATCTACGTGAAGGATCCAGGGCTCTTCATCCCAGTTCGCGCTCGGCCTAACCAGGAGAGATACCAAACTGTGTGCAACCTCACGGAGATCGGACTTAACCGGCCCGGGAGCATTGAGCTGACCCGAACTGGGAGCCTCGTGCTTAACCGGGCTAAGGACCTCGAAGCTGAACGTGCATTCTGCAACAAAATCCGCTAAGGCTTGGGCTTTGATAGCGGTTCATGGCTTGTACTGGAGGTCGTACTCACTGAGTTCGATGACCCACTTCGTCAATCGACCAGAGACCTCGGGCCTCGGTGAGGACGATGATGGTATGAGCTTGGAAATACGGGCGGAGTTTGCAGGCCACAATGACCAACGCATATGCTAGCTTTTCTATCTCTGGATATCTCGTTTCTGCACCCTGCAATATTTTACTAATATAGTAGATGGGTCATTGGACCTGATCTGCTTCCTTTATCAATACCGAACTGACCACCTCGTCCCTTGCTGAGAGGTACAGTTCTAAAACATCGCCCTCTTTGGGTCGGGTCAAAACTGGGATACTAGCGAAGTATCTTTTGAGCTCGTCAAACGCGAGCTGACATTCCAGGTTCCACTTGAACCCTTTGCCTTTTATTTCCTTGAAGAAGAGTAGGCAACAGTTTGCTGATTTAGACATGAAACGACTCAGAGCGGCTATTCTGTCGTTTAGCCTCTAAATCTCTTTCACTTTTCGGGGTGGTCTCATATCTAGGATGGCCTTTATTTTGTCTGGGTTGGCCTCAATACTGCGTCAGTTGACGATGTACCCTAGGAACTTACCCGAGATGACACCGAAGACACACTTATTTGGGTTTAGTTTCATGCTAAATTTACGCAGAATTTGGAAGACATAAAGCAAATCTTGTATTAATTCATGCGAAAACTGCGTCTTGACGACCATGTCGTCTATATAACATTCTATCTTTGTGCCGATTAAGGGTTGAAACAGCTTATTCACAAGCCTTTGAAAGGTTGCCTAGCATTTTTTAGTCCGAAGGGCGTAACCTTGTAGCAGTACAGGCCGAACTCGGTTATGAATGCGGTTTTTTCCTCGTTGGATGGGTCCATCCTGATTTGGTTGTAGCCCGAGTAGGCATCCAGGAAGCTTAGTAACTCGTGTCCCGAGGTCGCGTCCACTAGGCGGTCAATTTTGGGGAGGGGGAAGCAATCTTTTGGGCAAGCTCGGTTTAGGTCGGTGTAGTCGACGCACATGCGCCACTTGTCGTTTGCCTTTTTCACCAGAATTGGGTTGGCCACCCAGCTCGGGTAGTGAACTTCCCTTATGAAGTCTGCTGCGAGGAGCTTCTCGACCTCCTCATCGACCGCCCTCCAGCGCTCTGGGGCTAGGTTGCGTTTCTTCTATCTAATGGGCCTAACTACAGGGTCAGTATTCAACTTGTGATTTATAAGGTCGGGGTTTATACCGGGCATCTTTGCTGCGAACCATGCAAAAACGTCTAAATTTTGGAGTAAGAAACTTACCAGTTCGGTTTGTAGGGATTCTTGGACGGAAGCACTGATCTAAAGCATCCGAGCTAGGTCTGCGACTGAGGTTGGAACAGCGACTGTTTCTTCCGTGGGCGCAGCTCGCTCTTCACCTTGCTCTGTAGGCCGCTCCAGTTCGAGGTCGCCGGCCACCTTGGTCTTTCCCTTTAGGGCGGCAACATAGCATTTGCGAGACTTGAGCTGGTTGCCCCACGCAACTCCCACACCGAAGTTTGTAGGGAACTTCATTGCCAAATGATAAGTGGAGACAACTGCTCGTAGGATATGGGTGATCGATTGACCTATTATGGCATTGTATGGGGAGGGGGTTGCGACCACTAGGAAGTCGTGGTTGAGTCTGACTACGCAGGGCCATGTGCCGACTTCCACAGATACTATCACTTTTCCGAGGGGTGTTTGCGGGTTTCAAGTCACTTCCCTACAACTGAAGCTGGTCGAACGTTGCTTTGAAGAGAATATCTGCCGAGCTGCCCGAGTCAACCAATACGTGCCTAACTTCGAAGTCGTTGATCTTTACCTTTATGACGAGGGCGTCGTCATGGGGGTAGTGAACCCGCGCGCATCGTCCTCGGTGAAGAATATGGGGTCTTCTGTCCTTGGCCGCTTTGAGGGATTTCGTTCTTCTCTAGCGGCCTCACGAGTTGATGCCCGAGCTGCTGCCGAGGTGCACCCTGCTACAAACGATCCTCCAACGATCACATGAATTGTTCCCCGAACTGGCCTTTCCTCCGGGGGCTGTTTCTGTGACTGTTCTGCTGGCCGGTTGCTGGACTCGGGGGCATCTCTGTTGTGTTCCCCCTACCGACCTATCTTATTATTGTTATTATTATTATTATTATTATTATTATTATTATTATTATTATTATTATTATTATTATTATTATTATTATTATTATTATTATGTTTTACAAAATTTTTTAGGTACCCGCGACGGATAAGTTCTTCTATCTCGTCACGGAGATTATTACAATGCTCGGTGCTATGACCGTGGTCTCTATGAAAGTTGCAATACAAATTTTTGTTCCTCTCGTTCGGGTTCCCTTTCAGACGAGGGGGCCACTTCACGTACGAGGTGTCCTTGATCGTCATCAGTATCTCAGCCCGCTTCGCGTTCAAGGGCGTGTAGTCTACTCGATCCACCATGGGAGCTTGGAACAGCTGACTTGGCTTCGCAACCCGAGTGGGGTCTTTCTTCCTCCTGTCATCCTAGTTGGGGAGTTCGGTTTCCCTCTTCCTTTTTTCAAACCTGCCCTCAGTCCTCTAGTTGATCTCCTCCTCTGTCCTTTTGAATCTGTCCGCAAGCTTGAGGAATTCAGCTATGGTCTCGGGCTGGCTGACCACCATGTGCCATTTGAATTCCTTGTGCGTCACTCCCCTCTTGGCTGCCGCGAGCTGTACTGCGGGGTCTAGACGCGGTATCTGCAATCATGCATCATTGAACCGTTTGATATAGCCTCAGATGGATTCTCCTTTCCTCTGGACTATCCCGAGGAGGCTCTCCTCGGTTCGGGGACACCGCTTGTTGGTAACAAAGTGCGCGGTGAAGACTTGCACAAACTGGGTCCAGCTCCTTATCGACCCGGGGGCCAGGTTCCTATACCAGGTGTCGGCAACTCCCCTGAAGGTGGTGGTGAAGGCCACGCACATGCAGGACTCGCTGGCCCTCGCCAGGTGCATCTGGGACTAGAAGGCATCAACGTGATCACTGGGGTCAAAGGACCCATCATATTTGTCTAGTGGGGGGGAGTTTGAAGTCCTTGGGCATGGGAACGACGAGGAGTTCCGATGACAGGGGGAAGGGACTGAAAGAATAGGAGCTACCTTTACCTCGTCCGAGCTTGCTTCTTCTTTACCTCGGAGCTCGGGCAGGACGCGGGTGGTAGTTCGGCGACTCCGTCGGTGCCTCCGCTGCTGTTTGGAAGGCCCGGTATTGGCGTTGGTAGCCTCGGTGTTGCCGAGCTCAATGGGCCCGGACTGCTGGTGGTAGTCCGTGGCCAGGACGCCGAATTGGTTCTCCGCGAGCGGGAGCTCGAACTTAGAGTGCCGAGGTGTTGACTTGATTGGTTGGGAGGTTCCTGATCCGCCAGCAAGCTGCGAGGCGGGGGTGGTTAGTCTTTTCCTCCTGCTCGGGGACGAGGCCTGGCTTCTGGAGGGGTTTTGCGGCTGAGAAGCTTCCCCTCGGCGAAGGCGCCCGCCTTGAGGAGAGGGCTTGACCGGCTTAACGGTAGGGTGCCGAGGTGGAAGCTGTGGTAGGTTTAGAGGCAGTTGGGGGAACTGCTGTTGGTAGTGATACTGAGAAATGTGGTGTAGTACTTCTACTGATGGAGTTGATGTTGCTGAAACTGTTGCATTTGGGCTTGCATGGCCCGCATGCATTGCATCAAGTCGTCAAGCCGATTTTGGTTGATCGCCAGAGGGACAATGGTCAGTTCGGCGAAGCTTGTTTCAATAGGGAGGTGAAGAGGAACATTCACAGGTGCTACCGTGCTTGGTGCATTGATGCTAGGGATTTCGTCCGCCGAGAGGGGGATGGTGAACTGTCCGATGCATAAAGTGGCGGGTTGAGGGTGTTCCCCTACAACATTTAAGTCGGCGTTGTGCATGTTACTGCTGGAGGAAGCCATGGATACTAAAGGTTTCTTTGAGAGAGAGTTAAAAGTTAGGGGAGGCCTTTCGAAGTCTTCCCACAGACAGCGCCAAATGATGATGCACAATCCGGTCGGTCCTAGCTGCCGGTCACCTTGCCTTTGACAGAGCTGGAGATGCTTGAAACAAGGAAGAAAATGGAAACTTCCAGGGAGGAACCCGGTAGGAACACTCTGAAGCTCAAGTTAATGCTCTTGAGAGGGCAAGGAAAATGATGGATTGCAAGACCAGAAAGCACAAAATATCACATACCTCTTTCTCTTGGGGGGGGAAGGCCTTTTATAGACAC
>NW_010729096.1:2997441-3024345 GCF_000365185.1 Nelumbo nucifera | reverse complement strand
TCGGGCTTTTTATGAGGGCTGGGCTCGGGCCCAAATTGTAGGCCCGATGGTCGGGCCGGGCTCGGGCTCGGGCCTTAAAAAAATTTGTTAATACACAGTAAAAGCCCAGCCCGAGCCCAGCCCGGCCCGACCCATGAACAAGTCTAGCTGCGTATAGTTAATGGCATTGAGAGACCATTAAAATTATTATGTGACAATAAATCTATAGTTCTGTATCCCAACAACAACAGAAGCTCTGTAAAGTCAAAACACATTGACATCAAGTTTCTATCTGTTAAGGAGAGAGTTCAGAGTGGTCAGATTAATATAGAACATATAGGGACAAACTCCATGATATCGGATCCGTTGACCAAGGGATTGCCACCTAAGGTCTTTCATGAGCGCACTGTTTGTATGGGTATAAACATGTTTGTGATACCTTGATTTAGTGGGAGTTTTTGTTGTTTTACTTTTGGATGTTCTATGGAATAAGGCATGTTTAACATGTCTACATTTATGCATAATAAAGTTTTATGATTCTTTTCATCATCCACATCTCTGAATATGTTTGTGAATTTTCGAATGATCTCTATAAAGAATAAAGTAGAACTAGTTGGAAATAGGCATGTTTTGATATCACATTGCATGTAATTTCCATGCCACTCATCCATACTTGATCTACGTCGAATGTATTGATATGGTGAGCATGCTTGTATGTGACAAAAGCCGTCATGAGCTCATATTGGTATAGGAGATGGACCAGATTGAAACTAAGGCAAAGTGTAAAGGAAAATAGCATGAAAGGTGTACACATAAGGAATTTGTTAAATATGATTGTTTCAAATTTAATATGTAGCCCAAGTGGGAGATTGTTAGGTTTTAATCTCTATTATGTGGGCTTACATATTAAATGAAACAATTGCATTGATGGGCTATTTTTATAAGTGGGCTTAATTAAGTGATTCATTCATGTGAAGTCCATAAACTTTGATAAGTGGGTATGGGGGTTATGGGTGGATACCACATTTTGACCCATATAGGCTTAATGGGATCCTATTAGGTCAAAATATAAAGACTACTAGGTTATGGTTCCCAATATGTTAAATCATTCAGCCGCCCTCCTTGCTCTACCCATTAGAGTCAAAGAGTTGAGAAAACCTAAGGAAGAAGGAAAGATTTAACTGAGGAAAACCACACCTATCGACCAAAAGGGCATTCGTTCATCACTCATTCCACAAAGGTTCAACTGTTGCGATGGATATAAGTATTTACATTGAAATATCCTTGATAACTGCATCATGATGTATCTTGGGTGCAACGTGGCTTCTTGTTCTTCGTATATTGTTTGGTATTGGTATGTTTCTACAAGAGTATGATTCAACAAGTTTAGTATTGGTATGTTACAACAGGTTAAAGATGCAACGAGCGACTCTTAAAGCATAGTTGAAGACAATGGATAATTCTTTTATATTTAAAATTTCTCTATTTTTTTTAAGTCATGTAGACTTTAATATGTATTGAAGGAAATTTGACATTTGTAATACATTGTTTAAACAATGGATGTATTTTTTTTGGTAGAACAATGGAGATATTCAAATTATGTGGCATGCATTGAATTATTACAATAATATAAGTATTTGGTAGAAGTTATTATATAATTTTTATGCGATGTATGAATGAAATAGGTGTTGCTTTAAGGCGGCAGTCCTAATTGTTATTGGTTTACTATTTTATTTGGAATATAGCCATATTTTTTCTATAAATTGAAATAATTAGCTATGTTTTTCAAGAAATTATGGACATATATAGCCTCTTTTAGCTACGGTTGACAAACCGTAGCTATAGGTTAGAGTAACTTCAGTTTTAGAAAAAAAAACGTGGTTATAGGTTAGTACATTTAGCTACGGTTTTGTAGCAAATCGTAGCTATAAATAGAATAATTATAGTTGCGATTTTATAAAAATCCGTGGTTATAGATTTGGGTATATAACTACGGACAATTTAAAAACCGTAGTTATGTGCATCTTTTAACTACGGTTCAGCCTGTGGCTAAAGGTTCATATGGTTTGTGTTCGCCCTTTAGCTACGGATAGATACCGTAGCTATAGATGGGTTATAGCCATGGATTAATTGAGTCGTAGCCATAGGCTATAGCCACGCGAACATAGACTACGATTTTCTATCCGTAGTTAAACCGTAGCTATAGACCTATAGCTTTGTTTTTTTTTTTTTTACCTTTAGCCACGGTTTTGTTCGTAGCTAAAGGTCATTTCTTGTATTGGGAAAGAAAAGTTCACCAATACCAATATACCTCTTAATGTAATTATTGCACTTTTAGATGTCAGACGTCAGAGCAAATGAACCGACCTTTATAGTAAAGAAGTAGGTTCCGATTTAGTAACCAACACTGTAAGCTTTTCTTTTGTATTGTTTTTATTTGCTAGACAATCAATGATTGGTACCTAACATCCCCAATACAATTTTTGTAACTTAAGGGGTATTTTATAATGTGGATGAGAAATTGGTGGTGCACACCACACCATGTGATAGGGACCAATCCACACCACACCATTGTTTACAACTATTCTGAACTGTGGACAAAAAGAGTCTACACCTATAAGGGTGTTCTATAGGTAGACCTGACAATCAGGTTGGGTTAATGTATTTCGGATTGATTTCGGGTTGGGTTGTCAAATGCTAGACCCTAACCCTAAATGTTCGGGTTAGGGTTGACCCATGGGTCAATTCAAGTCATCCCAAAAAATAATTGAATTTAAAAAAATAAAGAAAAATTACATGAAAAATGTCAAAATTAAAAGAATTAACTTTAAAATTCCAAATATAAAATAAAAACTTGAACATTTAACAATTTAAAGAGTAAACAATAAAAAGTAAAGACTAAATAGAAAAAATTAAAGAGTGGAAACTTCTAACAATGCATAAATAATCCCAATTAGACTTGACAATCGGGTCAGCGGGTTGACCCATGACCCAACCCAGTTTTTCGGGTTGGGTTGGGTCGGGTCATTTTCACAAATCGGGTTGCTAAATATGAAACCCTAACCCTATTTTTTCGGGTTGGGTTGGGTTGGGTCGGGTTCGCGGGTTGGATCAACTTTTTGCCAGGTTTATAGGTGTAGTGTGAACAATTTGTGGGATAATTTACACAATTGATCATGAATGAAAAAGAACCATAGTTTAAAGCCAAAAATAAATTGGAGTGATAATATAAAAATAATAATGGATAAAATAAAACACCAATACATAATTACTAATAAATATAAAATAAATACATTTGTCATTATAATATCATCTTTAGTAATAAATAATTTAAAAAATAATTTCAACATAAATTGAAATATATTAAAAGATTAAATAAAATGAGCGTAACTGATCCAATATATCACAAGTACATTACACCAAATCTTTCCCACAAATTGTCTACCTCATAATGTGGCCCATCCACGATAAAGTACAATGGATGATAGATAAATTGAGGTATACGTTATCCCTATCCACGTTATTTTGTGAATGGGGACCGGACCGTCCATACAAAATAGAACCCTACATTCTATCGTGGACATGACCCAAAATGGTCCCGATTCACACTACCCAAGACCCTCCTCTTAGGTAACGACATTAATGAAGACTTGACACGTTGAATTTGTCATTGGGGATTAAGGGGAGCACTTCTTCCATCTTTCTCTAGCTATGGGATCAATATCTATCACATTTATAGTTATTTGCACATCGTGCTTTAGTTTTGAGTAATAACTGATAAATCCCTTTGATTTTCCATATTTCATTTATTGGAAAGGTAACGAGGTGGCTCATGTTATGATAAGGAAGGTGAGTATATTTTCCCATTAATTCCAATAGTTTTGATATTTTGCCTTCTTTCCTATATCCTATTCTTGTATAAGATATGGGCCTTGTTTGAAATCATTGCCATTTAAGGGCATTTCTTAAGAAAATAGTGATGCATTGGCATATCGTGTTCTCATAAAACATTTTTCTTTTTTTTTTTATTTTGGATCATTGTTGGTTATCGCCACATAGGCATTTTTTTCAATTCCACATCAATATATTATTGTACTCAACAGTAAAAAAAAACTGACATTTTCTCAAACCACATATTTCCCCTTTTCTGAGAAAATATTTTTTTTGAAAAAATATATAATCAATTAATAGGACTTGTCGTGGCACCATATCCAAGACAACGACGTCAGTATAATGAACTGCCTTTTAGGCTTCAAAAACCAAAAAAGAAAAAAAACGATTAAAACCAAATTATGCACATGGCATTAGTAATTATTAAATCATTCCTACATCGATGGGCGGTGTTGAATGGATAACATGTTTGGATTCATGGTTTTCGAATTGCCGTTGATTCGGCCTATAAATTGTTCAGTCAATTAGTTTTGTTTTATTTTAAATTTGATCTAAATGATTAAACCATTAACCCACCAACCTATTTAACAGTTTACTCATTTTTTATTTTTAATTTTATTATCAGAACGAATCATCATTCGAATCAGATGATTAAACCATTAGCCCAAAAACCATTGGCCAGAATGACTCCATTTTTGGGCCGTTCTAACCATCATTCACCACTATATTCTTGCATTGTGCTGCATCTAGTTTTTTTTTTTTTTATTTTGCAATTATTTGTCCAACTGACCTACCCCATTATGCGCAAGAGACAATCTAATTACTGCATTAATTGAACTAGTTGAATGGCACATGCATTTGCGTGTACAAATGGGGAGGTGAGAGAAAAGATAATTCACACGTTTCATAACTCAGATCGGATAGAAAAAATGATGGCCAAGAGTGAAAACTTGCCAGATGGAAAAAGAAGGAATAAATTTATTGTATGCTAATGAAAAGTTTGGGTATTGGGAATGGACAGTTAAACAATCACTTACTATACATTAATACTGGCCTAATAAATATTAACAGCCATTGTTAAAGTAGGGGAAAATTCTGGAGTGGTATCATGTATCTTGGGCCTATTGTCACTTTGGTCTTCAAATTTTAAAACATGATAATTTAGTATCCAAACTTTTAAAACATGCATGCCAATCTAATAACTTTTGTTAACCAATTCAATAACCAAATGCCCTTTGAGTGTTATTTAAGTGGTATTTGGAAAAACATAAATGTCCTTCAAGTGTTATTTAATTTTTTTTTAATCAATCATCCAAACATTGACAAAAAATGAATAGTCCCAAATCCTTGCCTCTTCTTTCAAGAAAGTTGGAGTCATGTCTTAGTGGGCATTATRGTGACTCCAACTTTCTTGAATAGAAGAGGCAATGATTTGGGACTTCATTTTTGTCAATACTTGGATGGTTGATAAAGAAAATTAGTTGACACACTCAAAAGGTATTTGTATCTTTTCAAATGCCACTTAATGATTAATTAACAGTAGGTACTAGATTGGCACGTTTTAAAAATTCGAATACTGAATTATCGTGTTTTAAAGTTCAGGGACCAAAATGGCACACTAACACTAAGCCCAAAGTACGGGAAATTTTTCCTTAAAGTTAAAACAATATAACTATATTCTAACATTTTACATATATATTGAATGTTTTTTGTTTCATGTATTAGGTTGTCATTTATTGCTTGTTAGATCAACATGTCACGCTACTTAAAATGTACGAGTATACAACTTAAATTGCTGAATTCTTTGAACCCTATGACTTTGACTTTTATGCTTTATTCATACCATCCATTGATCCTATTCACTACCAACAAATATCTTATGGCTAGAATTAGGGTGCAATTCAAGGTCAACCTTGTTGAAGCTCCAAATCCTAACCCTTATCGATCCTCCCCCCCCCCCCTTTTGCTTATTTACTTTCGAAAAAAACCCTCATTTAATACAACTGAGATCCGGTTAATTAGGGTTGATCAGCTCTAACATTGGAATGTACATGGAAGCAAAGTCACAATGCTTTGCTATATACTAATGTCACACTAAAATATCTTAGCGACAGATTACATCTTCGCCCCACAGCTAGCATATCCCCGCCGTGTATTGGGAACATCTCCTGATGATGACATCATCGAGATTGATACCATCATCGGGAGATGTTTGCAATACATGGCGAGGATGTGCTGAGGCATTGTGGGGCAGAGATGCAAACTCCTTAGCGACATGAATAAACATGTTGAGTTTGGGTTGGAGTGTAGCCTCCCTTCTGGGGTAAGGCTGTGTATCCATCCTTCCCTAGACCCTACATTAGCGGGAGCCTCGTGCAATGAACTACCCTTTTTAGTCCAATGCTCATCTTGATCCAACCCAAGTTGCACTCTTAGGTTAGATGATGATGATGCCATCATCATAAAGCCTTCTTCCAACTATATGGGACCGGTTGGGGATGGTTTCATGAACCATTGAATCTTATTTCACCATTATGTTATGTTCAATGCCATACCATTAAATTATGGGTACTTAAGTTGTTTCTTCTTATTTCCATGCAAGCCCTTCTTAATCGCTCCCTAACTCTTCTAACCCCTTTCAACTTGTATGTGTATGTTTATATACATACAAACATACACATTTTACATGAATATGAATAGACATGTTGAGTGTGGATTGGGGTGTAAAGTCTCAACCCTAACTGGTCCTACATTCAATCTAATCCAAACCAAGTTGCAGTCATAGGCTAGATTATGACCATCACCAGTCTTGTCCCAACTATATGGAGTCATTTACATTAATCTTGATTCATCATCCCTTCAGTGCCATATCCATTGTTAAATCATAAGCACTTGAGCCTTTCTTTTTTAGTACCCGTGGGCACTTAAATAATTTCTTATTATTTCATTGAAGTTTGAGCCCCTATTCTTCTAATCTCTTCAACTTGTAACAACCCATTCTTCTAAAAGCTATAGGCGTTGTATTCTTTTTTTCTTTTTATATTATAAGGATAACAAAGCAACACATAACACAACAAGAATAAAACAAACAAGCAAACAGTTCAACCTAGATAGGTTTGTTCAAGTCTTGCCTTGCTAAGGATTCAAGCCGTTTTGGGCAGTTCCTGACAAGGAGGCCAGACTCTGTTAGACCCTTTCTAGCTAACAAATGAGCTACCTTCTTTACAAAACAAAAGCTGATATGTAAGTTTTTACACAACTCCACAATCTCTTGACATGCAGATAAAAAAAGGCATCCTTGGCCAACTCCAGATTTCCACTTGAGATCGCATTTACCAGACTAAAATAGTCAGATTCCAAAAAAACTTGAGAGAAAAGAAATCTCTTCACCAACTCCACACCCATTGAGTTAGACACCAGATGGCCAAACTAAGCAGCTTACACCCTCCCACTATGATCTCTAACACAACACCACACCTTGCTTTACCTATAACAAAAAACTAGATTCCTTTTATTTTACTGAATACTCTTATTTAGGGGGGGTGTTTGTTTTTTGGATTTTGAGGGGGGAGTTAGTCAATGAGATTTGACCAAGAATTCCATGTTTTTATTCAGATTTATGTGAGTATCAAAGAAAATTTATTTTTTTAAGTATCACTTACCCCTATCTTCTAATTGGAGAAAATAAATAGCTTTCCCACTTAAGGGGAAAGTCATCAAACATTTTAACAGAACAAAAATGCCATTCTTAATAATGGATTTTTATAAATAAAATGACTTATTTCTTAATAATTGAGATGATATTTTCATTTTATTATTATCAAATTTTTAGAGGCAAAATTGTTAGACGAGAGCTAGCAAAGGAAAGGTAATATAAAAAGGGTATTTAGATAGAACGAATCATGTGGTATATACTGTTAGGACACATGCGTAATTTTGAAAAAAGTAAGACTTATTTCTGAAATTTCGAGAGGAAATGGCTGTACTTCTCTCCCACACGGTTCACACACCTTTGATCACTACAAAGGTCTCACTCATATCCTTCTCTCGACTCTTCGTTTCTTTTATTCTAATCTCACCGGCCTTTCGAAGAAGGAAGAGAAGAGAAAATACAAAGACGAAGAAGATAATCAGTCGTTTCCTTCATTCGTTTTTTTTCGCCATTATCGGATCTCGGGTGCTACCAAACCCTAGAGAATAATTATGGAACAATTTCTGTAATTAATCTTTGATCTTGAAAGGCTTTCAATCGGAGCCATTATCTCTGATAAATCATCCATCTGCCCTAGTGAATCATCTGTAATTCCCAATAATGTCTGGTTCGGGAGGGTTTGCTTTCGCGCGTAGTCACGACGGAGACCGCTTTTATAATCCGCCTCCAATGCGAAGACATCAACAGCAATTGTTGCAACAGCAGCTTCAGAGGCCGACAAAGCCGAAGGCCCCAGTCAAGGCTGAGAACAAAATGGAGTCTGACGACTCCACATCGTCGAAACGTTCAGTTCGTTCGTCGTCTCCGACGAGACAGACAAGTTCTACCAACTTGGATCGCTTCTTGGAGTCAACTACTCCTGTCGTTCCGGCGCAGTATTTCTCCAAGGTATTGGTTTTTTTCATCGGACGTGGTATTTTCTAAGAGTTTCCTTTCGACGTCCCCGACTCTTTGCTTCTTTAACCCCATTAAAAAAATTTGGGTTTGAATTAGTGACTTTTGGAATTTACAGACTAGCATAAGGGGATGGAGAACCTGCGAGACCGATTTTCACCCGTACTTCAGCCTGGGGGATCTATGGGAGTCTTTCAAGGAGTGGAGCGCGTACGGTGCAGGTGTGCCTCTTCTGTTGAACGGGAGTGACTCTGTTGTGCAGTACTACGTGCCATACTTGTCGGGCATTCAGTTGTACATAGACCCATCCAAACCCTCCTCGAGGTCGAGGTAAGAGTGCCAGATTTTATCTTGTTTAGTTAGGTTATGATATCCTATTTTTTGAAGTCCCATACTGTTATTTCTTGGTTAGCTTTTCTTTACTTAGAAATTCTCCACGCTGCTATTTCTTTTGTGAGTTGTAATGTTCTATTCAATCCCTTTTTTGGATTCTTCATGTGTCTATTTAATGTTTAGCTGTCATTTCCTCAATAATGCCCGATCCCACAATTTGTTCTATACATTTTATTATCAGTAGCATTGGTAACTTCGGCATTTTTTAGTTATATTATTTCTTTGATTATTTTCAGCGTTTCTCAAATATTTGATTCTTGGGTTATTCAGAGGAAAATTCAGTGTTGGATTTTGTATTTAAACTGAACTTCTAACTTTTAGACAAATATTGAGGGTACAAGGATTAATTGGGCTGCATTATTGGTAATTTAAGTGGGTTAGGTGAATGCAACTTTAATATTTATTTCTTTAGATGGGATCTCTGAATAGGCTTGAATTGGGGCATTTGGTTAATGCACCTAAGAAGTAATAAACTGATAAAAAAGAATTACTTTAATAAATTAAAATCTGTGTTTTTTCACATTTGTTTGCCACCTTTTATGTAATTTAATTGCTTTATTTCTTTACTTTTCCTCCCGTGGGGTGGGGGTAACAGGGCAGAGAGATGTATTTCCTTAATTGTTTTGGCCAACATCCATTTATTAAGTTTCGACTGAACCTATCTACATGACCTTCAGTCAATTTTACATTCCTAACATAATTTTTAAGTAATATTATTACTGCATCATCTTATAGGGAAGATGATAATAATGAGCTTTCTTCTGCTTATAAGGTTGTGTTGGTGGGATCTTTAATTTTTTATTGCAAGAACAACTTTTTTTCTTTATACGAACAAAGAATTGTTGTCATCCGGGAGAACAATGCCATTCTTGTAATCAGGGTGTTGACATAGTACTCACTATGTCATGTTTGTAATTTGTATTTGCCCTGATAATTTGAAGTTGTGTATGCCATCCAAAGTTTAACTGAAGGAAAATGCATTATATGTACTATGCAGTAATCATATTGGCATTTTTTTTCCAAACAGTTATTCTCCATGTGATTGTGTGCAACAGATTGACTTCTGTGTTTTTCAATTGAGCACCCCCCCTCCAAAAAAAAAAAAAAACTGTTTGAAGTCTTGAACTTGGAATTGTCAAGAAAACCATGTATATACGACTTACCATCACAAGCAGGGCGTTTTCCACTGTGAAGTATGGAAAAATATTAAATGGAGCTTTTGCATCAACGAGTCTATGTCTGTCTCATGAGTAAAGAGCTCAACTTTAGTTACCATGAGAGAAATTACCCCTGCCCCCACCCCACCCCCTCTTACATGGATTTCAGGTTGGTTAATTGTATTGGCTCAACTTAACTCTTCTGTTTCAACTATATGGGGTCAGCTACAGAATCCTGTTCTGCCATTCCACCCTGTTCAGCACCATATATTGTTAAATCATGTGTCCTCAAATCATTTGTCACTACTTCAACCCACTTTTTAACAAGATCCAGGTTGGCTAGTTCTTTATATGATGATTTGGCTAGGAATAGCATGGATAGAGAGCTGAGTTATATTATTGTTCTTCTATTTTGTGCTAGATTTAGTCTTTGTGTTCTTTTAATCAATGGTGTCAACCTTTTATGCTTTCAATTTTTAGTTTCCTTTGAGCTTTCACTTCGCTATTGTTGTTTTTTCTTGTATCCATTTTGATCTTTTAATTCCATTTGCCTTTCTTTCTACCTCTCTCTCTTTCATTATTAGTAGATTCTAATAAAAGATGTTAGTAATAACACAAATAAAGTCTGTTGTTGTTAAGCGACATAACTTTTTGTTTCCTTTTCTTTTTTCTATGTTGATGCTTGATAAAATTTGATTACCTACAATGTTGAAGCTTAGGTTATAAGAAATGAAAGAGCTTCAATGGAAGAGAAAGCATGGAGGTGGTTGTAGACAAGGTTCAAAGTATCGATATGATATGCTCCGTATCGGGCATATCGTATCATATCATTAGTTTTCTGTTACACCTGTTTTAAAGTGTTTTCAGGATACCACTTCTTTTATTTATTAGATAATATAAAAACATATATGTAATCAAAATTTGAAAAAAACTAAAAAAATAAAATTCGTGCGGTAAAAAGTATCGATACACCCCTACCGATAGGCCCAATACATTTGGGTACATTGATACTTTAATCCATGGTTGTAGGAAGAGTTTTATTCTTAGAAATTTACTTTTCTTAACAATTGGATATTTGTAATAACTTTTGGACTTATTATAATAATTTCTGTACTCACTATTTATAGTAAAATTACAATTTGCTATATTCAGTAACTTATGATTTCTTTATAACAAGTTAAACTTAGTAGGATTCGTGGAGTTACTTTAGAGTCTTAAACCTTATGAATAGCACATGGACATGCCTTAGTTGTGAACTGGAAGTTGTTTTAGATCGTTTTTTTACTCCAAGTTGAAGTCTATAAAGGGAGATCTGAGTCCTTATGTTTAGTCTATTAATAGAGCATTGTAGATTTGTAATTGGAATTTTAGAGTTGAACTATTTTTTGGTCTAAATTGGAATCTAGGAGGGGAAACCCAAGCCCTTATGTTTAGTCTATAAATAGAGTCATTGTAATTGGAATTTTAAAGTTGAATTCATGGAATGAAAAATTTGCTGTATTTCTTCTTTTTCCTCTCTTTTCCTTTCATTTCTTCCCCTTCTTTATGCACCGTGTTCACCCTAGTAGGACTTTTCTCCTTGTCTTATCATTAAGATGTCAAAGCTTGTAACTAGGAGTTGGTAACTGGAAGCAATAGTATTGGTTTTAGAATCATAACTAAGATAATTTGCACAATGTTTGGCACCATGTTGTTTTAATTTAGAACATTTCAACTTAAATCAAGAAATCGATAATAGACAAAGTGAGATTTTTTGGAACAAAATACACTGTACAATATTTTGCCATTAGATGGCATATAGGACAACTGAAGTGGGAATGCCTCCACATACAAGCAGCGTCTTTTTGATGGTTCCCAACTTCCCCATGCAAAGTGTATTATCTTTGTTTTCAAGTTAAATCTGCCAAACAAAATATGTTTTTTACACGTTAAAGCAAAATTGCTTATGTGGCATTTACATGGAGTCAAAATGGGAGAACAATACCATGGCTTGGAAAATCTCCTTGGGTTTTAATATCATTTGATATATATGGGGAAGTATCTTCAGCTTGTGGACAGAAGAGCAGTAGGTGGATTTGGGATGCCCACAACTTGCAACCTATTCTATCTGTTCTGTTGAGAATCAAAATCCTTCCATCCTATTCCAAAAATAGCTTTGTCAGATGATATTTTGATCTTCTGATTCAGCACAGTCCTCTCTCTGCAACAGATCAAGTCAAGGAGGAAAGGGACCAAATAGCAGTCCGGTTTTCCTACTAACTTCATTTTACATCCTCTCTACTAACCCAGTTAAACAATGCCACCTGTCCCTTAATGTCTTTGGAGTCTTAACTTGCGTAGATAACACGGAAGGTGTTATTGGCCCTCCAATAGACATTTTTTCCTAAAAAAATGTGCATGACTCTGCTTGATGTTACCTTCTGTCTTCATATGGCCACAAGGCTAAAACCAAAGTGAAGATGGGTGTCCTTGACCTAACTGTGAGCTCAGTGGAATGACAATGGTGTCCCTAGAATTAATGCAAATACAGGTCACCGCCAAAGATCAATTAAGGGAAGTTCAGGTCATAGTGACCAGAACGAATCTCATAATAGAGATGTTACGGTTTGGATTCTAGGCTTGGAATTAGCCGTCCAATAGCCTCCATATACAGAGGTAGACTGCAATTCAAAGGAGGTATGGGATTTGTATTGAGCCTTCTGTTACATGCACTTACAGAGAAGCTTAGGAATGACATATAGGATGATGAGAATTCTGTCTTGGAATGTTTGGGGTTTGAGGGAAGATCAGAGGAGGATGGTGATGAGAGAGTTCATTAGAAAACTCAAGCCAGACGTGGTTTGTCTACAAGAAACAAAGCTGGAGAGGTCCAGTGTAAGGGAGAAGTCTGAAATTTGAGGATCAAGTTGTGGGGAATGGCTGGAACTTAATGCAGTTGGTCTTTCAGGGGTTTGATCATAATGTGGGATCCTAGTGCACTGTTCAAATTAGGGGAGAAGGTGGGGGAGTTATCAGTGTCTGTTTACTTTAAGGCAGCTGGGGTGGGGGCGGAGTTTGAAGATAAACAGTGGGAGTTAGGAAAAATTGTGGTATCTATTGGAAGCGCTGTCACTGAGTGGGTGCTCATTTTACCTGAATTTGCTCAAGTGAATGTCTCAGATTTAGGATCTAATTTCTGGATTGTTATTGAGGTTCAGAAATGTAATCTTGGCAATATGCTGTAATTGGTCTTTGGTGTTATCTCATCACCGGCCTGTCTGTATTGTTATTTTATTTTAATGAAAGTTTTTTTTTATCAATATTTTAATGAAAGTTTTCTGTTATTATCAAAAAAAAAAAGAGGGGAGAAGAGGAGGAAGGGGGATGACTGGCAATGAGCTAGTTTGTCCCTGTTTCAGTTGCAGAAGACAGAGTAGTAATGGTTTGTGCTCCCCATTTGAGTTGCAATGGCAAAGAGGATGAAAACAGAAGTAAATGTAAGAGAATAAAAGAAAATAATGTAAGAAGATTGAAATGGGGATTAGAGTGAGAGGATGACTAGGAAGTCTTATGTATTAAATTAGACAAAACTCGACTGAACTTCATTGTTTTTTAGTAGAGATGCTTGTCTTTTATAACCAGTTCAAAACTAGCTGCAAACACAGTTGCTGCAGATTTGAACATGGATTAGAACTTGTACTGGTTTCCATACATCTTGAATCAGTGATTGACTCATATTTTAGGGGTTTTGGAGAACTTGAGAGGGCATCTAACATGGGATTGTCCTAACGTACATATAAATGGATGATTATAATGAGAAAGATTATGACCTTAGGTGCCAAAAATTTGTTGTCCGGTGAATATAGCAATTTCCGGCAGCACTGTAGGTTTCCGTGAACGAATAGAGAGGAGAGAAGGGGAGAGGAATTAGAAAAGGATTCATGCAAAAAAAGGATTTTTTTAGGAAAAGATGTCTAATGGAAAGGCAATAATGGCATCCACTAATCATATGCACACATAGGATTCTAAACTCGTTTAGGGACAGGTGTCAATGTTTAACTGGGTTTGGTGAAGAGGGTGGTAGAATCGAGTCAGTAGGAAATCCAGACCAACTAAATAGGGGCATTACAGAACGAAAATACTCATCCTTGAGGATCTCCATTCTCCAAGAGGGAACTGGAAAGTGATTTCTTCCAGTTCAGGCCACCAGATAGAGTTCCAGGACAGACCATGATCTCTACTTGTTAGAATAGAGGTCATTACAGTCCCTTTGTCAAGGCAGAACTAGGATTTATGGGGAATACAATCTCTTGATGATGATTGCCTCACCAGAGATCAGACCAATATTTGACATGGTTTCTATTACTAAGTCATACCAGACTGTCCAGAACAGTGGGACGAAGGAATTCAAGGTTTTTATAATACCCTTCCATGGGTTGGATGAAGATAATCTGTCCAAAAGAAGGTTGCTGTCCCACATTCATCTTGTATTTTCTGCCCATAATAACGGCCTATAAATTGCTTGCTGTCCCACCATTTCTTTAGAAGTGCTGAGTCTTTTAGAGATGCATTCGAAGCAAATCCCAACTTCTTTCAATCCATCTTGGGTTTGTACACTACTTTCCCATGCACCAACTGGTTCCACTTTTCCTTCCATCATCGTAAAGGAAGTTCCTTTATAGTTAAATGCTAGCTGGAATCTGGAAGAGAGCTATTTATGTAGGTTAGTAGGCCATTCTTTTCTCCCATGGAATATCCTCCTGAATTCAAAACATCCTTAATAAAGAGGCAAATGCCCAATAAGCTGCTTTTAGTGCAGTTCATACAAGGACCTTGATTTGCTTTATAACATGGGATTATTTCCTTGAGGTGAGGGTGGGCCTTGGCAGTCGGCACAACTGTTGGTTGCTCCATTTCCACCTGGGTGACCAGGGTTCAAATCTTGGAAACAGCCTCTCTGTATGTGCAGGGGTAAGGCTGTGTGCATCTGTCCCTCCCCACACCCTGCACTGGTGGGAGCCTCGTGCACTGGTATGCCCTTTTTATTATTTCTTTGAGGTGGATAAGGGACTCTGGGCAGGCATAAAGGGCTGCGTCACCAGCAAACTGCAAATGACTTGTTTGTTCAGCAAGGTAACTCAGAATGTCTAGCAATTGCTATTAACCAGCAACCTTTCGTTATCATATCTGCCAACCTATTCCTTCTAGAGTTGCCAGACCTCTTATTGGATGTCAGGGATCCTTCTTTCTGCATCTGGTAGAAATTTTTCCTTCGTATGTAATGGTAGGGTTTTAGCTGTTTGGTTTTGTTGGGTTTGATTTGGATGAATATGACATTTCAAGTTGAACAAATTCTGTTTCTTAAGTATCTATCAAAAATGTATCTTTTGGGTAAAATACAAAAACATTCCCTGAAGTTTCTGACAATCATAAAGACCTCCCCTATAGTTTCATTTTAACAAATACCTCCCCTGAACTTTTGAAAAACTCAACAAAAACCTCCCTTCCGTCACCTTTCCAGATGGAAAACGTTAGACTGATGCACCAGTTTTTTCCATATACCCATTCTACCCTTTTATAAATTATTTTACATGAAAAATTATTAAAATAACCCTGTTTTAACTTGATAAAAATGTTAGAAGATGATCATTAAAGGAGGTTTTTGTTAAATTAAAATAGGGTTATTTCAGTAATTTTGCATGTAAAATAATTTATAAAAGGGTAGAATTGGTATTTGTAAAAAACTGGTGCATCAGTTTAACGTTTTCCGTCTGGAAAAGTGACCGAAGGGAGGTTTTTGTTGAATTTCTCAAAAGTTCAGGGGAGGTATTTGTTAAAATGAAACTATGGGGGGAGGTTTTTATGATTGTCAAAAACTTTAGGGGAGGTTTTTGTATTTTACCCATATCTTTTTCTTAAGTTCTTTCTCAAGGGCATTCTCCCATTTGAGTTGGTACTATGTCCAGTTTTCAACATCTAAGCTTAATTGATATTGTCTGATGCATTTTATATATGTTCATGGTGATCTAAAAGTGGGACAGTGTTAATGTAGTCAAGATTTTTATCATGTATCAAGAAGTGCAAAAGGCTCTTTTTTTTTTTTTTAATTAAGGAGAACTACTTTGATTAACCATATTGAGCAATGCTATCAAGTCTCTATAGTCATCGTGTACTTTAAATGGCAAAGTTACAAAATATAAAAATGGTTTTTTTTCTGCATATACATGGGGTTAATGATTCTCACATTTTAGTTTTTATGATTGAAGGCTATCTATAGTTTATACTAAAAGTGTAGGACACTGTTAATGTAATCAAGATTTTTTTAACTTGTATTAAGAAGTGGAAAAGGTTCTTTTTAAAAAAAAAAAACTTGAGAACTACTGACAGTTGTTTAACCATAGAGCAATGCTATCACAGGCTCTATAGTCATGGAGTACTTTAATTGGCAAAGTTAACATGGGTTTTTCTGCATATACATGGGATTAATGATTCTCACATTTTAGATTTTATGATTGAAGGCATCTAAGGTGTTCATTCCAATGTTGCTAGAAAAACCTTTATGATATTTTTGGAAGAAGGTAAAGTATATTGTATTAAATGAAAAAGTACAAGTCCTCTGTACAAATTAGATTGACCACCCCTGCGTCAGATCTAGATAGATTTCTTCTCAAAAATTCTATTACTTCTCTCATACCACATATATAGCCCACAGGATCGCCATAGGGATAGTTGACCAGCGTACTTTCCCATTCTCATTCCTGAGATCTACCACTCTTCCAAGAGTGCTTTCACTGTCCCCAGAAGGCACCAAATTCGAAACAGAAATCCTTTATGATAGTGTTACTCTAGTTCAATCTCATTAAGACTTGAAATCTTAATTGTTGCATTTTAACTTTCTTATTGTTCTTATTTTTAAAAGAGAAACAAAAAGAAAACTTAGTACTGGTCCATTCTGATCAGACATGAGCAAGCGCAACGTTCTTGCTACCTGTATAGGATATCAATATGCCAGTATGTTGTTTCAAATCATAGGGTTAAGTGTGTTCGTGTTGTACATAAGATGAGTAACTTTTATTTTAAATCTTCAAAATATGGTAGTATGTTGTTTCAAAACATAGAAAATGGTTGGTGAAAACATCGGTTTAAGTGTGTTCGTGTTGTACATAAGATGAGTAAGATGAGTAACTTTTATTTTGAATCTTCAAAACATGGTAGACGAATGATTGGTTAATAATTCAGGAGCAGTTGTTATGTTCTACAGTACACTGTTTGAACCATCTTGTGTATAGCAGTTTTATTATGGAGCATTTGAAAGTAACTTTTGTAGTATTTGAAAATATTTGTTGTGCTAACCTAAATGGTGGAGCTTGTATGACAACAGAAACATGAGTGGCACTTTTAGTGCTACATCTTGGGCTAGGTTATATTGTTTTGGGACCAATCCAACCCCAGCCCTAGAGACCCAACTGGGGAACCTGTAAGTTGACGGGGCCCACAGCTCTGTGTGTGTGTGTGTGCGTGCACTCTCAATGGTATAGACATAGATGGTGAGGAACACTGTTTTAGCTCTTTGAGCTGTATGGTTTGAAACAACAGTATTTTTCTTTCTTGAAAGTTGGTCTCATTCTGACCTTGTGATTCTTCCCATGGATAAAAAATGCAATTCATTTCATTGCAGAGTTCCCACCCTCTCTTGAAAACTGTCGCATTAATATCACATGTCAAATTCAATGCATCATATCATATGGGGATGCATGTGACCATTGCTCTTGGTTCCATTCTTGTGACAGGTGGCCTGGTGATGAGAGTGATGCTGAGTCCTCTAGAGGAAGTAGTGAGGGAAGCAGTGATTGTGAGCTAGAACGGAGAGGCAAGCACATCTCAGAGGGTTTGTGGGGTCACCATAACTTGATGGACTTGAACACAAAAAGAATGAACAGGATATTTTTGAGAGATGAACCTCTTGCTGGTTCATCAAGTGATGAAGGTGAAGTTGGCAATCCACCAGGGCTGTTAATATTTGAATATTTGGAGCAGGATCCCCCATACAGCCGAGAACCTCTGGCAGATAAGGTGAGCTTATACTGCTCTGTGAATAAAATGGATAAACAGATTTGTTGCTTAAGAACGTAATAGATAAAAGAGATACATTCATTTCGTCCTATCTGAAGGTGGATGGTTAAGAAAGACTCTGGCAAGCATATCATGAATCCAGAAAAACACTGCTGAGTTTAAAACTTCTGAATACACTTCATCCCTTCCTCTCCCCCTTCTCTTGCTGGTCCATTTTCTATTACATGAACTGTTCATTTACTGCTGACCAGGTTTAAAGCCCCCCAATACACTGAATACAGCTCTTTTTCTTCTCTTGTTAGGGCATGAGTTGATGACTTTCCCCATCCAAGAATCCTTCTGAACGAGTTGTCCATTCTAGGTGCAGTTGACCTTGCTCGTTTTATATTGTGTTGGAGGGTTCATAGGCCATCTGAAAATAAGAGAATCCAACAACTATTGATCACGTTGAGTTGCCTTCCACCATAAGGTTTAGGACCCAAGGGAGAAGCCAATCTTGAGCCATTATTACAGTGAGAGAATTCTTTGCTCTTAAAGTGTCTTAAAAGTTCCCTTGTTGGTAAATCCCCAGGAAACTAAGAATATTTTCTCCCGAGTGACCTCTAAAATCCCTGGTTACTAATAGAGCATCAACAAAAATTCAGTTTGATTCTGCCTGTCAATAGTTGTTCCCAGTATTGCCCTCGAGGTTGCCTTTGTTGGGCAAGATCTGCTATCCTTTGCCATCCTCTAATGATAAGTCTATTGGGACTTATAATATCTATTGCTCTAGGATCCAACCTATAACCGATAGTATGGTTTTGAGGGCACTCTTGTTTCTTTCTTCCTAAACACTCCAAATGGTTATTACTGTCTGGCGTGCGTTTTAAAAGATAATCTTCCCCTTTTTGTAACTGGAGAGATCTTTTTGCCTGCATGGTAACACATTTTGAATTTTGGGCTATGTTTGGTTCAGAGTGCAAAAAGTGAATGCGCAGATGTCACATTTGTTAAAATAGAAGGATACAAACCCGGTTTGATTTTGTACTCATAACTTTACAGTGCCTTGTACTTTGAGTCAAGTGCAAAACAACTGAAAAAACTAATTTGCTTTCATTTTCATTTAAAAAACGTACTTACCAAATGCCTGCAAAACTGAAACAAAAGTGCAAATTTGCTTCAGTTCTGCATTTGCACTCTTACCAAAAGCAGCCTTGGAAATGCACATCAGGCTGTGTTTGGTTGCAGTGCAAATAAATTTGCACTGATGCAAAACTATGGCAGTGCAAATGGTTTGAGTGTAAATTCTGACCTATTTTTGTTTCAAATTTTAGCTTGTTTTGTTTGATTGCAGTAAAATGAAGTAAATTAAGACATGAAGTAGAATAAAGTAAAATTGAAAACAAAATTAAACGGGAATTTGCATTTTCTTCATTTGCACTCCCATGCATTTGTACTAGTGCAAATAAAATTGTACTGCAACCAAACACAGCAGTAAGCCAGTAACCCTTTGGGGTAGAGCTGTTTTTTGCCTACTGACACGTGGTAACAAATTTCAAATGTTTTGCCTACATTGGTGTAATGATTATTTTAAGAGCTGTTTCCCATCAGAAGGCTTTCATCATGGGATGGGATTCTCAGTTGCATTAATACTTGCTTTTAGAAGCCCAGAAAATTATATTTAGTGTATTTGTATGTTTGATTGCTGATGCTGCCATGTCATCTCAGTTTGACTTGCAGAACTAGGCATGATATTTGCTGTCCTAATGACACCTTGTATCTCGTTGTCTTTTACAGATTTCAGTTCTTGCCTCTCAATTTCCAGAACTTCGGACATATAGGAGTTGTGATCTACTTCCAGCAAGTTGGATTTCTGTGGCGTGGTATATGTTTCTTCCATTTTTTTAATTATAATAAATACTTTGCAATATTGTTTTACAATTAATTTCTTTACATTTGAAGTTACTGTGACTTAACATTCATAAATTGGAACTTTGGTTCAGGTATCCAATATATAGGATACCGACAGGTCCAACACTCCGAGATCTGGATGCATGCTTTTTAACATTCCACTCTCTGTCTACTCCATTTAAGAGTATTCCTCTCTCTCTCTCTCTCTCGTGTGTTATGTTGTGTGTGTGTACGTGTCGCCTCCCTCTCCCTCCCCCCAACATGTGTTCTGAATTTATGTAGATGCCATGGTTTTGTGACAGGTACAGATGGTCAATTTCAACAGAGCTTTGTTAGAAAAATCAACAGAGAAATTCGTGGGAATGAGAAACTATCACTTCCGACATTTGGGCTTGCATCTTACAAATTTAAGGCTTCAGTTTGGACCCCAAATGGAGTCTATGAACGCCAGCAAGCAAGCTCATTGTTACAAGCAGCTGACAACTGGCTCCGGCTCTTACAAGTTGATCACCCTGATTACCGATTCTTTGTATCTCATAATACTTACCGGAGATGAGGGAAGGGTTTTCACTGTAGTGCCTCTATTAAGAGAAATGGCAAAGTTGTGAGTTTTGGAATGAAGCTTGGCAAAAGCCAGAATACCTGCCACGCAATTCTCCTACAGACGGTTATGAATCTTGTGCCCTGTTGCTTCAGCAATGTCATCCTTTGGTTTTACAAGTCATCATTGCCAAAGTCAGACTTCGAATGAAAAAGGGATTCTGTTGATGCAACGTGACCCGGTTTTTTTAAGGTGAGTGAGTGCACAGGATGTTTAAGGCAGACCGCAATGTGATTGCTTACTTTTCTGGTAGGGTTGCGAGAACAATAACTGGTAGATTTGGGACCTAATGAGTAATGACCTTGTTTTTTTCTTGTGTGGGTTCTGAAGGTGTTAGTGATATCAAAAATGTTAGCGAAACTATGACTGTAACTTTGTGAAACAATGTTCGATTATTTCATATGGATGGATGGGTTAAAGATTAAACTGGCTGCCTACCCTCCAATACTCCAAGTGGCTAATGAGTTTGGAGCCCCTAAATAGTCAATGTTGGTGACCAGATTCTCCCGTATATTTAATGTAAACCTTTGCATGGGTTAAGTACTTTGAATCACGAATATTAATTTGCAATGCCACCAATACAAGGTGGGGAATAGGGCTACTGTGGATTAAACGAATGAACTTATTCTCCGTGTGGTGAATAATTTGGATTTGCTCCGTACGGATTAAGTCTTCTGATTTTTGGTTTGATAGAAAAATTAAGATAGAAAAACAAAGTTGAGGGAAGGTTTTATTTTCTGTCAAACCAAATACGGCCTTAAAATGATTTTGTTATGAATTTTAAGAAATCCGAATAGTTGAAATCCCTGGTTGATGGGTCCTCCTCGTGGACAGCGGTGGTTTTGAAGGAGAGATGCTTAGGACAATAGGACCTTAGGTAGAAGGTTTCATTATCTGCATACACTATACAGCAGTCATGTTAGGTTTTATTTATTTATTTACTTATTGATGATAGCATATGCTGGACTTAAAAACGTTCCAATACAAGCATAGAAATAAAAATGGTATGGCCGCGTGACTAAGCAAAACTCTTGCTGATGTCTGATGAATGACATACAAAATGAAATATAGGGATCATCTATCCCCATGCTCTTATGAATTATGAATGAAGAATTTGTTGACTAGGGAAAAAAGAATCCATAGTAATTCTCTCTTTTTCTTTTTTGATGAACTTGGTAATTCTCTCTTTTCAATTCTGAAAGATGACTTCTATTGAATATATACCGTTATTTGAAGGAATGAAAACTTAACTATTTCATCACCGACTCTGTTTTTAATTTGGCGTTTCGTCTGATAGGATAGGAGTAAACCTGTTCATAGGCCGGGCCGGGCTTTCACTCTGTATTAACAGATTTTTCTAAGGCCCAAGCTCGAGCCCGGCCCGACAATCGGGCCTACAACTTGGGCCCAAGCCCGAAATTTAGCCCATGCTGTTACTACTGCTGAAGCGGCTGAATAGAGAGAGAGAGAAATCCCCTTTGGGCCTTTCCCCTTGTTAAAAACCTAAACCAGTAAACCTTATAGGCTAATACCCTTTCTCACTCTCTCTTCGTCTTCCCCAATCCCCAGTTGCCAGTTCCCCTTGCTTTCCTTTGGTGCTGGTCGTCCTCCGACTAATGGCCTCTCCCCTAGTGGCTAGTTTTTCCCTTATGATTGCAAGACTTCCCTGAATCCTTATGTCTTTGTTTCTTACTCATGGCTCACCTATCATCTCCGTCGCGCCAAGTAGGGGTGGTTATGAGTCGAGCTCTTCACGAGCTATTCAAGCTTGGCTCGGTTTCAACTGAGCTTCGAGCCGAGCTCAAGCCTAATAAAGCTCGGCTTGTGAGCCAAGCTCGAATAGCTATATAACAATAACAACAACAACAACATATAATAATAACTAATTATTGTAATACTTAATTTTTAAATATAAAATAAAAAATATTTTTATATATAATTTTTTTATTTTTATAAAAATTTTTCTCAAGTTAAGCTTGAGCCGAGCTTAGCTCGATCTTACAAGCTTTTGACTCAAGCCAAATTTGAGCTCAAGGTTCTAACTCGAACTGAGCTTGAGCTTGAGCTCAAGCTCGAGTCTTATACTGCCTTGGCGAGCTTGAATCCACCCCTACAACCAAGCAACCATCAAGCGGGTAAGCAGCAATGCTGGTCGTCGTCTCGCCGCTCTCCCTTTCCCTTACTCTCTCTCTCTCTCTCTCTCTCCCTCTCTCTCTCTGCTACCTCTCAATCTCTCACTTCAAGCGACAGCAATCACCAACCAATCTAGCACCGGCAAACCAGCCACCACTTCACCCTCACCCCTCTGCTGTGTTTCTTCTTTCTTTTAGGTATTTCTTTTATTTTTTTGCATTTTTATAATGAATAAATGTATTTTTCATTGTTTGAGACTGTTAGAATTAATGAATGAATGAATGCTTATATTTGTTTTTTGCCTAAACAGTAGTATATTTTTCGTTGTTTATTTATTTTAATTTGTAAATTGATACAGGTATACAAGTTTGTTATTAAATTGAAGTAGGGATGCAAGAGAGATGTTTTTTTCCTTTTTTTTTTTTAATTTTAAGTGTATAAAAAACTAAAAAACTGAACCGCAATTAACCTGTTGCATCGGTTCAGATTTTTAAAAAACCAATCAGGTTGTTTCGATTAAAAAAAAACCACGGTTCAATTAACCGACACGTGAACACCCCTACCGATGAATGCTTAATTTCAGCTGACATTATGTTTTTATTTACCAAAAGTGGTTATTTCTTTCAAATTCTAATAATCATAAGCAAGACTTCACTTTTGAGTTTTAATTTATTGGCACGGGGCTGACAACTCATGTTTTCGCTTATAGAAATCGTGTAGAATCCAACCAGTTGATGGGAGGAAATGCTGCAACCAGAAGTTTCCTTTATCATCTCCCCAACGGGTGGGGCAGCTGCTTATAGATAAATATCCAAGCTTTTTTAGCCCGACTCAAAGGAGTTGCTACCGATTAACCTATCGTGCCAACTGCCAAGATCAAGCTAGAAATAATTTTTGTGTTGGGTCCTTTGGGGATGGGTTTGGGTGTTTTGCAGCAACTGTTGCTCCCTCCTCCCCAACCCAAGCTACCCTAACATGGAGAAAAAGGTCTCCCAGCGACAGGAGAGCATAGATCTCATGAAGCAAAGTAACCATCTACCTATGACGTTTATGGGATGGATGGAATCGATGGATGACAATAAGCATAAAATTCATCATCTTTCCATTATGCACAATAAGATGAAACAGGGGATCACATTAGACTATTTTGGACTAGCTACATACTTCCATCTGTAAAAGGACATTATATTCAATGCTCTCTCTTCACAATTTGTCAACAAGAATTGTGGACAACAGCAGCCCCTGTACAAACTCGCATCTCCGAGCCTTCTCCTCTTGGTCTTTAATGGATACAGGAGATGATGGTTGGACGCTTCTGTCACCACACAATAATGCCAAATTCAATTCAAGTAGAGCAAAATGTATGAATTACGCATGATTCTAACACAATATTTCAACAGCAGTAGCAAAATAGAACTCAAATTGATTATTGGTCTAGGAACATAACCAAATGACAGAAACGAATGATCAAACACTCCACATGAAATGTGGCACCTCCTAGCAAATGGTAAATGGTCTCCAATGCAAAAGTTGTGTTCCACGCCTACATACTATTCTACTATGCAGTGTGTTTGGTATGAGGCAATATTAAGTACAACATGATGAGGGTTCCAAAAAATGCCACATTACAATGATGAGTAGGTTACTATCAATGAAGCAGTTCATCTTTCTTAGATATATGCAAACCCATGTATCTTGGCTACTCCAAAAGAAACACTACTCACCCTAGGAGTGCTATTTCATGTTGTACTACTGAAAATACTACTGGAGAATAAATAGAGAGAGAGAGAGGTGAAATACTACCAGAAAATTAGCGTCATCATCTATGGTCCAATGTGGCCCAAGAGATAGCACTATTTTGCAATTAGAATCAGTGACCTGGAAAACCGAGTCCCCAGTATATCCTTTCAATTTCCAGAATATCAATCATATTAGACAGTCAATTAATTAAACCTTGGTAAAATCATACTTATCAAATGTTGGTTGTTGTACCAACCTCTGATTTGCACCAAAGCTTATCGGTGGCCTTCTCAGAGAACAAGCCTTGGTATAAGTTATTATGATCTGCCACGTCGACAATGTTGGATTATGTTCCAATCTATGATTGGTACCAAATTTTACAGGTTCTGCTCTGCCATGTGGCCACATCGAACTATAGGTGACTCGGTCACTACTCAATTCTACTCTTCTTTCTCGAGTTATACTTAAGGAGTAAGGGCAATTCATTACCTAGTACATGGAAAAAATCTGTGTGAAGTTCAGTAGCTAAGCTCCACAATGACCACCTATGCACGGGTCTCGTTTTAGTGACATGAAATTGACAACAGAAACTGATTCAAGATATACCCAAAGTTTTAAAAACCGACCCAGAAATGGAACCATTCTAGCTACTGGTTTCCAGGTCAGTGGTTCAATCATCTGGGTCGAACGGTTCAGACGGATTGCATATTAGGGCAAATGTTTATATGAGATTTGCCCTAATATGCAAACCTCATATAAGAAAGAAGAGATGTTGGCTGAGAAAGAATAAAAAAAAGAAAGAAGAAGGAAGGAGAGGAGGGAAGAAGAAGGAAGAGGAGGATTCGAAGCTCACCGGCGACGATAGCGGCGGCGACGACGACGAGGCAGCGGCAACAGATGCAGATCTGAGATCTGAGTTCTTGGATCTTAGATCCAAATTTATACCCGCTATGTAACCCCAAATGCACACAACCCACTAAAACATGAAAAAAATAGAAATTCCCTCAAGAGTCTACTACTTTACTATGGAAATTTAGAAATATCAAGGCAGGCTAACATGTTAAGTGATTTGTCCAAACAACTGCGACACTTCCTTTCCCAAGACAAAATAGGGGCTCAACTCCTCTGTTTTCTGAAATTTCTTTCCTTCCATTTTTTAATGAATATGTTGATTTTCTATGTTTAAGTGAAGATTATCATTTTGTATGAAGATTATAAACAATTAATAATATTGCTACTAGCTAATGGAACCTAGGGAATTTTCCTAGGATCCATGGAAACAATTTTTGGAAAGATTTGAGCATCCCTAAGTTACCAAAACATATGAAAGGAGGAAAAAGAATCAATAACTGCACCAAAGCAGGACCAAGATTTGGAAGCAGATTACCTATCGGAAAGGGAAAAAAAGATATCTTGGAAGAAGATAGTTTTTGTTGTAATTGTTTCTTTTTATGCCTGCCAGAAAGTTTCTGTTTATAGTTACATATTTTAGCAGCTTTCTGTCATTTAAGAAACTATTAGGCAACTATTATTTTGAAGAGTTTCTATTTTTTAGCTTTCTATTTTAGGAATTTCTATTTTCTGGTTTCTACATTGAGGTTTCTATTTTCTAAGGTTCTCTTCTCATAGATGACACCCCACCAACCCACTTTCTAAAAGTAGAACCTTAGAAAGTATAAACTTCTAATGTAGAAACCAGAAAATAGAAACCCCACCAACCCACTTGATTCTTCCTATTGCAAAAGTGGCTGATGCAAGGCATGGATGTTACTCTAAAATGGGTTAAAAGAGATGATAATTCTTTTGTTGATTCTTTGGCTAAACATGGGGCGGGAAGGATCAACTGTTTTGGACATGGCTGTAATACTATATCTTTTTAGGGAGAGCTAAGAGAGTTTATCTCTACCTTTCTCTTAACTGTATTTATTTCTTTGATAATTAATGAATTATGTTTCTGTAATTGATCAAAAAATATTAATAATTGCCAAATTTTTAAGCTTTGATGAGTCTATATATACATGTAAATCTGTCTAAAACAGCAGAAGAATCGAACGAAAATTGAACGAGTTATTTTGTTTTCTTCTCTATAGTTACTTTTCTTGTCTTGAAATCAGTATTGGAGAAACACATGATTGCTTCTTTCTCTTTGTTCTTTCTAGTAGTTCTCTGCTACTAGAAGAAAACCAGCAACTGTTCCCAGATTTTCCCCTAGATTCAGAGCATACTTTGTTGGTTTTTAAAGCAATGCTACCCATCAACCTTGTCTTCTATCTGTGAGCTCTGATGTTACCTAAGAAGGACAATATGAGAAAAGGGTAGCAATTCAGACAGGAATCTATCACATGAAGCAACCAGTAGATTGTTATCAAAATGAGACTTTTAAGTGGTATGGTCTACCACTTCTGATGGTATCTTTACCTGTGCTTCTTTTTTCAATTCTCTTGTTCAACCTATTGGGGGGG
>NW_010729096.1:2932374-2988395 GCF_000365185.1 Nelumbo nucifera | reverse complement strand
TGTGAACATTCTAAACTAACACGAGTCTCATTAAGTGTCCAGTTTAAGGGTATTACACAGAAACATACCAAGGGAACATGAATCAAATATGTATATTTATTCATTTACAATAAACTCATAAAGTTCATCATTTTGATTGAAGCTAAGGGCATACAAAACTGTCTAACAAGTACCCCTATTGTTTCTCACAATTGACACTGTCGTTAAATGCTAACGGAAAGAAACAAAATGTCAAATTTGCCCTCCACTTACCGCTATAACTTTCGACTAGTGAGGGCAACAATGAACAAACAAACAAACAAAGAGAAAAAAACTGAACCTAAATTCGAACAAAATCACTATTTATCTTCTTCAAATTCATGATCCCGAGTGGCAACAACAACAACCCCCTCTGCCTCTAGTCTCTCTCCAACCTCTCTCTCTCTCTTCTCATTCTCCTTCTTCGTATTCTTCTTCCTCTCTTCTCTCTTATTTCTCTCTACGTCCTATAGCACATCTTCCTTTCCTGCTGATGGCTATGAACCAAGGATTGATATGGGTCTTAAAGGTTTTGAGATGGTTGTGAATCAACATTTGTATCTAGTTTCCCGAGCGACGGAAACAACAACCCCTCCGCCTCTGGTCTCTCTCTGTTCTCCAATTCTACGACTACAACACTGTATGCAGAACCCCTGCCGAGACCTTCCTTGTCAGCTTCCTTGTTGTTATCAAAGAAAGCAAAACGCCAATGGTAACCACCACAAAACCGTCGGCGGTTCCACTTCCTCTAATTCCCCCTCCCCTCGCCAGCGAAGGCAACACCGCCACCACCATTATTGATGAAGGGGCTGAAAACCACAATAGCAAAGGTGAGACAAGTTTCGAAGAACATCGTTGGCGTTCTATTCGTTTTGTTTGACAAGTTTGTTTTCGTCATCCAATCTCCCCCTCCAACCAAAATCACACAAATTACCTTTTGCCGTTAGCAACCCAGCCGACGGTCGTCTTCCCCCAACCCAGCCGACGGTCGTCTTGATAATCATGGAGACTGGTGGCAATCCAGACCTTCTTTCCTCCCCTACCACCGCTGCTGCAACTCGTAGCAAACCTCCCTCACCAGACCATTCTCTCTCTCTCTCTCTTCTTTATTTTCTTCTTCAACCCATAGCTTAACTCCCCTGTTTTTCCTTTTCACGGTAGTTGCATATGGTACCGCTAGTTTGTAGGATTTTCCCCTAAGAAGGTCGGGTTTAAAGTTAAACCCGTGTCTACTTCTTTCGTTCGAGATTCCCTAAATAAGCCCTATGCATGTTTGGTCCAAGATGGGTTTTTGAAGAGAATGTGTGGTTTTAGGTGTCCGACACCGCTAATATGCAAGATTCTCCCTTGAGAAGGTTGGATGTGAAGCCAAACCCATCTTTGCTTCTTCCGTTCAAGATTCCCAAATAAGCCTTACCCATATCCAATCTAAGATGGGTTTGTGAAGAGAATGTGTGGTTTCAAGTGATCTCTAATTTCAAATGAGTTTCAGATGAGCTTTGACACCCTATTTCAGACAAGTTTCAGGTGACCTTTGGAACCTATTTTCAGACGAGCTTTGGTTTCAGTTGAAGGGCAATATTGGGTTTTAAAAAAATTTATACATCACACGATGTCATGTGCGTACGGATTTTAACGGGATATTAACGGACACTAACGACAAGGATAGAATTAGTTAATTGTCAAAAACTATAGGGGTGGTTTAAGACAATAGTTAAACAATAAGGGTACAATTAAGGGTGTCAATGGACCCGTTTTGGATTGGACCTCATCCAATCCAAAATCAATTTGGACAGATTGGATGGACCACCAAGACATATTTGATTGGACCAATCCGGTCCAAAATATTTATTACATTGGATTGGACCTGGTCCGTCCATAATAAATTTATATTGGATTGGTCTACTGATATAAGATAAGAATACATGTGTCAATGGACCAGGTTTGGGTTGAAACCAATCTAAATCAAAACGAATTTGAACATATTGGATGGTCCAAACATTGAATTGGATTGGTCCAAAATGGTCCAAAATATTCATTGGACTGGATTGGATCTGGTCCGTTTATAATGGACTCACATTGGGCTGGATCGGATTGGACCAAATCTAGTCCAATTGACACCCCTAGGTACAGTTTGTTAATTAGCTAAATAGTAGGGGTAGTTTAAGAAATTTGCCCAAAAAACAAATGTATTGGATATAGATATAATCAGTAGAACTTATTTGTGAGGAAAAAAACTTCAATACAAGATTTAATGAGAAAGAATGAAAGTTTACTCTCTTTTTTGTAAAAAAAAAGGAAAATGGGAGTTCCACACCCTCAGGTACATGTGACAATTCTAAATGATGATAATGATAATAATAATAATGTATCTAAAAATTTATATAAATATGTATTTTTTTATTATTTATTATTAATCAAATGTAGATTGCAAAATCCAAATCTGATTACATAAATCAGCTTGTTATATTTTTATTATAATTTTTAGGGTAAAATACAAAAACCTCCCCTGAAGTTTATGACAATCATAAAAACCTTCCCTATAGTTTCATTTTAGCAAAATCCTCCCCTGGATTTTTAAAGAATTCAACAAAAATCTCCCTTTCACCAATGACCAAATAGAAAACGTTAACATTTACAAAATTACCCTGAAGCATCATTCAATTAATTTACAAAGTAACATATTTGCCCTCAATCTCCTTCATCGTGTCGTGCCTGTCTTGTATCTCCAACACTGTCTCAAGAACCTTCCCCTCCCATGCTCCTACACCGCCCTCTGTAGTAGCTAGGGGTGGATTCGAGCCGAACCGAGCCGAATACTACTAGGCTCGAGCTCAAGCTCGAGCTCAGTTTGAGCCAGAACCTTGAGCTCGAGCTCGATTTTGAGAAAAAATATTTTATAAAAATAAAAATTTATATATAAAAATACTTTTTATTTGATATTTAAAAATTAAGAATCATAATACTTATAATATTTTTATTATATATATTAAATATCAAATATATATATATATATGAACCGGCCCGCGAGCCTTACGAGACGAGCTCTAGTAGGCTTGAGCTCAACTCATTTAATAATCGAGCCAGTGAATTGGGCTCGAGCTCGAGCTCAAGCTCGATTGAAACCGAGCTAAGCCGAGCTCAAACAGCTCGGGAAAAGCTCGGCTCGTTGCCACTTCTAGCAGTAGCTCCTCCCCCTCTCGTTCCTGCTCCACTTGATATAATCTTCTATATCATCTCTTCTTTCAGGTACTCCCCTGTTACCATGAAATATTGACAGCCCACCGTCTCTTTATACTCCACCATCATCCACTGCCTCAACTCCTGGAAGTCCATTAGCTACTTTAGCTTCTTCCGCAGCCTGATGGTGACCAAAGTCCTTGTGCGGTTCACCAACGTCCCTTCTCTGTATCCAAAGAGCCTCCTATTGGCAGCGTTGGCGCAATCCATATCCTCGAGTTGAGACTTTATGCTTCTCACCTTTTAAGCACGAACACGATATCGGCATTGGTCCGTGTGTGCAGGGCTTTTAGGGCCTCCGGCTTGTGGAGGCACTTGCTCTCTTTGCTGGCTTGTTGTAGTCGGCCAAGGATGTCTAAACTAATCTCTTTCACCATATCGGCCTCCTATGGTCTATTTGATTTTGCATCGCCATCACTACCATCTCCAAGTCGACATTGCCAGCTTCTTTCTTTAGATCCATGTAGCTAAGGGTTTTTTATCAAATCGTTCATCTTGCTCTGTTTTTCTCTATCTTAGTTGAAACCTAAAATCACAGAACTTTGGAAGAGAGACGCTTCAGCTGTGAGAGTAGATTATGGCTATATGAGATGTTTTTTGATTTAAAGGACCCAATTTTGGAAATAATTTCCTTCCTAGAAGTGAAGTCTATATACAAATGACTTACAGTGGTGCATTTATACAGAAGAATGATTTGGAAGCCTATATATAGAAAATTCTGGGGCTAAAAATATACAACACATTGTGTGCTTTATGATTTGGAAACCTGTGTACAAAAAACTCATGAGAATGAGCCCTCATTCCCATTAACTTCCTTGACTGGTAATGGTGGATGGTTGGCTATAGGAGCCTCATACGGATGATCAATATCATCATGTTCCCCACCATAAGTATCTTGCATCACCTTGGAGCTGTCAATGTCAGGCAGTCAGGCCAATGAATGGTGAACATTAATTAATTGTGTGCTGAAAACAGCATTCCATTAGCACAAACAGTTGTTGGTTTGAAGGTTTTTTATAAGAAAATTACTCTATATCATTCAACGGATCCATACCTCCAAAATACATTAAATTTTATGCTTCATTAAATAGATTTTTTTTCTAACTCAAGTAGGGCAATAAACAAAAGAAACATAATTGAACACAAAATTACAGATTCATGGGAGATTAAAAGAGGAGGAAAAAATCGACAAAGAAATTTCAGGGAGAAAAGGAAAGAGTTGTGTTCCATTTGGGTTTTGATGAAAGATTGAAAGAGTTGTCGCTTTCCTCCTCTTTAGATGATAGAGTTTAGGGATAGGACAGAGAATAAAAGAGGTTGACGGGAGAGGTAAAGAGGATAATAGGTCGGTAGGGATGCACTGATCTGACGTTTTCCGTCTGGGTCATTACTAGAAGGGAGGTTTTTGTCGAATTCTTTAAAAATTCAGGGAAGGTTTTTGCTAAAGTGAAACTATAGGGAGGTTTTTATGATTATAAGAAAAGTTAGGGGAAGTTTTTGTATTTTACCCTATTTTTTTTTATTATTAATCACTTTGTTAAAAATATTGACATAGATATAATCAAGGTTCAAAGTATTGGATACGCTTAGCGTATCGGGAAGGCAATTTTAAGATACGTATCAAGATACGCTTGAGATACACATGTGTATCAGAGAAAAATTAAGATACGCATAGAAATACTATAAAAACTTCAATATAACATAAAAATACACCAATAACACTAAATATAAGGCTTTAATAAGATATATACATTAAATTAGTAAATTTTAATAGAATTTATAAGGAACCACATCATACTCAAGTACTCAACATATGTGAAACATCTAAACAATGTTTACTAAAATTATAATCGCATCAATATTTAATAATTCAATTCAACACATATAACCTAATTCAATACAAAATATTGTCTAAAATTAAAGAAAAAACATCTAGTAATAGAAGTGTAAAACGTACCTTCATGAATGATGGTGTCCGTGAATAACCTATATAACATATAATTGAAAAATAATTAATAAATAAATATTAAAATTATAACAAAAATTAATTATTTGATAAATTATTTACTTATATATCTGAAATCATGTGATGACAAGCAATAATTTAGTACCATAGGGAGTTTATTTCAGGCTCATAATTGCTTATATCTACATTGTATTGATCTCTAAACAAAGCACAATATTCGTCACAACTCATTATATTAGTGTATGATGTTGTATATATCTGTCTAAAATGCTCAAATTGCTCCCTAGTACAACATTGTTGATAATAAGGTTGAGTTTGATAATTTGATCCATATCCTTCAGCAAAACCACCAAAAAGCCAAGAACTCATTGTAGTTCTAGGGGTTGTAGCTATATGACTCGTGTCATATGATTCATATCCATACTGAGAAGAGTTGTAGCCATAATTAGAAGTTGAGCTCAAACTCATCTTATTTAATTCAGGCATCATTTCATTACTTTCCATGGATCTTCCATAATGTTGGTTCCATTCATTTGATGTTCCATAACCATAAAAACCATAACTGGAACTATCCATTAATTGCATGTCTCTGCGACTTGGACGGTATTTCTCTTGACTAAGTGGCATTAAATTATCCATAGGTGGTATATATTTGACAAAAGTACTAGTGGCATCACCTTTATTGCGACCACCTGTTCTATCATATTCACCACCATCACCGCCACCAACACCATCACCACCACCATCACCATCACCACCATTACCACCATCATCATCAGTAGACTCATTCCCATTACCAGTCCCACTATTGTCTGTCTGTTCTTGAAACCAATCATCAACATTTATCCCCATTTGATTTGCAATATAGGGATCAGGTCTTGGAGGATTACTCAGTTCATCTAGGACCCTTGCTTCTATGTCTTTATCTTCTAACCAAAACATCACTGGATCTTCTTCATCATATATATCATCAAGATCAATTGGGTTGAAGTAACCTTCTGGATGCCTTGTAACTCTAATGAGATGCCTAACTCTCAGTCTCATATTATAGTGGATATATACCAACTTCTCCAAAGTGTCATAGGATAGACGATTCCTCTGTTTTGTATGAATAAGGTCGAAAGTACTCCAATTTCGTTCACAACAACTAGAATAAGCCGTTTGTGATAATACCCTTACTGTTATTTTACGAAGATGTGGGGCATTTTGGCCATAAATCAACCACCACTCAGTTGATATATATATATATATATATATATATATATATATATATATATATATATATATATATATATATATATAAATATAAAACGTATAATATTAAAAATAAAATTAATTAGTTAACAACTTGATAATTAACATTAAAAAATAGACAAATGAGAATATATTAAAATTTTAATTTACCTGGGTCAGTTCTTGTTCTTGCTTTAACGACTATAGGATCTACAAAGCCATTTAATGCTTCACAGAATATTTTTGCCTAAATTAAAAATAAAAGATATTAGTATCATATTATCAAAATATATTTATTATATAATTTATCAACTTAAACAATCATTTACACTTTACCTCTTGTAAGGTAAGGCCAGTTCTGATTTCATCTGACTCTAGCCTTGTAATGACTTTTTTCAAAGATGACAATAAATCCTCATTCACAGCAAGATCGTTATCATATTGAAAAGCTGGATTTAAATAATATGCTGAAATTTAAGAAAATAATAACATTGTTAATTGACATCTTAAAAACTCATTTAGCAATTAGCATAAAAATATAAAATATTGGAAATTAATGATATAATTAAATAGAGTAAAAAAATATGTGCTTTATGTAAATGGTGAACGAGTTGTGCATTCCATATCTGTTTATAATGTCCAAGATGTATTTATGTGAATTTGGAAATTTATCTTCAATCATCTTCTTCACTCTACACATTGCCTCATATACAATTCCCATTGTTGCTCTTTTTTCACCATCAACAATTCGAAGCATTTTTACAAGGGGCTCAGTCATCAAAGCATATTGTTGAACTAATTTCCAAAAGTTATTGTCATTGATAATTTTCTCAACTTCTTCTCTCCTTTTTGTTCTTGCTTGTGGCAGTGATTTCCATTCATCTGAGTCAATCATGTGTCTCAATGTTGTCTTTTGAGAATTTAGACTTTCAAGAGCAATATAGTGAGTAGCAAAGCGAGTTGGCCCTAAACGTATTAATTCTCTATTGTTTGTGAAGCTCTTCATCAAGTTGAGAACAATTGAGTGATTATAAATGAAATTGGTAATCATTTTTCCCCTTTTAATCACTCTGGACACCATAGAAAGTTTAGCAATGTCTTATAACATTAAATCAAGGCAATGAGCTGCACACGGTGTCCAATACAAGTGCTTTCTTTTTTGTTTTAACATTCTACCAACTACTTTATAAGCACTTCCATTATCAGTCATAACTTGTACAACATTTTCTGCACCAACTTCATCAACCACTGCATTCATCAAATTAAACAAATACTGTGCATTATGTCGATCACTAGATGCATCAATAGATTTATAAAATATTGTTTCCTCATTACAATACACTATAAAATTGATGATCGACAATCTAGTTGGTCTTGTCCAATCATCACACATTATAGTGAGCCCATATATTTTAGCTTTTTGGAAGAATGTTTTGAAATGGCTTTTCAACTCTTCAACTTCCTCATCTAAGAACCTCCCCATAATTTCATAAGGTGTAGGCCCCCGTACACATTTTCCTGCTTTTGCAATTTCATCTATCATGATTTTATAATATGAAGAGGTTGCTGCATTTGCAGGGATATGATTGTATAGAAAAAACTTTGAGACAACTCTTCTAGCACCATTTCAAAATCCATGGTCATAACACTTTAATTTTTTTTTTGCCCAACATCCTTATCTCTATACAAAAATCTGTCCATCTCTTCTATATTAGGAGTGTCACTTTTTGAGGATTTTTTTTTGGACTTGGAGGGCTTAAATATGTTAAATGCTTCCTTCCAACTCTTTGCTCGAAAGATACTACTCTTGCTTCTAGATAATTGTGAAGAACCCCCCTCTTGATGTTGTGATTCTCTAAATTGGGGCCTAGTGCTATAGAATCTTTGTAATTGTTCGTGCTTCTATTGAGAAGCTCGTGATGCATGTCTACCCATATTGAATTCCCTTTGCTCTGCATCATCATCATCATTATCAATGTTAACATATTCAGACCTTTCTTCATCATCATTATCTTCTTCTTCTTCATCCTCATCATCCCCTCTGGGCCTCAATGTTCTTCCTATAATTTTTTTCTCTCTTTGTTTTTGTTTCTTCAACATCTCCTGTTCTTTGAGATGTTTTTTCATTGCCTTGAAAATTTCCATCGGGCACTTTGGACAATCAGAAATGTTCGGATACCCTCTAGCCAAGTGATGTTTAAGACGGGTTACACCACCACCTTTCATGATTTGTTCACAAAAATTACATTTGGTATGGAGTCTACTATTATTTACTCTAGTACCATATTTCCATCCAATATCTAGGTCTTCTTCCCTTTTAGGTGCCATATCGAATACTCGGTAGAGAGCACTTCATAATTCACGTAAACCATAAAAATAAATTAGAAAACACTTCATAATCATATTCATATTTATTCAATATAAATGTCATATTTATTCATAATCCACATTTCCAAATTATTATTCAAATTTAAATAAAAAAACCAAATGATCTATGGAAATGATAAATTAGCCATATATTAAGGATATATTCAGTGTTTATGAAAAATTACAATAAGAGATAAATAATTATTATTCATTTTTAATTTTAAAACTGATATATCAGCCATATATTAAGAATATATTCAGTTTTTATGGACAAATCATATTAAAAATTAATTAATTAATATTTATTTTTAATTATGAAAATTACAAAACAAATTTCAAAAAAAATCATATTTGAATGATAAATGTCAAATAATCTATGGATATGATAGATCAGCCATATATTAAGAATATTTTCGGTGCTTATGGACAAATCATATTAAAAAACAATTAATTAATATTTATTTTTAATTCTGAAAATTACAAAAGAAAATTCAAAAAAATTATATTTGAATGATAAAGGTCAAATAATATATGGATATGATAGATTAGCCATATATTAAGAATATTTTCAATGTTTATGGACAAATCATATTAAAAAATAATTAATTAATATTTCTTTTTAATTCTGAAAATTACAAAAGAAAATTAAAAAAATCATATTTGAAATATAAATGTCAAATAATCTATGGATATGATAGATCAGGCAAATATTAAGAATATATTCAGTGTTTATGAACAAATAATATTAAAATTAATTAATTAATATTTATTTTTAATTCTGAAAATTACGAAAGAAAATTCAAAAAAATCATATTTGAATGATAAATGTCAAATAATCTATGGATATGATATTTCAGCCATATATTAAGAATATGTTCAGTGTTTATGGACAAATCATATTAAAAAATAATTAATTAATATTTAATTTTTATTCTGAAAATTACAAAAAATTCAAAAAAATCATATATTTAAAGAATAAATGCCAAAATGCCAAATGATCTATGGATATGATAGATCCAGCTATATATCTACAATATACTCAGTGTTTATGGACAAAAATAATAAAAATAATTAATTAATATTATTTTTTATTTCCAAAAAAAATAATAATAAATAAATATTACATTGAAAATTTCAAATCTTACATGGATATGGTAGATCACCCATAGGTTTCTAACATATTAAGTGCTTACATTCAAATAAAAAATAAACAAATTTTCAAGTTTTTTTTCTTTATTTTTAATTTTTTTAATTTCTTCATAAAAATCCATAGATCTACACATACAATAAAAAAATGTGATTTTTGACATGGGAAATGTAGATCAGGTAGGTTTAGAGCATTTTAAAGCATTTAAACAAGAAAAAAACATCAAATCAGAGAGATTAGATGAAAAAAAAATTAGAAAACTCACATGTTTTCGCAATATTTTCCAAGACCTCAAAAATCTTTCCAAATCTTCAAGTTTGATGCATTTTTTATGTTTTTTTTTTTTTTTTTTTTTTTTTTGCAGATCTAGTAGTGTAGACAAGTATAAGAGAGATTTGAAGTTGTTTGGGAGGGAGAGAAAGAAGCCTTCTCTCCTGAGTTCAAGGAATTATATTTCTGCCCATATCGTTTTAGGGCCGTATCGGCACCAAAATGCACAATACGACACTGTATCGTATCGATACGATACCGATACGGGCGAAAAGATATGACATTTCCGATTTCATACCGTATCTTGTATCGTATGCTAAAAGATACGATACAATACGCCCTATATCGAGCGTATCATATCGATACTTTGAACATTGGATATAATTAGTAGCATTTATTAGTGAAAAATAATTTAAATATAGGATTTAATAAGAGAATATGGGAGTTAATACCTTTAAGTATAAGACTTAACGAGAGGGGATTAAATGAGGTGGAAAGTAATAATAATTGAAGTTACATTTTCAATCCCTACAATTTGAGATGGAATGAATAAACAAATATGAACATTTTAATAACCGTTAAAGATGACGTTAAAATTGTAATAAGATGACTTTTATACCCTTTATCAAACAAAAAAATAGAGGGTAATTTTAGTCTAAAAAAACTTTTACTCTACATCCACACTTTTATATATAGTATAAATTTCCTACTTTGTATCTTCTAAGAACATGAACAATTTAAAGGAGGCAATTTTGGACCAACTAAGAAGGTCAAACCAATAGTAATTACTTAGTCTAAGGAAGCTTATAGTGTCACTTGTTTCATGGTAAGAATGCAATTTCTATCCTTCCCGGTATTGCCCCTACCCACCTCAATTGATCATTTTTTTTCTTGTAAATGGATTTTGGGGTAGAATGGGTCTTGATATTTTACAATTCATACGAGTACAGATAGGATATGGTATTAAGTTATTCTTTGAAGGCAATATGAACTTATGTGTTTGGTGTTAAATTTAATACTATTTTGAATTTGTGTGAAAGATAATTGATAGTTTATCTGTTGTATACATTTTTTAATCAAATAATTGAAAATTTTGATGTTTGTTCATGTTACTTTATTTGTTTATTCTTATATAAAAGGAAATTAGATGTGGGTTTTTAACCTTACGTGTCAACTCGACCCATCCACGCTCAAATGCAGAGAGAGTAGGATGAGGAAGGGTTTTGCATTTTCATGTGTGGAAAGGGTTTAGATTGTGAAAATCCAATTGTTACAAGTTTAGGGGATACAATTTAAGAGGTCCAATGAGGTGGGGTAAGGCAATTATGACTTGGAATTTATAAAATCTTCCCCAAACTTGCCCCATTTCCATTTTTAATTTCTTATAAATAGTTTCGTTTTCATTTATAAAGGGTGAATTTCAAATTAATACCTTATACTTTGGGACTAGTCTCATTTTAGCACCCAAACTTTAAAATGTGCCATTGTAGTACCTGACTTTGGAAAACTATCAATTTAATACCTATCGTTAGTAGTCTATTAATTATTTGTATTACATGATGATATGTGTGACTTAAATTTTTAAAATATCAAAATTACCCTTTTTAATATTTTTTAGACCATTTTACCTTGATTTTTTTCCCGACAATGGAAAGACTTACTCGCTTCTCCAACAACAACAGAAGTTTAATCCCTCTTTGTTATGGATTGAATAACTAAAAAGGGATTACAATGACGACAATCTAAATCCCTCTTCTCTAGGAATGTGTTGTCTTCTCCAATGTCGTTTTTTCATGCAACTTCTTTGGTAAGAAGTACCAATTCTTTGGCAAAAAGTGAACAGTGGTGCTTGATCATAGGGAAAAGATATCTAAATATGGCTATTTTGACCATTTCAAAATTGTGCATTTCTTACCTATTCAAGTTAGAAGAATATTTGTGTCCTTTAACATGCCATCCAATATCGATTAACGATTTTTCGACTGATTGATAATTTTTGAAAATTCAAATTACACTTAATCAAAAGCATAGTCAAATTTGGTCCTCACAAGACCATGCTCACACCGCACAACCCCTTGCAGCCTTGGATTGGGAACATCTCCTCATGAAAAAATCATACAAAATACGAAGATATTCCCAATGCATAATTGTAAAAGGTTGTGAGAACAGTCTTATGAGCATTGAATCCTATCTAATGAGAGCACTAATCTACAATTTGCCCATAATCTATATATAATAGAAAAAAGGAAAGAGGGGGAGGCGAGGGGTCCTTTCACCACATACCTCACACATATCTCTTCCTCCTCTCATTTTTCACACATGTGCATATCTTATATATCTATTTCTATATTTATATACACACACACACACACACACTAAAAGGCAATGTGCCAAATCGGCACTTCCCTGCTTCATAGTTTTTTCCTGGCATTTTTCTTTTTTTTTCTAAAAAATGTTTATCTTTTCCTTTTTTTTTAGTTTTCTAATTTTAGAATTGAATAGATTAACTAAGTAACCAATCACTTTTAAAGCTTTTAACACTTTACATTAACTCAATATTAATCCTCTCTCTCTCTCTCTCTCTCTCTCTCTCTTTCTTTTTATGTCATTTATATCTATATATTAAAACGGAATGGTGTGACATGGCATCTATCTTTTTTTTTTTCCTTTTTTTATTTTTTATTTTATAAATTCTACATAATTCCACATAGTGTGTTTTGATGGCTTTTAACACCTCTTAGACTCCAACCAAGGCACCAACCCCAGAGCATGCTGATACTTTTTAGCTTTTAATTAAAGATTCATAATTTTTTGTCAAAAGATGTGAAAAGCTTATTTGAACTGGGTTGTGCATGCATACCCATTCTAATGTGTTCTTTTATCTCTCAAGGCTAATCAAAGATAAAGATAGAAATAGTCCTCACAACAACCATGACTTGGCAAGTGGAAAGACACTTATCGAAGAAGACGATTTATATGGGCCATTAAGGATATGGTTGTTGTGGGTATTCGGGTTGTAAGAAACATGTTTTGACTAAACAGGTAAAGAAGACGATTTATATGGGTCATTGAGGACCTGTTTTCACACAACCCGAACAACATGCTAGTCCTGTATGATATATGGAACCTATGTTAAGCATGGTTTTCAAAACTGGACCGGACCGGACGGTTGGACCAGAAAAACCGGGAACCGGTCAGGTGATCGGTTCCGTTTTCCCCAAAAACTGGATTTCCCCTAAAACCATTGATTTTGGTCAGCAAACCGCTGAATCAGGCGGTTAACCGTTCGAATGGTTTTGACCATTTTTTATTTTTTTGTCAAAACGGGCCAAGCGTTCGGTTTGAATGGTCGGACCATTCAAACCCCTGACCAATTCGATCATCAAGGTGGTTTTAAAAACCATGATGTTAAGTATGGTACCATAATCAAGTTTGTATTAGTGATAAATAAATATATAATGTTAGCTATATATTTGGTTAATAATATTATTATTAAAATAAAAATGATACTTCATTCAAAAATTTGTAGATTAATAATCAATTAAAAACAATAAATATCAATCATCTAATTAAAAACAATAACAAAAATTAATAATTTTTGGATTGGACTTAGACTAGTACAATTGGGAATTATACAAGTTTAAATTTTGCTTAACAAAGCTCCTTCTATTATATTTTTGAAAATAATAAAATTAATAAATATTTGTTAAGAATAAATTTTAATTTAAAAATTAAAATTAATAGAATTTCATCTAAAATAATTAGTAAAATTCATTTCATTTCTATTTCAAATAATTAAAATTTATGAAAATTATTAAATAAAGACATATTTAATGGAGTTTATATAAAGCCATGTAGATTAAAAAATGATGTTTGGGTTGGATTTGAGCCAACTTGGCCCAATTGGAAATGCCATAAGACTCCTCTAGCTTCAATTTCATTACACAACCTGTTTGCACGAATCATGATGAAATGGAATCTAACATTAACTTTTGCCTTTTTTCCTTTGAAATTATAGGAATGCTACATAAAGACAAACCTCCTTATGTAATTGACTTGTAATTGCCTCTATAATATTGGAAAATTACAAGACAACCACATATAAGACAAATCTTCCAATTTAATTGACTCTAAGTCATTCAAAAATTACAGGAGTGCCACTTTATTGACTTGTAATTGCCTATATGTTATTCGAAAATTACAAGACTAACGCATATAAGACAAACATTTCAACTTGTAATTACCTCTATGGTATTCAAAAATTACAAGACTACCACATATAAGACAAACATTTTAATTTAATTGATTCTATGATATTAAAAAATTACATGAATGCCATATAGAATTATTTACGATTATGCCATCCCTATTCTCTCTCACCTAATTCTCTCTCTATCCTCTTATTCTTTATCTCAACTTTTATTTATTTATTTATTATTCTTTAAGAATTTATTTATTTAATAAAATTAAATAAATTATTTATAGATCAGTAAAATAAAGGAGATTTGACATTGAAAGAAAGATTTTAATAGACATTTATTTATTATTTTACTAAATTATTTATTTTATTATTATTACCTAAGAATTTATTTACTTAACAAAATCAAATAAATTATTTATAAATTAGTAAAATAAAGGAGATTTGACATTGAGAGAAAGATTTTAATAGACATTATTTATTTATTAAAAAATAATTTGCTAACAAATTATTCTCTCACCTTGAGCAAAATATATATATATATATATATATATATATATATATATATATATATATATATATTTTTTTTNTTTGGGGGGGGGGGGCAAATGTAAGTGGAATGGGGGGCCATGGCTTCCCTAGGCGCCCTTGGCTCCACCCATGGGGTTGGAATTAAACCTATTCATAGGTCATGTCGGGTTTTGCCTTTATATTAATAAAACATATTCAATTCCAAGTTTGAGCATGACCGGATCATCGGGCCTAGGTCTTGAGCCCAAGCCTGACCAAGAAATTGAGAAAAATATTTGTATTCTTTATTTAACAACAAAATTGATTTATTTATATTAAATTGACTTCAAAAGTGAAAATTGTAATTAATTAATTATTATTTTGTTTTATTAAATTAAATATATTATTATCCATAATTTTTTTATTTATTTAATTCAACATGTTAATGAGTCAGGTTTGGTTCTAGATAACTTGGAGCAGTCATGTCCCAATAATAAATTAATATTTAATTATTTTATTTTATTAAATTAAATAATTGATTTATTTTTTTTACAAAATTAAGTAATGTATTATCCACATATTTCCACTTATTTAATTTATTAAACTATTCAATTAATTAATAATTTATTTTACTAACAAATTATTTCTCTCTCTACTTGAGCCTAATAATTTAGGGCTATCAACAACCAATATGTTACGTCTGGGTTGGGCACGGGTAGAGCTAGGAACTTTTTCATGAGGGGGCCAAAATCTAACTGGATTGGGAGTAGGGAACTAAATGTGGGTGGCCATTTAAGGGAGGGGGGGATATACATGGAGAGTGGGGATTTGTTGGGCCATAGGGGGGCCTAGGGGTGAGAATAAAAAAACCAAAAAAACCGAAATGACCAAAACCAAACCGAAAAATCGGTTAACTGAACCGATCAGCTCGGTTAACTAGTATAGAAAACCGGGGGTTAATTGAACCGACCAGTATACATATATTTTTATATATTTTATATATTTATGTATATTACATATTATAAATTAATAAATATGCATTATATATTATTTATTGTTTAAAATATAATATTATATATATTTTTAATATTTGTAAAACTTGAAAAACCAAAAAATCGACGAACCGAATCGACGATTAATCGAACCGGTCAACTAGTTAACCAACTGGCTTCGGTTCTGTTCTGGTTACAAAACTGGTAGTACCGGTTCGGTTCCAAAAAATGCCCCACAGTTCGGTTAAACCTATTCACAGGCCCCTAGAGTTTGGTTAACCGAACCGTGAGCACCCCTAGGGTCCCCTTGGCTTTGCTCCTGGGATTTGGATTAAACCTATTCACTGGCCACACTGGGCTTTGCCTTTATATCAACAAAATATATTTTGGATTAAGCCTAAGCATGACCGGACCATTGGGCCTAGATCTTGAGCCCTAGCCCAACCCCCATGTAAAGCCCGAAGCCCGACCAAGAAATTGAGAAAAAAAGATTTGTATTCTTTATTTAACAACAAAACTGATTAATTTATATTAAATTGACTTCAAAAGTGAAAATTTTATTTATTTATTTATTGTTTTGTTTTATTAAATTAAATATATTATTATCCATAAAATTTTATTTATTTAATTCAACATGCACCCAATATTTAGGGTTGCTAATGGGTCGGGTTTGGTTCTAGATAACTTGGACCAGTCATGTCCCAATAATAGATGAATATTTACTTATTTAGTTTATTACATTAAATAATTGATTTATTTATTTTGCAAAATTAAGCAAATTATTATCCATAGATTTTTATTTATTTAATTTACTAAATTATTCAATTAATTAATAATTTATTTTACTAACAAATTATTTCTCTTTCGCCCCAAGCCTAATAATTTAGGGCTATCAACAGGTTAGGTTTGCGTTGGTAGGGGCAGAGCTAGGAATTTTTTATAAGGGGGGCTAAAATCTAAGTGGATTGGGGGATAATTTAGTTCTACCAATAGGTTAGGTCTGGGTTGGGCAAGAGTATAGCTAGGAATTTTTTACGAGGGGTGCCAAAATCTAAGTGGATTGGGGTAGGGGAGTAAATATGGATGGCCAAGTGGGGAGTGGGGGAGGGGGGTAATATAGATGAATAGTAGGGACTTGTTGGGCCATGGGAAGGCCATGGCTCCTTGAGGTCCCTCTTTCTCCGTTCTTGGGGTTGGGACTAAACATATTCATAGGCCATGCTAGGCTTTGCCTTTATATCAACGGAACATATTCAAGCCCAAGGAGCATGACTGGATCATTGACCCTAGATCTTGAGCCCAAGCCTGACCCCATATAAAGCCCAAAGCTCGACTAGGAAATTGAAAAAAAAAGATTTGTATTTTTTATTTAACAACAAAATTGATTTATTTATATTAAATTGATTTCAAAACTAAAAATTTTATTTATTTATTGTTTTATTTTATTAAATTAAATATATTATTATTCATAAATTTCTATTTATTTTAAGTAAATCTTTTTCCTAAAAACTTTTAATTAAAAAATTTACCTTTTGAAAATTCATTTTTTTATTTACAATAGTTTAGCTTTTGCAAACTTCCATTGCCCTCTAAATACTGAAACTTCCAATCTGAATTTTAATGATCTTATTCTACATGGAAATTGGAATTCCTCAGTTATTATTTCCCTCTTTGATGATACTCAAGCTTCTATCATTTTGAGAACTCCTATCTTACCCCATAATACACTCCCACTGTTTGGATCTGGACTAAACACTCCACTAGTAAATTTTCCAATTCGGTAGCTTACAAAAGTCTAATACAGGATAACTTACCTTCTTTAAGTATTTCTCTTCAATCCTGTATTAAGTGGATTTGGCAACTCACTTGTACTCCTCGTTATCAGTTTCTTCTTTGGCATATAATTTTTAATTATCTGCCTGTTAAATAAAAAATTTTAGCTCCTGACCAGGACCAACTTTGTGTTTTCTGTCAATCTTAGTTGGAATCTACAAACCATCTTTTCCTAAACTGTTCTTTTATTCAATCAGTTCTTTTTGCCTCTCCTTGGAATCTACAATACTTAATTGATATGCTGATATGCAATTGCTTTATATTATATCTGGTTTGCTCGAAATGAAAAAAATTTAAAAAACTCATATGTAGCTAACTTATGGATTATTCACAAAACAAACTCTATTTGCAATCAAATTCTTGCTAAACCCTCCACTAAAAACTTGGTCCATTTCCCTTCTCCGAAATTGCATCTTTTTCTCAAAGAAAATAATGACTGTATTATTTTCACAGATGCAGGAAAATTTTCTTTTTCTATTTTTTCCTTTGGAATTATCTATCCAACGATTCATTTAGAGTGTATACATATTGCAAGAGGAAGAAAAACCTTTCTTCGATCCTTTTTTCAGATATTCAATCAGTTATCAATGCTCTAACAGGACGAAGTGATCTCTCTTGGCACATTTTGGGATTTCTTACAGAAACTCTAAACTTATCTTCTTTCTTTACTAGTTCATATTAAGCGTATGTACAACGTTCCTGCTCATGAACTTGCAAAATGGTATAAAACTGCACAGCAGAACATTTCTCTCTCTCCCACTATCCTTACTTTCTTCCTCCTGTTCAATCTTTTGTATCTATTTCTTCTTCTTAATACAAGTTTAAGTTTACCTGTCAAAAAAAAACTTCTCTCCTTACATGATACACACGTGTCCACATTTCTCTTTATCCCCCTTCTCTCTTTTCTTCCCGCTCTCCCCAATCCCCATCTCGTCTATCTATCTTGCCACCGCTGCCTTTCTTCGTTTCTCTCCCTCTTTCTCTTTCTCCCTCCTTCCTCTCCCTCGTCTGATAATTCATGGAAGCTGCTCTAGAGCCTTCAACCTCTACTTCCTCTCTTTTTAATGGCGTGTTTGGTGACTTATTATTTGAATGGGGTTTATCTCCATAGCAAAAACGGTAACAACACTGGTGCCGCCATCGCGAAACTCCCGGTAGGCGAGGGTACTTTGGGTGAAGATAAAATTTCGGTGGCTCTACTTCCCGTCTCTATTTCTGCTCAAGGTGAAGGACTGAATTCCTTAGATCTCAAGATGTCTTGAATCACATTTTCTTGATTTCATTTTATTACTTTTATCATGCAATGCTTTTGTCTTCCTAGACCCTATTTTTGGCCATGGAGAAGGAGCGATTGGACGAGTTTTCTCCTCGGGAAGTTCTGGAGAACTGCCTCCGGAGCTTAAAATCTAAAACAGGTTCATCCAAAGCTAGTAGATTGGATTCTGATTCTCGACACAATCGCAGAGCCGTCTCCTATTGACAAGAATTCGTTCAGCTAATAAAAACTCGAACAATAAAGCGATTATACACCTTCCCTCCTTTTGGAGTTCCAAAGCTTTCAAAAAGGAAGAGCAGAAACAGGCTCTCTGAATCAAGTCTTGCTTTTAGAGGCGGAGCTCTTAAATCCACCCCACGACTGCTCTTGTTTTTTGGCTTTCGCAACCGTGCCAGTGTTGGGTGAATTTGGGTTTCTCCAGCACATCGCTGTCTGTCTTCGACCCCGTTCTGTCAATAGGATTTGACAAGAGAAGTTTGATGCTCATTGGTTGATGGCGAAGCGAGGTTATAAGTTGTGTATCCGTTGATTTGATTTAGCTGAGTTTTGCATTTAGATGCCTTTGTCTAAACTTAGGGTTTGTGTTACTTAACTAAGATTTTAGCACGAAGAGAATGTTACTTGGTTTAGTAGGGTGGCTTTCATCTTTTTATATATCTTGCTTTGTAGTTTTGGTTCTGTTGAATGTTGCCCCATGAATTAGTCAGGAGGAATGTTTTAAACTTTGTATAATCCGATTCATTAAGTTCTTCTGATCAGTGGATTCATTTTGCTCCATTGGATTGTTTGTTTTGCTTGACCAACTTACTTTAGAGGAATTCATTGCCCATGCATCAAGTGTAAACTGTTTAAGTATCAGAAAGAATCGTGTAGACTTCTTGTGACTGGAGGAGAAGATCACAAGGTCAATTTGTGAGCGATATTGGGAAACCGAGCTCATTGCTGATTAGTTCAAATTCCGAAATTCTCTTCGACTACTCATTTGTGCTTCTCTAGATTTGTCATAATTTTTAAACTCACGGCTTCTAATAGGTGCTTCTGTTTCTACTTCTTGTGGTAAATATAAACTAATAGCTCGAACCGAATTGAAATAGACACGGTTTAATTAACCAAAGGATAATTCTTTCATGGACTTAAATCGACTGTTTTTTTTTTATCAGCTCCACTTATTTTTTCTTTTTAATTGCATGTTAATGTTAATCCTATAACTTCTCATTGTCTGAAACTTTATCTAATTTGGCAAGGAGACCCAACGTTTGGGTACATCTTTACGTGCTATGACAGGATATCACTCTTCTTTTTTTGAGTAAATATGCAAAGCCTGTCTAGTCACACAAGTCCAGTTGAATGTGTAGCTTTTGATTCAGCAGAGGTTTTGGTGGTTATAGGAGCTTCTACTGGTGCAATAAAGCTGTGGGATTTGGAGGAAGCAAAGAGTAAGTCTATTCTTTTCACTCCATTGATTGTTTCAAGTTAAAATAAAAAAAAAAAACACTTGCTAAACAGTTGGTGGCACAGCTTGCTAAGTAGTTTAAGTACCAAGATATGGCACCTGAAAATTGGAACTCATGACACATGCACTGTAATGGAATGCATAAGTTAATGACTCAAGGAAGCATACAATTGAAATAATCCTGTTGTTTGGTCTCAGTTGGGCTTGGGAACCTAATTGCTTGCATCCCAAGTTTGAGTCATTAATTTTGTTGATTAGGACCTTCACATAACAATTCCTTTACTTTTTAAACCAAAGCTTGTATTTGGAGAATTTTTGGCATTTTCTAAATTGCTTTATGGTTCTTGTTGAAGTGTTGTCGTTCACACCCTTACCGAACACAGAATTAATTGCACTGCCATTGAATTCCATCCATTTGGTGAGCTCTTTGCATCTAGTTCTTACTGGATGCTAATCTAAAGATCTGGGACATCAGAAAAAAGGGAATTAGTACCATTAGATACACTCCTGATGGTCGTTGGGTTGTTTCTGGTGGACTTGATAATGTTGTAAAGGTAACCATAAAGCCATTGATATACCCCTCCCCCTCAACCCCCCAAAATAAATAAATAAAACTATAAATAACAACTTCTAAAACTATCTAAAAAGGTATGGGATCTAATAGCTGTAAAGCTTCTACATTTACATTCCACAAAGGACAAATTACCTGCATAGATTTTCACCCCCTTGAGTGCCTGCTAGTCATAGGTGAGTATGGCTTTTGTGTTATCTCTGTGACATATGCATATGTATATTATGTTTTCTTTTTCCGTTTGAGATGCCAAGACTTTATACATATCCATAGTTTAATGATCACCTTATTTATCATATCGAATGCATTTCCATTTATAAAAGTTTATGCACATTTATTGACTTGGTTTTCAAGAAGTGAACTGTCAATTAGGCTTCTTATGAACTTAGGAATCTCCTGTATTGAGATAGTTGTCTATTTACAGAAAAATCTATTCACCTACAAATAGACCGTAGATGTATAGAACAGGACCTCTTATAATTATAAAGATTTGAAAAGTTGAAAACTATGTAAGGGTTACCTGGTTCTTTCTCCTCCCTCACACATTTGCTGAATACATTTTCACAGGGCTTTCATTTAATAACTTGTAAATTCTAGTTCTTATAATCTTTGAATATTTCCTTTTTTTTTTTTTGCTTTCTATTTGTCCTTTATCAGGCTGCTTCAAACATCAAATATAAAATTATAAATATTCCCTCAACTCATTCCATCTGTGGAGGTCTCATCCTCAACTTCTCTGTCTTGTACTATGAGATTATGAATGCCCCGAAAAGGTAATTTCAGATTTCTGGTTTAATGTATTAAGAGAGTTTAGACGTTTACATTGCTCTATTATTTAAGGCTTCTTATTTGTAGTGTCTTTTGTCCTTTGGACTCATTCATTGGATTTCTTTATATTATAGAAGGTGAAGTTTAGAGGAAAAGTTATTTTATGTTGGATAATATCCTTATTCTTCTTAGAATTGTATCTATGCTTTTTCCTAGCTTTTTGTGTTCTGTTATTTTTTGGAAACATAAGGGGAGCTTAGAAGAGAGTTTTTTTTTTTTTTTAGTTGGGAAGTATCTAATATGGATGAAGTTAATTTAATATGATACTTGATACAAAATTTGTGTTTTATGTTTGGCTTTTGATCATCTACAAAAAAAATGTCGAGCCCCAAAATTTCTGTCCTATTTTAATTTTTCAACACTAATTAATTTCTATCCTTTATTTTATGTAGGAGAACAATTTGCACCTGGGAATTGTTGCTAGCAACAGATTGGTGGAGCCATGGAAGAAGGGATCCAATAGTCTAGGTCAAGTGTGGGATTGAGAAAGTGAAATACCAAGTAACCCCAAGTAAGAAATGGTCAACCAGATGGGCAAACATTAATTTTGAAATCATTAGAGTTATTCACTATTTGGTTAGACATCACATCTCCTAATCGGAAACCTTTCTTCTTTTTCCACTGAACAATCGTCTTTATCCTTCAGAAATTTGTATTGATCTGATTAAATGAACACCTCTTTATATATAAACTAATTTCTCTTTATTCTGTATTGTTTCTATTACGAAGAATCAAGAACTGGGATTGCCTAAAGATGTAATTGCTATTAATTTTCTTCATTTTTTACTCTCCCAATTAATTAGTATTATTCGCTCATGCTTATCATGGGCACCCTCGCTAGTTTATTTTTAAATCAAATCATTAAAATCTAACAAGTCAAAATTAAAACTCTTATGGGTCTTAATTGTTTTTCATAAAATCTACTCTCTCTCTCTCTCTTTCTTTCACACACACACATTAATAGTCAATGTTTGTAATATCTTCCTTCTCTATTAAATCCCTCTTTTTTTCTTAAGCTTACTCTGGGAAGAGTATAAATGCTATTTGTATTTATACTTTTCCCAAACTAAGCCTAAACCTCTCTTAATCTCTTTTGGTTCTTTCTATTAAAATAGAGGTGTAAATTAAATGAATTGGGTTAGGTTAAGGGCCAACCTAAATATTAACCCTAGCTTGGACCCAAACAAAACAGGCGCTGATTTTGAAAATGTTAGAGATGGCATTGTTTTTGAGAATGTCGGGTATGGTATGAATGGCCAATTTGCTTGAACATATAAGGTTTAGAAAATCGCAATGTATTGATCGACATGGTCCGATATGTATCATTCTAGCAACACCTTGATACATGGAACACTACAAATCTAGTAGTTTTGTTCCTTTTTATCTGTATCGGATCGATATGGATTAGTATCGGATTGCTTTGGGTCTGTATCGACTGATATAGGACCGATATTTTGAATGTATCAGTGATACATATTATAGTATTAGATTCTCTCTCTCACTCTCTCTCTCTCATAAATAAGACAATTTAATAATTCTTTGTTTCTCTAATAATTCATACCTTTAAGGAAACTTGCCCTAAATAACTCCTCATTAAAGCAATAAATTCGAAGTTGTCTTGTTATTAAACCAGCATATTTTAAACTACAAATAAGAAAGGTAATTAAAGCTACAAATAAAAAAGGTAAGGAAAATTGAGCTCTGGTAATTTGATTGTAATAAACATAAACAAACCACTACACCATATTCAATTGTTGATTACAATTGTATGTATTATTATTCTTAAGCAAATATTTTTTTTCTTAATGGATGTTCATTAATTAATGTTAAAATTGATTATTAGAATTTATATACTAATAAACATTAATATAAATTATGTTTATTTTCTGAAAAATTAATACACACTTTACTCCTTCCATTATCTTCAACAATTACCAATTTGTCCCTATATCTCACATTTTATATATACTATTGAGATATGGGTTTGTATGTTTAAATAACATGCTTTCTTTATAAGTGATGTTGCGCGATTTAGTAGCTCCCTCGTGTCAGGTGACTCGGACTCTGATTCGGATAGTCCTTGTCAGGGTCGAGCTATGTTAGGCTGAGTTGGAGGTGGCCGAGCTGATATGTTCTGCAAGAAGGAGAGTTAGAGTGCCCGGGCTGTCTTTACCCGGGGTGGGCACTCCAGTGCTTAAGTCAGAGAGTTTCTTTGAGAGTCTTCTAGAGAATGAGAGAGCTTGAGAGCTTATAATCACGTGTACCTTTACAGGTAGAAATGAGTGCCTTATATAGGTATTAGTGGACTGAGCCCCTTTACAACGGGTCTCATCTTCTCGTGGAGCCGTTTCCGCTTGGTTAGGTGAGTTATTATTATGTTAGTTATGTGTTCTACGCGGGGGTTATGATTTGCTCGAGTAACTCTGAGGTGTATGATGCGGTAGGCCGGTCCAACGGTCGAGGCATTAATGTTCCGGAGATCTCGGGCTGGTAACATATCTTCAGGACAAGTTAGTGGGCTCTCCTCGTAAGTGGCCATAGGTTCCTATTGCTCGGTCGGTCTCTGAGGCAGGTCGCTATGAGTTGGGAGACCTATTAGCTCGGCCTGGGTGAGGTGTTTTAGGCTAACTTGCCGAGCTAGTTTGCTTACTTAGCGCCGAGGTGTCGTTTGCAGGCCACGTGTTGTGATGTGATTAGGAGGACCAAATTACCCCTCATCAATAAGTGTTAAAATAACTTATTTAAGGTCATGTAAAATTTATATTTATTGCTATAAATGTACTTTTTAAGATTTATATAAGTTTCTTCATGTATCCATGTGTATCTTGATATTTTGTTTGTGTCCATGCGTATTCAAAGCATATCTTGAAACATCTCTTAAAATTATCTTTTTGATACTCCTTACGTTTCCGATACTTTGAACCTTGAACATATATTGGATGGAAATACTTAAATGAAAAAAGAAAGAAAAAATAATAATAAAGGAACATGAATTCATTTAAAAGTTAATTTTCATCATCAACTAATTGTTGAATCTGGTAAGACTCAAGAGGCTGGTTAAGCGGTTAAACATATATAAACACTCCCTCTTGGTTAGCATGCATAGATGTTTGATATGTGTTGCTACCAAACTACCCCCTATTGGATGGGCATGAATATAGAGAAAGGGTTTATTGACTATGATGCCAGAAAGATGTGATACTGGAAAAAACTTACAACCAATCAACTTGCATAAAAAAAAATAATTAGGTGGATTATCATCAAAAGTCATAGGATATCGGTTGTGCATCATGTCTTTCCAGCATTATAGATTGATTTTCACTATAAGAAAACAGAAAAGTAGCTCATATTCATAAGGTTCAAAGTACCAGAAACGTAAGGCGTATCGAAAAGATAATTTTAGGAGACGTTTCAGGATATGCTTTGGATACACATGGACACATACGAAAAATCAAGATATGCATGGATACATTAGGAAAAATATATAAATCTTAAAAAAAATAAATTAATAACAATAAATATAAATTTTAGGGTCAAAGTAAATTTTGAATTTGAATACTATCATAAATATAGTAATTAATTATTAATTAAGAGAGAAAAGAAGTTATTAAGAGAGAGAGGTAATAATTATAGGGGATTAGGAGTTTTTTAGGGCAAGTTTTCTTAAGGGGGCATTTTTCAGATTAACGTGAGGATTAGGTAAGTGATACCCATCTCCTAGGTGGGTAAAGTGGCTCTATACAATTTTTGGTATTCATTTGGTTAATGTATTAACTAACGATATGATGGATGATGGATGATGAATGGGTGGTGCAATTGCAGCATCAATGGTGTCGGGTTCGGATGCTGCAAAAAGATGCCAAGTTGCTCAGGAAGGCATAGGTTGTGATCTCGCCTCATGCCGCCAGTGGTGCCTCCAATCCTACAACGGCAATGGTATTTGCGCACTCCTGTTGGATTTGGTTCCTTTCGTTGTGTTTGTTTTTACAATTGTGATTGACTTCAAATAATCCATCTCTCTTCCCTTTTCCCCCTTTTTTTTGTTGGTCATTATCATCCTGGAATTCAGCTTCCTCCCAAGTGTCTAAATAAACAAGAATTGCACTAGTTGTTAATTCCCTTTCTCTTTACCATCTCTTCCTTTAACCAAATGCATATATATTAAATAAAAGAGTGGCTTTTGCGTTGTATGCAAGGTTCAAAGTATTGATACATATCAGCTCGTATTGGTCGATGACTTCTCGATACGCCCCTACAGGGGTTGTATCGGGTCAGACCATGGTTTAGAGGGTAATCGGGGCTTAAACTGATCCCTTTGAAGCGGTTTTGAAAAAATAAATAAATAAAACATAAAAAAAGCACAAATATAGGCCGATACGCCCTACCAGCATATCGGCCTGTGTTGATACTTTGAACCTTGGTTGTATGTTCTTAGAACGTGAACAATTATCTATACTACTTATAAAAGTGCGAATGATGATGTATATTATTGGATTTTGGAATATTTCTTTACTAAAATACCCCTCTTTTTGAATTTAGTTCATCTTCATTGAAATGCCAGAAAATGTAATTAAAAGAATACGCCCTATAAGTACATTCAATTACCTAGCATTAAGTCTCCATTTAAGTCATCAAATAAATCACATTCTCTCACATTGAATTCAACATTTATACTTTTGTTTATCATCATTAAATTCCACTAATAAATCCATACACATTAATTATTATTAGAATGTAATTTTATATTTAAAAAAACTTAGAAATGAAATCATATTTTTCATCTAGGTGGTGCTAAGTAGTTCAACCATTTGGGTCAAATGGATAATTTCATGATGTCATAAATAAATAATACAAATTTAAAAATATCAAAATTACTTTTGTTTATCATTATTAAATTCCACTAATAAATCCGTACACAATAATTATTAATAGAATGATTTTATATTTTTAAAATAAACCTAGAAATGAAATCATATTTTCCATCTAGGTCGTGGGTAAGTACTTCAACCATTTGGGTCAAATGGATAATTTCATGATGTCATAAATAAATAATACAAATTTAGATATATAAAAAATACAAAAATATTAAAAAAGAAATTTTAGAAAAAAAATGGACACGTTTCTTTTATTATATATTTGTCATATTAAAAAAATAAGTATGATAAAATACACATAATTTTATTACTGATGGACATCAAATATATAACTTAAAACCGATGGGAAATTAAACCATCTTCCTATCTGGGGGTGGGTTAGTGGTTCAACCTTTCAGGTCAAATAGGTTAACCCATGTCAAATGGATCAACACATGATGTTATTATTAAATGACAAAATACATAAAATTCTAGAAAATGTAGAAATTTGTCGATAAATTTGGGTACATTCTATAATATTATATATTCATCATATAAGAAAGGTGTGATTAATGAGAATTATTTTCATTAATGATAGAAATGAGATAAAAATTAGGATAAAAAATAAAGAGTATTGATGCAGCACGATCCGGACACTCCTAGCTAGCTGCTGACTGGCTCCTTGTTGGCAACGAATGGCACCTGAGAAGAGGAAGATGAAGGATTTTCGGGGGATTTGCCCAGCGGGAATACTCCGAAGCTTAAGTTAGAACGCTGGGGAGGAAGAAAAGAGGGTAAAAGGCTAAGAGTGTGGGTTGCACTAGATCACTATGTCTCGAGATTAGCTCGTGAGCAAGAGTCCAATTTCAGATCTAATTCAAGAGAGAGTCCTTTTCTCCGCTTAAAGGGCTTTTATAGGGGCATTCTTGTCAAATCAGGCGTAACCGCCACTGGGCTCCTATCACAGTCGTTACCTGCCAGGGCTGCGCAAGTGATCGTTACAATGTACCACCCGCTTGGCTGAGTGACACATCTTTGAAGGGACAGGCACGCCACTATCTGTCGAGAGACGTGGGGCAAACTGTCAAACGGGCAGGGACTGTGCCGTCAGTCGAGAGACGTGGCGCAGTTTAACGAGTACGGTCTTGTCAGATAGAAGCTTCTTGAGGGTGTAGCATTGCTTATCCGTGAGCTACCCTGTTGCCCAGCGAGCTACTTTGTAGCAAGCTCTTAGGAGTACTTCGGGGTGACCCTGTTGCCCAACGAGCTACCCTGTTGGTCTTCGGGGCAGTTCTTCTGCCCAGGTGCTGGAGCGAGCTGGTTTCCCTAGCTCGCGAGCTGAAATAGCCTTGGAGTATTCCCTTCGCAACCTGTGGGCAGCTCGGGGGACCTGGAGCTCGCGTTGTAGCGAGCTCCCCCTATAGCGATCTATGACGTAGCGAGCTGCTCTACAGACTCGTACTTAGTTGTGGTCAGGTCACGATGCTGAGCTATTGCTCCTATTGAGTCAGATACACGTGTCATCGTTTTAGTAGGACGGGTCAAATCATCCTCCATCAAGTATTAATGTCTAACACATGACCTGACTAACCAAACATATCAGATTTGATCATAGGCAAGTGGTTTGGTAGGGATGCAAACAGATCAAATCAGATTTGAATCAAGGTATATTCAAATCTAATATGATCCAAAAATTCGACCAGATCTCATAAATATTGATTCGAATCCGAATTTGATCAATGTCAGATATATGAATATGATATGATATGATCTAGAGATTCGAATCCAAATCTCTCTCTCTCTCTCTCTCTCTGTTCAGCCGTTTCAGCGATAGCAACGGCATGAGCTTTAGACTTCAGGCTTGGGCCTAGGCCCGGGTTTCGGGGTTTTATGAGGGTTGGGCTTGGGCCCAAGTTGTAGGCCCGATGGTCGGACTAGGCTCAGGCTTGGGCCTTAAAAAAATCGTTAATGAAGAGTGAAAACCTAGCCCGGCCCAACCCATAAACAGGTCTATTGTCTAATGACCCCCCCACTAGGGAGGTCAGAGAGAGGTGGGAACACCTATACAACATCCTTAATCGGTTCCCTACATTTTCCTACCTTTTTCTTTCAAACCAAACACTACATTAAAGTTTTAAGTATTTATCCCGTTTCTTTTTATAAAGCAATATATATCATTACCCGTTATTCTTAAACAAGAACAACGTTCGTCCCTAGCTTCTCATATGACCAGTATTATTACCAAGATTTTAATTGATAAACATTTGTGAGGGGAGGTTTTGTCCAATGATGTTAAATACATACAACTAAAACGACTATAAAAGGGGTAATATTGGCTTTTTAAAAATACTAGTAAATGTGAATGTGCTTTTGCACCTTAAAATTTTAAATTGCAATAAAAATTATTATCATCACAATTATTATTATTATTATTATTTAATTTTGTATTCCATTTTCATCATAAATAAATATAATTTTTATTTAATATGATGAATATATAACCTTGCTTTCAGATCAATTTTAAATTATATATTTCATCTACACTATATAAATAATGTTTGTTTATCATTCTTAATTTTTATTTTATATAATTAATATATAATATTAGATATGTGTCCACTTTTTTTGTAATTCTTATTTTTTTTATTATTGTACTTTTTTATTTTTTAAAATTTTATTATTTTACTATAACATCATTGGTTAATCTGTTTGATCCAAACCACTAACCCACCACCCAAACCCTTTATTATTGCATTTCCATCATTGATAAAATTACGTATAATACTTATTTTTGTTCAGTAGAATGAATGTATAATATTATAGATGGACCCAATATTTTTTTTATAAACATATAACATCAAATATGTGCCCAAATTGCTCTCTAATTTTTCTTTATTTTTGTGATTTTTTGTATTTTATTTTAAGTTTTATTATTTGACTATGACATCATTTAATTTAATTTAATTTCAAGGTTTATTTTAGATTTGTAATTCCATTTTCATCGTTAATAAAAATATTTCTTACATTTCATACTCAATTTTATTTAATATAATGAATATATAATATTAGAGATATGCTCATTTCATACCCATTTGAACCAAATGGTTGAATTGCTTACCCGCCATCGGGAGGGAAGAAAATGATTTTGTTTTCAAATATTTATTTTTATACTATTTAAATCAATGTTGTAGATTTAATTAATAGGAATCCTATTTAAAAGGGGTATTTTTGTCTAGAAAAATTCCAGAAATCTTAGACCCTATTCATAATTTTTATAGTAATATTAGTAAAAGAGTACGCGCGTTGCACGTGACAATATCAAATGATAATAGCTACTCAGCAACCAAATGATTTTACTAGTTGAGCCATTAACCTATTTAATTAGGAAAATGGACTATGATTAAAACATTAATTCATTTTTTCTTTGTATTTTAGCCATTTCTATCTTTACTAACAATAATTCTTATTTTTCAAACATATTTTTATTTTATATGAAGAATATATAATATTAATGCATGTTCAAATTTTCTATAAAATTTATAAAAAAATTATTTTTTTATTATTATTTAATTTATGAGATAATAAAAATTGCTTATTTACCAAGAGGAAATGCAATTCCAATATATTGTTTGAATATTGGTTTTTAATATTGTGGTCAAATCAATTATTTATATATATATAGTATATATATTATTTATATATAATATATATGTTATTATTCATTTATGTATAAATATGTTATTTATATTGCATTTTTGTAAACTTTTTATATGATGGAAATAGTTGAAAATGCTTATATTTTTTGTTTTTTTATTTCAACTTTTATATTTTTCTTTTTCTTTTAATAATTTACTACTTTTTAAAAAATTGAATTGAATCGTATCAAATTCAAATATCTGATATCTTGATTGGATTTGGATTCGAATCAATATTTATGAGATTCAATCGAATATTTGGATCAAATCAGATTTGAATATACCTTAATTTAAATCTGATCTGATTTGTTTGCATCCCTACCAAACCACTTGCCTATAATGACATAGCTAATTAAATTATTGAACCATTTGACATGGTTACTGAGGTCATGTGTTAGACATTAATGCTCTTTATTTTTTGTCATAATTTTTATCCTATTTCTATCATTAATGAAAATAATTTCATTAGTCACACTTTTCATATGATGAATATATAATATTATAGAATGTACACAAAATTATCGACAAATTTATACATTTTCTAGAATTTTATGTATTTTATTATTTAATAATAACATCCATTTGACATGGATAGTTTAACCACTAATCCACCACTTGGATAAAAAATCATGTATTCCATTTTCATCATCGATAAAAGTAATTCTTATTTTCACGTTTATGTTTATTTAATATGATGAATAAATAACAATAGAATTGTATCAAAATGCTTTATACAAAGCTTATATTTTTCTTTGAGTTTATATATATATATATAACCATGTATGTATGTATTTAATATTCATTTGATCCAGAATGTTAGATCATTGACCTACCTACCATCTAAATATGGAAATAGTTTCATTTTCAAACAGGTTTAAAATTTTTCATTTCATTTATATCATTGATAAAATAATTATTATTTATCATACTTTTTTTATATTATTAGTATATAATATTATAGATGAAAGGTTGAACCATTAACACACCCCCTAGATAGGAAAATGGTTTAATTTCCCATCAGTTTTAAGTTGTATATTTGATGTCAATAATTAATAAAATTATGTCTATTCTATCATAGTTGTTTTTTAATATGACAAATATATAATAATAGGAACGTATCTATTTTTTTCAATTTTTTTTTTTATATTTCTAAATTTGTATTATTTACTTATGACATCATGAAATTATCCATTTGACCCAAATGGTTGAAGTACTTACCCACGACTTAGATGAAAAATATGATTTCATTTTTAGAATTATTTTAAAAATATAAAGTTTCATTCTATTAATAATTATTGTGTATGGATTTATTAGTGGAATTTAACGATGATAAACAAACATATTTTTTATATTTCTAAATTTGAATTATTTATAAACAACATATGAAATTATCCATTTGACCCAAATGGTTGGATTACTTACCCACCACCTAGATGAAAAATATGATTTCATTTCTATGTTTATTTTAAAAATATAAAATTTCATTCTATTAATAATTATTGTGTATGGATTTATTAGTGGAATTTAATGATGATAAAAAAGTATAAATGAAGGATTCAATGAGAGTGAATGTAATTTATTTAATGACTTAAATGTAAGACTTAATGAGAGATAATTGAATGTATTTAATGGTATTCTTTTAATTACATTTTCTATCCTTTCAATAGAGATGAACTAAATTCAAGAAGATGGGTATTCCAATAAAGAAAAATTTCATAAGCCAATACCTCCTCATTCGCACTTTTATAAATAGTACACACACACATACATTGATGCACCATGCATGATTGCATATTTGCATATTTGCATACAACCATACATGTATATATGGTACTTGCATAGATGTATGTTTATATAATAATTATACATATAAACATAAATCTAAGTCAACTTATGGTTGGCTAAAGATGAAACCCTAACCCAATTTGAAGTTAGGTCAGGTCCATGCTTTTCAATGCTAACTCAAACTTCAATCCGATCCCACCCAGCCCTACTTTTTTTTCCCATATTGGGTTCAAGCTAACCCAACCAAAATTGCAACCTTAGTTCACGGACAATCTCAGTTGGGTTGAGTGGTTCAAAATTCAAAATCAATTCAATAGTTATATTTTAGGGTTTAACTTTAATTCAAATTACACCTCGTTGAGAGGGTGGCCAAATTTTGTATTACTATTTGTAAATGAGATTTAATAGAGTTTAAACTAGTAAAAAATAACTTTAAAATGAATACATGTTTATTATTTTTTATTAATATGGTTTGACAAAAAATTCTAAACCTTTATTAATGTAATCATTTTAAATGGAATTTAAATTAATAAAAATAAATCTAAAATCAACAATTTTGTATTGTGTATTTTGTACTAAAATTAAGTTTACTAATATTTTTTATCAATCTCTCTCTCTCTCTCTCTCTCTCTCTCTCTCTCTCTCTATATATATATATATATATATATATATATATATATATATATATTATAAAAAGGAAGTCTAAGAATTTTCTCCTTTTTTGAATTTTTTTATTTTTTAATTCCATGTCATTTTTAAACAATCAATAATATGCTCTCCTTCTCCATAAAAAATTACCTAAAATCTCTCTCTCTATCTCTCTATCTATCTATCTATCTATCTATCTCCCTCACACACACACACACACACACACACGTTCCCACTTCCCAATTTCTCTTAAATTATCTCTAACTCCTATTTATCTCTTAAATTATCTCTAATTTAGTTGATAGATTCCCTCCTAAACTATCTCAAATTCCTATTTATCCTCTCCCCCACTTTTTATCTACATCTATCTAAAGAAAGTGTCACATTAAAAGTATTTATTCAAAATACAAAAATTAATTATAATAGATTTAATAATATTCGTATTATTAATAATTCTATATTTTTACAAAATTTATCATAAAATTATGTAGTAACAATATAAATTATAATTTTACAAATTATTCAATTTAAATATTATTCAAATAATAAAAAATTAACATTAAAAAATAAAATATTATTTAAATATTTCAATAACTAAATATCTTAAATATCAAAACATTAAAAATATATAATAATTATATAAAAATATTTAATATCACGTAATAACTTTAAAATAAATAAAATTCAAATAATGAAAAATTTTAAATATTATACATATGATTTAAATGTTTAAATAACGAAATATTTAACATGACTAAATTTTAAATAGTTAAAATAATGAAATCATGAAATAATTTAAATTTTTCTTAAAATGGAAAATAATTATAGTAGATTTCACAATATTCATATTAATAATAATTTAATATTTTACAAAATTAACAACAAATTATGTACTAATAGTACTAATTATAATTCTACAGATTATTAAATTCAATAAATAATTAATATTTTAAAATTTAAATAACTATATTATTTAAATAACTAAATAATAGTGTAAATAATTAATTTCTCTTATATCAATTAATAATTATAGAAAATAAATTTCAAAAAAATTAATATTTATTAGTAATAATTTTATGATAATAGTGTATATTCATTATATATTTAGCTTTGCTAAGCGAAAGCTAAACAAAAAAAGATATATAAGAGTATATAATTGTTTTATATTTTAACATTTTAATAACCAATTCGGTAGAGTTCCACTTGAGTTGGTTGGTTTTCTAGTATTTCTGATCAGCTTTGTTTCAACAACTTTCCAACCCAATCAAGTTTGGTCAATTTCGGTTTGGCCATTTGTAAACCGACCAAGTTAGGCCAATAATTATTTATTATTTATTTGATATATATATATTCAATAATTATTTATAAATATATTTTTGTTTTGTTATTTAATAGAAAATTGTCAATAATTATTGGAGATTAAACAACTATTATTTAACTTTTGAAATTTAATTTATTGTATTTTTTATAAATTTATTTTCACTAATTATGTATTTTTTATAATTTATTGATTAATATTTATTAGAGATTAAACAATTATTTGATATTACACTATTTATTGGTTAATTTAATATATTTTCAATATTTATTGTATTTTTGTAATTATTGTATTTTCATTATAAATTAATTGTCAATAATTGTGTATTTTTGCTATAAATTTTCAATAATGATTGGAGATTAAACTATTAATTTAGATAAAATTAAGAGTGCTCAAAGATTGGTTCAGTTCGGTTATAAGCTATTTTCCCTACTAAATTGACTTGGTTAGGTTGAGAGTTTGTCACCCAAAACTGACTGACTATTAGTGAAAATCTGTCAAATCGGGTTGTATTGATTTGGGTTTATTTTCTGCTTGGTTTATTTGTTCAAAAGATTTAAGCTTAAAAATTGAATTTAAATTTAATAAATTTCAATGGTATTATTAAAAATAAATTAAAAAAAGAATTAAATTTATGATATAAAATATTTTAAACTAAGAAATATGGGAATTTTCCCACTTTTCCGTGTTAAAAAATCATAATTAAAATATAAATTATTAATATATCTATGGTTGGGTTGGTTCACTTTTGGTCGGTTTATAAATGGCCAAACCGAAATTGACTTAACTTGGTTGGGTTGGAAAGTTGTTGAACCAAAGTTGATCAGTAATACCAGAAAATCGACCAACTCTGGTGGAGTTCTATTGAATTGGTTATTAAAAAGTTAAATATAAAACGATTATATACTCTTATGTATTTCTATCAAAGCGAGAGATGTAATTTAGACATGAGATGGTAGAAATTGTACTAAAAATGCATAAAAAAAGTAAAATATAAAAAAAAAATGACTAAGAAAAGATGAAGAGAGGACATTAACACATGGACAAATATGATTATCAAAGTTGCCCCTAACTGCCTGACCGTTCCCTATGACTAAATTGTAATTTTTTATCATATCTGTTTTTTTTTTCTTTGTGGGGGTGGGGGTGGGGGAGTATTACATAATACACATAAAGGGTAATTTAGAGGTAGGGAAAGAGAGGGTGCACGCGAAGGCAGTGGGTTTGATCATCCACATCCATTTTTTGGAGGCTCAACTACTGAGTCATTGCAAGTTTGGTTATAATTATAATTGAACCATGGCTTCAGTTTTATAGAAAATTACCATAATGTGCCCTGTTGAATGGGTGCCCTGGTTGTTTCTTTGTTTGTTCCTATTTGTTCTTGATGATGTTGTTGTGGTGGATATTTTTTATTTTAAAAAAAACAAAACCATATACATTGAAAATGCCAATCAGCTAACCAGCAATAGGGTTTTAGAGAGAGTTTGGATCAAATCCTACTAGCACCAAGATTCTACTTTTGGAGGGGGGGTGGNGGGGGTGGGGGGGCAATGGGTATGGGCTCCCCATTGTTGTGTATAATACTATAAACCAGAAAAAAAAACTAGTAATCTATCCTTTTGTATCTTGCCTTATCCTTTATTTCCACTAGGGGTGTTCATAATTCGGTTAACTGAACCATGGCCCTTTTTTGTAAACCGAACTGATGGTATTGATTTTTTCATTTCGCCAATTCGAAACTGAATCAGTACCACCAGTTAACTAGTCCGTCGGTTTCGGTTTTTTAACTGATTCAGTTCTTCAATTTTTCGGTTTTTTATATTTATAATATATATTATATAAATATATGTATAATATTATATATAAATAATAAATGATATATAATATATTATAAATATTTTAAAAATATATAATATATATAATATATTTATAAATAAATCATTTTAAATACAATATAAGTATATATTTATATATAATAAATATATATTTATATATAATACATAGAAAATATGTAACATATATTAAAAATATATATAAAATATACATATAAATATATATACCGATTGGTTTGACTAACCGTAGGTTTTTTTATAGATTAACTGGAAACTGAACAGATCCTTTGGTTTTTCAAACCACTGCCGAAATCACACATACTGGTTCTTCTCGCCTTAATGATCATCACCCTTTCGGATGTCTTGCTTAATTATACTTCCTTTTAAATTCAATCTTTTATTTGTCAGTCAACTAACTAACAGATACGATTGTTCCGTCACTTTTTATTATGATCATTGTGTTGTAGAGGACCTTTCGCCAATTGGAATACTTCAATATTGACATACCGCATAACCAGTCCCTTCTCTTCTACAAACCTCTTTTGAAATATGGCACCGTCGGCTCGGTCATCCCGGCACATTTTCTATGAATAAATTTAAGGGTTGTTTGGTTTGTAGTTGGAATTGGAATTGGAATCGAAATTCTTCAGAATCGGAATTAGAATGATCCATTCTCATAATTTATTTGGTTCAAACAGGAATATGAATGAGATTTTATTCTCAAGGGAGAGGCAAGAAATGACCATTCCTTCAAATGGAAGAATGTCATTCCAGCAGGAATGGGAATGGGATTCCGATTCCGCCCAACCAAACAGTTGGAATTGAAATAGCCCATTCCGATTCCGATTCCAGACCCTTATTCCTGCAAACCAAACAGACCCTTATATACATACCTCATTCCCACCTGCACCACGGATGAAAACTGTCGCATCTGTCCACTTGCCAAGCAAACACGGTTACCATTTCCCTCTAGTTCCATCTCTACCACTTCGCCTTTTCAATTGATTTAGTGTGATATATAGGGTCCCTACACTGTACCCTCCTCATTTACGGGTGTTCGTTTTTTTTTTTGTTTTTTTAACTATTGTGGATGACTTCACTAGATGTACATGAGTGTTCTTCATGCATTTCAAATCTGAAACTTGTTCATTAATTCAAATCTTCTTCGCTTATGTTCAAACACAATTTCATTATTATATTAAGAAGATCCACACTGATAATGGTTTTGAATTCTTTTCTCAACCAATGCAATCCTTTCTCTCCTCTCGTGGGGTCTAAAAGTCGACCAAAATCTGTTCAACCGAAATAAATGAACAGTATATAAATAAAATTTTACCTCCAGTTGCCATAACCTCTGCGCAAGGATCTCCCATAGTAATAGTTGTTTTGATCGAATCCTCTTTCTTCTTCCTTGAATCGAACCCCGTCAGTCTTTAATTCCTTGCTTCGGATTGATACAGTCGAGCAATTCAGCAGTTACACACCGATTACAGTTAGTGACTTGCGAGAACTGTAATATCTCCTTAGAACTCTATTCGATCTCTCTTGTATGCTAACTATCTAGTTCAGTGTTGATAGGGAGCATTCTTTTTCTCTTTCATGGGAGAGCTGAATGAGAGTGAAGTTTGGATCCTCTCTCTAGTCATTCTCTTAGGCAATCTTCCTAGCAAAGGTCTTGCCTAATTAAAGGGAATTCAATTCCCATAATTTCTGTCAATCAATCAACCCCATGGTTTCTAAAATTGTAAATGGGACATTTAAAATTCAAATTTGAATATCATAAATCCCTTAAATTATGGAGTTATTTTATCAGGATATTGTTTTAAGTCCAATACCCTCATAAATGAGCTCTAATTAGGGTGATTGGATTTGGACCAATTCAATCTGGAACGTGGCCACCATGATGGGCCACAATTCAAGTCCTACCCAATGGATAATTTTTCTAACAATCTCCCACTTGGCCCGAAAAGTGGCCATAGAGAAAGTTACATGTATGTATGTATATATATGACCATGCTGTGTTTACTATCTTATATTTTAGATTTTTTTCAATACAATCTAAAATTTATATGAATAAACTATGAAATATGAAAATTATATATGTGGATAATTTTATTTAGATAAATTATTACCATAAACATATGATTAATTTTAAGACAAAAATGAATATAAATATAAATACTTCATAAAATAAATAAATTGTACCCTTAATGCATAAAACAATACAAATAATTTTAGTATGTATTTATATATTAATTATCTAACTTATATAAACAGAGTTATAAAAATAGAATTAAAATAACATAAGGCTTGTATTAAAAAGAATATATATGTAATAAAAAGAAAATGTGTAAATTAGATATAAAATGAAATAAATCGTTTGCCTACATACATACATTGCATTTATATACATAAAAATTGAAACATTATATTTATACTTTAAGATTTACCCCAGGGTTTATGGCTCAAATCTTATTGAAATTACATAGGCTCACACAACCTTTTAAAATCTTATTGTTTTCGGGCCTCAAATTTATTATGGGCTAGAATTTACAAGTGGGAATTGGAAAAGTATGACTACTTCACACTCACACAGCCCAAACCACAGCAGCTATCAAGTTGAGTTAATCCACTCTCCTCACGTCGGTTATTATCTACATGCTCCACAAATCACTCCACACCGTAGATCTGTTACAAACATAGTTATTTAAAAACGGTTATATAATCAATCATAAGTGAATACACCATTAACTCCTGTTGTGTATACAAGGCCCCAAATACAGAGTCCGGATCTCCTACCAACAGAACACGTGCCAACCCCTACTAACATTATATATCACCGTACATCTCATTTTCATGAGATTGATAGGGGTTACTAGGAACGTATTTCGTTGGTAGGAGATCGCAACTCCCAAATGCAACCGATGCATCACCCCAAATTATGTCACTTTGTGGATGACGTGGGGCATTATTTATAAGATAGGCTTCAGTCAGTGCAAATCCGTTCGAACACGGTTCAAAGAGTCTTTAACATCTCCGTACTTATGTATTTTATTTCAAGGGAAGATATTCCGAATTCAAGGCTATAAAGAATGTTGAATGGAACATGCACTGACTGAATCCAGTATCGTTATTAATGGATAAATAGCTCCTACACAACAACCATCCAGCGCAGCTGGACCGGGCTCTCTGAAGTCTCAATAACTGGCACTTACCAAAAGAAAGAAAAAAAAACCTTTTGCATTGGGAAGCGTTGGTCAGAAGCAATATATGACAACAAGCATGCTGTATTATTAATGTTAAGCGTTTCGTTGAGTTAGACAGTGTGTAGTTTAAGCGTTTTAACCCCCCCCCCCATCGGCGCATTTTAATCCTTGGTTGGCTGGCAACAAGAAGGAGAGAAGGTTGTCCAGACTCCAGAGGTTGATTAAGCTGTCGGAAGAAGGTTCAAAGGAGAGGTGGCTGTCTGTAACCCTGCACGAGAATGTATGTATTTATGCAAGGAAGCATTTGCGTTTCCCGGAATTCCCAACGTCAGATCTCGTCCTGGTTCCTCACCAATCAATCAATCACCCTTCCCCCAAACCTAAATTTCCTGTATCTATCGACGTTCTTTCTTATTTAAATTTTAAGTCCTCTGCCTTTTGTTTTCTTCTTTTTCCACTCTTTGCTTCTCTCACTCCGTTGAATATGAGACAACCGAATTCACAGTTCCCATTCTCAGATCTATAAGAGAGTGGTTTGGATTTCTATCCGTTAAAATTATCGGATTCGCTATGGCGACGAGAAATCGGACTCCCCTGTTCAGAAAGCATAGAGATGCTTTGAAGAATGTTCGTGTTCCAACGATCTCTTCTTCCTCTCATTCTTCTTCTGGTTCCTCCGTTGGTATGGCGATCGAATTGCCCAACAATTCTATTCTGCATTCTAATCGGTCTTATGTTCCACTCAGTACTGAGGATCCGGGAAGTTCTAGGTACGGCCTGCTCTGCCTCTTGCTTATATTGATTTAGGAACCCTAATTTCGCATTATTTCCCTCTAGTTTCTGTGACATTATTTTGAAAATTCCGCGATTTTAATGCCATTTTGTCTTTGTTCTTCTCCCTTGATTTCTGCTATTGCATCCTAGTATGGCTACTGCTGTTTATATGTTCGTTATGATGGCGGTATTGTTTGAGCTCTTGGAATGTCATTTTTTTAGGTAAAGCTTCTTTATTTGATAACTTAATGTAAGGGAGTGGTTGCTGTAGGATCGGCAGATCCTTTGGTTTTATGGAAAGCATCGGAGTCCCTGTCAAAATACTTCAAATTATCTATTAATTTACTGTACTGATTTTCGTTACATCATTACAGGAGGCAATAGTTCTTACTTTTCATTTTATAAACTTGAAATGATAGATGTTTATGGGAAAATTAAATGGAAACTATGTCAAGTTATCATCCATTAGGTGTCATTGTCATTTTAAAATAGAAGTTCAAAATCAAAATAAATCTTGAAAGTATCTACGTAGTTATGCAAATTCAAATTGAAAAAGAAAAAGAAAACCACAAAGCAGAATGAAAAACTGATAACTTTTTCTCGAAAAAAAAAGCACCTTCTTTAAGAAACTTGGGCAATACAAAATTGAAGACCAATCAAAAGGTGAAGTTTTTCTTTCATTTTAGTTGTGAAAAACCTAATTATTTTCAACATATCAAAGTAGGGTTCAAAGGCCAATATATTGTTTATTTCCAACAAAAATATCATATTAGAGTCTTGATACAAAAGCCCCTTCTTCGAGCAACATAAAAGAGGAAAGTTAAATTTTTTAGCCACAATATTTTGATCTATTAAGTAAGGTCAAGTAGTGTGATTTGTGTTTCATGATTTATGATATGATTCAACAATTTGGCTTTAGATTGTATGTTTTCTTCAAAAAACGGTTGTATCATGCAATATGAACTGAAAACCTCATGATTCTATTCTATTCCATCCATGGTTCACAATTTCGATATTGATGGACATTTTGCCATGTAGAGATGGGAAATTTCGGGGATAATTCGCTAACTTTGCTAAGATATTTGGAAATCTAAAAAGTCAAAAAAAATTCTAAAAACATGGAGTTTGTTAATAAACCTTGAAGGAAACGCTAGAAGAAGTCTAATTGCACGTTTAAGACTAGAAAACAATAGCAAACAATTATATGAATCAAATAGGGATGATTGAGATACTTCAATGGGTATCTTCTTTCATTCTCCCTTGTAGTCTTTTATTTGTCTTCTCTTTATTACACATGTCATCTACTTTCCATTTTGAATTTATTTTTTTTGTCACTGTATTGATTAGACTGAGAATCCTCTTTTGTAGTTGAGTTCCTTCTTTATCCTTTGAGTTATACTTAGTAAGTGAACTAAAGAGTAAGACCAAAGTGGGGATATCTATACCATTCTTGAAGGGAGAGATAGATTTACCATGGACATGTGTTTTCTTGTGTGTGTGTGTGGACAATGGTCATCATCATGATCCAAGCCTTATCCCATCTATATGGGGTTGTCTACATGATTCCATTTCACCATTTTGTTATGTTTAATGCCACATCCATTGTTAATTTATTGGTGCTTAAATCATTTCTTGCTAATTCTACCCATGTCATCTTTGGTTTACCCCTAGCCCTTCTAGCCCCTTCAATCTGTAACAAACCACTTATTTTTATGGTTGTTGTTGGCGGTCTTCTATGCACGTGACCAAACCATCTTAGTCTACTTTGTCTCATCTTATCACCTACTGGAGCTATTCCTAGGCTTCTTCAAATGACTTCATTTTTTATCCTATCCTTTTCTAGTTTTTCCACTCGTCCATCTCGGCATATGCATTTTTACCACTATCATTTTTTTAGGACATATTTCTTTACTTCCCAATGCTTTGCTCCATACAACATAGTTTGTTTACAATTGTTTTATAGAATTTTCCTTTTAATCTAAGTGGTATTCACTTATCACATAAAACTCCAGATACACCCCCTTTATTTTGCTTATCCTGCTCTAATTTTGTGGACGACATCCTCAATCTCTCCCTTGTTATGAATTATTTTTTTTGTAGACTCATAAAAATGAAAATTTTATTAATATAAAAAAGTTTTACAAAGGATAAAAAAAAGAAAATTTTATCAAACCAAGGTTCATGAGAGTTTGGCAAAGTTTTAGTGCAGTTGTCAACCTGATACAACCCATCCTGTATCTAGTTTTGAGGTTGGGTAGTGTAAGACAAGCTTACACTAGTGGAGTTCACATTGGACCCTGATACTTGACAAGTAATCAATGATTGGTCATTTAATACCTAGAGGGAAGCGTATGAGAAATGTGTGTTCTCCATATCAACCATTTATCTCATATATTGTGAATACTCAACTGAGGGCACGAATTCACTTTGTTAAACCATTGGCAGAATTAGGCAGTCCTGAGAAGAGTTGCTTCAGTTGTTATGACATGGCCAGTAAAAGGGTACATAAATATGGATTCTATTTTATGGAACTTGCCACTTTTGTCAACAAGAGTCATTCATGGATTTCTTTGATTGGTAAAGTGGAGCACTTTCTTCTCTTCACTCTTTTTTTTTTTCAGGTGGTTGGGAGTGGGGGAGGGGAGGAGGGGTTGGTTGGGACTCTATTTGAAAGAATTTTGGGGAATGCAAACATGAGTCATAGTTGAGTCAATGTATTTTTTGTATATGAGGTTTAACTTAAATCCCATTCTATGTAGAAATGATCACTTAAAAATTATTTCACTTTTGATTATTTATCTCCAAAAATAAAAAAGAAACAAGAAAAAGGAAAGGGTGAGACTTTGACTCTGGACCAAGTAGAGAAGCAAAGCTCTCACATCTTTCGTATTTAGTTGCTATTAAATTCCCTACGTTCTAGTAGCTGAGTTCTAGTTCTTCTCTCTGATAGAATCTGGAGTTTAAATTCACATATGCAGTAGCTTTCTTTCAGTTATTTAAAGATATAAAGGCTGCATCCCTAGTTTTAGAAATTGGTTTTTTTGGCTTTCTTTCTAAATTCGCATATGCAGTAGCTTTCCATTTAAGCAGCGGTTGACATTAGTAGATTTGTATCAGAATTTTAGTAACTATTCTCTGGTCTTCTTTGACTTTCTTAACCAAGTTTTAATTAATAAAAGGGAGTTTCCTTAAGGTTTTCTTACATAAAATGAATTGGTTCCTGAACCTTAAAATATAATTCTGCATACTATGATTTGTAGCATTTTCGGATCAGCTTAACTACTCCTGTCCTGCATTGAGATGACCTGCAACGATTTGGTCCTACCTATGAAAAAGTTAAAGATTCTCACTATAATGATTTCTTGAGAGAGTGGTATTGAGCAAGATGGTTCTTTTTATGGTCTCAATCTTTCAGTGGGGTGACACTGGTGTGAGATAGGGCTAAAATTCTATGTTTTTGCTTGAAAATATGGTTCCTTCCAGGATTGGTGACCTCGTTGGAAATAATACTTGGAGTATCCTCCTTGTATTGTTGGTTCTAAATTCTAATTGAGAAGTGTGTGATGTGATGTCAGACAATCTAAACGAAGTGTATGTACTAGCTGGATTTCTTAGACAGTACCCAAGATGGAAAAGTTTACCAAATATGCTAGGGGTTGGATTTATTTGGATGGATATGACAGTTAACGGTTAAGAACAAAAAACAAAAAAAAAGAAAAAAAGAAGCATTTGGATTTCAAATATGTGAAGGAAAAAAAAAATCTTCTGTTGTGTCAAAAAATGTGAAGGAAAAAAATTAAAACGATGGATGGAGTCTCATGTCTATTCTGGTTCAAAAAAGTGAACTGATCACTTTTGCTATGCAAACTTTGGACTTCGGTTAAAGCTGTTCCAACGAGTAGTTAGTCGTTTGAATTGTATGTACCAGTCACTGGTTCTAATAACTGGCTGACCTTTTAAGTATTGCTTTTTAGCTTTATATACTATCTTATACTTATTCCAAATTTAATAGGCTACACAATGGGGGGTAAGCATGTTCCCAAACCCCAAAAAAACCCAAATAACCTGGATGAAGGCAAGATTTGATCCCAGGTCCCTGTTACAAGTTTACAACCCACCGGAGGCTTTACCAGATGATCTAGTTGGCACCTTCCAACTAACTTTATACTTAAAAGTTAAAAAACAAGAATGATAAAAGACTTCAAAATCAATTAGTATTTTCCATATTATTTTCTATTTATTTTTGTTTTTTATATTTTTTATACTGAGATCATGGTTTGAACTATTTGAAATGTGAATGGCCAGCCTTAGTGATTCAATGTCCAGTCTGGTTTTCAAAACATTGGGATCTAAATAAATTTTTAAGCCAGAATTTTAATCGTTTAACAGGAGAACAAGTTAATGCTTCATCCATGCTAAAGGAAATTTTTACAACAGTAAAAAAGATAACTTTTGATAAATATATAAAGAATAAATAAATAATTCATGTGCTTTCTGCCAGTGTGGTTAAAGCAAATTTGGCCTTCAAAATGTTCTTCTTAGATATCTCATTTTCTTGTGTTTCAAGATCGATCAATAACATGGAGGATGAGCTAGTGGTTCTAGGCATAATATTCTCCTATGTATTTTGATATATATTTTTTATTTGTATATTTAATTATTTCTTGAGAAAAGGTAACATACAAATTAATATGAAAAGAAAGGTGTCTGCATGAGTTGATGTACAATGATGTCTATATGCAAGAAGAGGTGGGGGTGCAAGTCAGGTACCCATTTTAAAGAGAGGCCCAGGCTCACTCAAATATTAACAAATGGTCAACATATGCCTGCCCAAGTAGCACCCCCAAGAAGAGGAACTCAGCTACAACTCATACATAGAAAGAAGATGCTTCTGCACCCACTTTACCAAGCTCATATCCCAGATGAATTTCATCTCTTTAGTTCCACCTAATTTGAATGATGGATGCCGATATTTCTCTTGTTTCATTAAGGTAATGAGCAAGATGCTATGGATCCTGCTTGATTTTGTTTTCTTGCACGGTTGCACCATCTAAATGCGTATGCCGTGCTCCTTCCATTGCCAATGATGAAAGCTGAGACTACTAAGCTATTCTAGCCCTTGTGAGCAAAGTGAGAACCACCTCCTTAGTTGAGCCCACACCTATAGGTCTGCAGTAAATCCAAAATAGAGAGAAGACTAGGAAGCTGGGGGAATTGATGAGATGAGGAAGGGGGGGGGAGGCTGTTGATATCAGTTTTTGTTCCAAATGGCAATATTATGATGAAATGTTCTTGGTCTTTGGGATCCTTGATGCAGCAATGAACAGGTCAAAAGTTACTCTCAGTTCAGCAATCAAAGCTTTGACATGGGGTAGAAAGATGGGATTTGGGACTTGAAAATTGGGGATTGGGTTGAGGTACAGGTGGAGGAACTACCATGTGGACTGGGTGTCATATTGGAGCCAATGGTAGGTAAATAGATTGGAGAAATAAGATATAGATTTTCTTGATTGATGTATTTAAAGATATGTTTTATGGCCTGATCCTCTTTTTGGTCGGAATTTTCAATATCTTCTCTAAATTATTTTTAATTAATGGTGGATGCTTTATCTTTTCTTTCTGGCTGATTCTGTAAAAGCTAGTATTTGATGCTTGGGTGTTTGGTCAACACCTTTTCATTGTAATATTTTCTTAATTTTTTTTATTTTTAATTAAATTTTCTAGTTCCTTTTATTTATTTATTTTTTTTACAAAAAGAGATGCTCTCTTCTTGCCCTTATTTGGTGAAAATTGGAGTTAGATTCTTATTATCTGTGTCAGGAAAAATTTATAAATGCATAGCATACAGGGATGAAGGATTTGTTAATTCATATTTCATAATTGTCTTGGATGTTTAGCTCTTTTCATGAATGCTTTTGCCAATATTTATCAGTTTACAACCCTAAAAATGCTTTCTTTACCTACTGTAGGGGTGCAGCTACTGTTGGTCTACCTCCAGCTTGGGTGGATGTTTCTGAAGAAATAACAGAAAATATGCAACGTGCAAGAACAAAAATGGCTGAGTTGGTCAAGGCTCATGCAAAGGCTTTAATGCCATCCTTTGGAGATGGAAAAGAAGATCAACGCATGATTGAAGATCTTACACAAGAGATAACGGATCTATTGAAGAGATCTGAGAAGAAATTGATGAAACTTTCTGCAAGTGGGCCTTCAAAGGATTCAAATGTTAGAAAAAACGTACAGGTAATACAGGATGGTGGTTGTATTTTCTCTTGGCAAATTCTTGATCTATCACTATATTTTTTCTGTGGTTCATAGAAGGATGTATTCTTTCAAGAGGTTTCATTCTTTCCTTTTTTTTATTACTGTGTTTTCTTTCTTCTTTTACTTTGTTTGGTTTTTTAAATTGACTATTATTTGGGATTTCTTGTGGATAAATAGAATATCATATCCCATTAAAGAAGAGATGCCATCCTTTGGTTGAAACTTCAAAGTTGTGTATATTTGTAAGAGTTTATCATTTTCCTGATGAATGCTTATCGCATGTTAATGTTTTTCCTACAGCGTTCTCTTGCAACTGACCTTCAGAGCCTTTCAATGGAGCTACGGAAGAAACAGTCAGCTTATTTAAAGCGTCTTCGGCAGCAAAAAGAGGTGAGGTTGGATTTCTTATTCTATGTTAAGAGGTAATTTTCTTTTTGAAAGGCAAGAAAGTGGTGGCTTGGAGTTCAAGATGGGTCATGAACCCAGGTCAGTGGTGCTAATCATTACAGACTTGTTGAACTTTCAAGCTGGAATTTGTACAAGTTTGAGCTGACAGTCCTTTCCCCTGTTATCAAATATAGCTTTATTGCATTTATTTATCTCAAGTATTAATTAATAATAACCACTTACCTTTCTGTTGTAGGGTCAAGATGGAGTTGATTTGGAGATGAATTTGAATGATAAGTTCAAACCTAAAGTGGAAGATGATGACTTTATGGATATGGTATTATGTTACTCTCCCATCCAATACTTCATTTGAGCAGTAATCTCCTTGGTGAAAAAACATTAGCTGTCAAAGTAGCAGTGTGAAACTGTGAATCACGACTGTTTGTCTGAAAAGAATAAAGTTTTTTAAGATCGAAGTGAATGTTTTATCTGTTCAGGGTTTCAATGAGCACCAAATGGCCAAGGTAAAGAAAAATGAGGCATTCACAGTGGAAAGGGAGAGAGAGATTGCACAGGTAAAAGGAAACACCTTTACTACCTTTATCCTTTGCTTATTGGTCCATGAAATGTTGTGCTCCTCTTCTAATCAACTGAAATTTTATGCATAGGTTGTAGAATCAGTGAACGAGCTTGCTCAAATCATGAAAGATCTCTCAGTCCTTGTGATAGACCAGGTTAGATGCTCTGTCTCTTATCTAGGGGTGTCAATTGGACTGGGTTTGGTCCAATCCGATCCAGTCCAATGTGAGTCCATTATAAATGGACCAGGTCCATTCCAATCCAATGAATGTTTTGGACCAATTTGGACCGATCCAATTCAATGTTTGGACCGTCCAATCTGTTCAAATTCATTTTGATTTAGATTGGTTTCAACCCAAACCTGGTCCATTGACATATATTCTTATCTTATATCAATGGACCAGATATTGGCTTAATCCAACCCAATCCAATATAAATTTGTTACAGACGGACCAGGTTCAATTCAATCTAATAAATATTTTGGACCGGATTGGTCCAATCCAATGTCTTGTTGGTCTGTCCAATCCATCCAAATTGATTTTGGGCTGAACGGGATCCAATCCAAAACCGGTCCATTGACACCCTTACTCTTATCATTGGGTCTACAATAGTTTTTTTTTTTTTGGAGTCTATTGAGTGTGGCTAATGAAATTCATTTCTCCAAGCAGGGGACGATTGTTGACCGGATAGATTACAACATTCAGAATGTTGCAGCCACAGTTGAAGAGGGGTATAAACAACTTCAGAAGGTATTATTTATTCCTTCTTGGTTCATCTAGTTATCATATATTACAGCTATGATCAGTATTACAATGTTCTGAGCCCTGGATGTGCAGGCAGAGAGAACACAGAGGAAAGGGGGGATGGTGATGTGTGCGACGGTGCTTGTTATAATGTGCTTCATCATGTTGGTCCTCCTGATTCTCAAAGAGATATTCTTGTGATCGGTGAATATGGCAGTCCTGAATTGAGCCCTCCTGTCAGCTAACGTCCCCTGCAGCTTTAGACATACAAAGGTACAAATGTTGCAAGTAGCTCGTAGGGGACACTATGAGAATGGGGAAGATTTGGTAGATGTCCCGATTTGATATTACAACATTAAAAGAGTGTAAGTAAAACTAACTTCCTCGAGAGAATTGTGAAGGGGATGGCGTCTCTGGGAACGTGTGCGCAGCTTGTATTTTGTTCTCCCTCCCCCTCCCCATTTGGCTAGATTGTGAAAGCCAGGCCAGGGATAGGGTTTCCAATTTATTTTTTATTTTTAATTTCCCAGGGGGTTTTGTAGGTCGCCCTAACCTCACTATATGAGGAACAAGAGATTCTTTTACGTTTGTATCAATTCTTTCATGCCAATTCTTTTCACGCAATAAAATGAGTGCGTTCCACTTCCACGTTGAAATCCTGTGCATCGACCATTTGAACAGAACAGCTCTACCTTGCAAGTTGCACCTGATAAGGTTCCGTTTTTCTAAAATCTGTTTGATCGCAGGGCTGCAAATGGATCGAATCGAGCTTGGTGTGAGGGGTTGATTTTGACAAAATTTTAGGGAGATCCCAATTCGATGTGAACCCACCGGATCTTAAAAATTGCGATTTGAAGTATGTATGTATGTATAAACGGATCGGATTGAATCGTGGTGGATCAAATTAGAGATAATATAAATTCGATTTGTTAATTAAATGGATCAACCTTTCTGATTTGATTTGATTTTTCAGATCAAGGGTATCTAAATTTGGCTTTTAGAAATTTAGATTCGAAATGGATCAGATCCAACTTATTTGCAGCCATATTTAATTGTATTGCATGTTGATGACGTCAAATTTTTGATAATTAACTGCTTGTATATAGGTGATAATTCTTGCTTTGTAGCCCTGGCGACCATGGTTTTTAAAACCGGATTGGATCTGTTCCGTTTTACCTTAGAACTGTTATTTTGTCAAAAATCATTGATTTGGTATATAAACTGCTGATTTAGGCGGTTGAACCATTTGAATTGTCTAATGGTTTTAGTCATTTTTTTTTGTCAGAACATGCCGCTCATTTGGTTCGAACAATCAAACTATTTGACTCAGGAACCGGACCCTGATAGGTTCAGTTTTAAAAACTTTGCTGGTGACAAAATGCACGTAGATCAAATTATCCCCCCTCAACGTCCCACAGCACATCCCGCTGTGTATTGATAACATCTCCTAGTGATTATATCAGAAATGATGATGATGTCATCATCAAAAAATGTTCCAATACACGAGGATGTGCTGTGGGTTGTGGGGGGCTGATTTGAACTCAAACTCCGAATGTCTCCTGTATGTCATGCGTCAAGTCAGACAATTATTTTATGTTTCAGAGGCTTAGGAATCCAACGCAGAAGATAAAGAAAAAAAAAAAAACGAAATATTTATAAGAAATTCAAGGGCCCATTGCTGGTGGCCTGGTGGCTTGAGGTCTGAATATGATGAACGACATTAATACAGTGCTCGTGATCCGTTTATTCTTTGCACTTTGCACATTTGAGCCCAATACTGTATAAAATCGAGGCTGAAGTGTGAACTGGTCTAATTGCACAGCTCTAAATTTACCATCCACACTATCCATTAGGGATGAGCATGTGTCTGTTCAGTTTGGTTCCAGACTTTTAATTCCAGTTTTTGGAACTTGAACTTATCTTGTGAAGGTCAGTTTTGACTTTGGTGGTTTTGGGGTCGATCTATGGTCTATCTGTGGAACCTGTTTTTCCTTTACTCTACCATCAAAAAAAAAAAAGAAGCATGTTCTTTGAAAACTTGATTGTCAATAAGTATAATATATATTTTAAAACTTATATTTTTATTGATTAAATTGAATAACTTAATATGTAGATTATCATTATATGGTTCAAAGCTTATAATTTAAATTTAAATTTTGTAACATTACTTATCGTATACATTCAAATATTAAAATGAAAACAAATGATCAAATAATTTAAGTAATTCAATGGTCAAGTGAAACCATGGTCTTTCTAATCATGAGTGCTTGGGTTCAAATCTTCACATCCCCAAAAGTATTTTGGGTATTTCAAGGCAAGTTCAGTTCCAAGGCAGGTTCCACCAAGGTCGGTTCTACTAAGGCCCACCATGGTCGGTTCATCAGGTCAATTCAGGTAGGGTAAACCCCTAGACCCTAGAACTGGCTTGGGTGGGGGTCAGTTCCAAAAATTTGAAACTAGATCCTACTCTATAAGATATTAGATAGGATCGATTCAAGGCTGGTTCGAGTTTGATTCCGAATAGAACTTACCCATTTGTTCACCCCTACTATCCACAACACTACAACTTATAGTTGTACATTGGAAGAATGGCCCAACCCAAAACCTGAATCCAAAGCAGTGTCAAGTGTTAACTCAGGCCAAATTGAATTGCACCCATAATTCTCATTCTCGATGTGCAGCTGCAGTGTCTTGTGGAGTTGTTGGTTCTTGAAGCCGGCAGATCCAGCTTTTTTACCGCCCAATTTTTGTACTATTACACTTCCACTCTACTTGCAAAAATGCAAAGTTGATAGCACCAATTCCATATTGAATAGACGAAAAGTAAGCATTATCGGAAAAGAAAAAAGATAGACGAAGGGGTGATGAAATACGTTGGATTTGTTATGTATTCACAATTTTAATGGATATAATCTTTCCTTGTTCCCTATTTTTTGTTTGGCTTTCGTAGTTCAGTTGGTTAGAACACCCATTTAGTAAGCGGAAGGTCTTGAGTTCGACTTTTATCGAAAGTAATTATAAAATTTATGTTTTTTTAGTCATGAATTTGATTTTTTGAATCCAAACTCCAACGAAAGGGTGGGGCGTGGGGATGGGACGGCGGTTCCCCTACCAAGTAATTGTTCACGTCTGGCATGGAGTTAGTTCATGATGGCATCTCTGTCTTCTTTAAGGGTGTTTTGCCAAATTGTTCGCTCATATGCAAGGTTCAAAGTATCGATATGTATCATGTCAATGGCTTCCCAACATCTCTCCAGGGGTTGTATCGGATCAGACACTGGTTCAGAGGGTAGCCAGGCCTTAAACCAACCCCTCTGGACCGATTTCAAAAAAATAAATAAAACCTAAAAAATTACGATACAGGCCGATACTCCCTATGTCAATACTTTGAACCTTGCTCGTATGATTTCATTCCAATATTTAAGATACCTTGCGATGATCAATGGGAGCACAGATTTGCTGACCACTTCCATGTGCACATAACATCACAGATTTGATGTTCATGGGCTATAGATAACTTGACGGGCCTACCTCAGCCTGTTTTTGGTTAGGCTTGGACAAGATTTTAGGCCCGAAGCCTAAAGCTCAGGCCCAACATTTTTTTGAGCTAGGCAGTCTTTCCCAAAAAGACTGACCCTATAATATTTTATATAATAAATCATTTCTCTTTCCTCAAGCCATAGTGAAAATTTTCAATATTTTTGAGTTTTGGGACCATGTAATATAAATAAATCATTTTTATCGTTGAATAAAAATATAAAAAAAAAACTTCCTGCCCAATTTTTTGGTTGGGCTTCAAGCTTTATACAAGGGCTGGACTCGGGCTCAAAATCTAGGCCCAAATGGTTGGGTTGGGCCGAGCCCGGCCTAGCCCGTGAGCATGAACAAGCGTATTCACAGAATAGCTTGGAAGTCCCTATTGAAAGAAATGAGAAAATCTAAATTACAATCAATAGTTACACATCACAAAAGCAACTATATGGGTTGGGGTTTGCGCTAGTGCTGCTGCCGCTCTGCTCCTGTGTACAGGAGCGACATCCGAGAAAGAAGGCTAGGTCACGCTCTTCTTTGTGTTAATCAGGTCAGAAGCCTTGAAACATCTTTCGACAAGGCTCACGATTGGCATCTTCAGGTCAAAAGTCATCTTCTGTAATATTCGCGACAACGTTTGGACATCCGACATGGCTCTGTGGGCTGAACCCACCATTGGTATTCCATAGTACTCACGAAGTGATTGCTGAGATATTGAATCAAGTTTTGATCCTGTTGACAAGATCAACAAATTTAATGAGCATTTGCAAACGAACCTTAGGCTGAATTGCAAATCAATTTATTTTAGTTTTCTAGAGAGAGAGAGAGAACCATCTGGCTTCATCAACAGCCGAGCAAGAGGAAGTGTGTCTAAAAACACCCAATCTGGAGGAATCTCAATGGAGCAGCGGCTGAACTCCTTGATCAGAAAGGGCACATCAAAACTGCGTGCATTGTGAGCAGCCCATACAATGATGCCCCCAGGTTTTTGGCGGCTTTTGACATATTCCTTTAAGATTGGAATCAAGTCCCCCATCCTACACAAGTTCTTGAATGTGAGACTGAAGCAGTAGGGATCATCCAAATATGCACAAAATCAAAATATTGGAAAGGCCTAGCATGATAAATACATAAATAAATAAGCGTTCTTATGATGTGAAATTAAGCTTAGACAAGAATTAAAATCCCCCTTTTGGCAGTGACTTTGGAGAAAATTCAGGCATGCTGAGTTGGTAAAGTGACTAGGTTCATAACATGGAGACCTGGATTCAAAACCTGTCTAAACCACTATACTATAATCAAGCTCTAGCCCATTAATTGTCACATTACTTACAGGAAAAACAAATTAATAAAATGTGTTTGCCTTCTTACTGAGGTAAAAATATTATATGAAAGTAATTCATAATTTCCTGGTTAGGAATTAGGATCGATCTAAATCAGCTTGTTGTGTATACGAAACAGCATGCAACTATTAAACAACTTGTTATAAACACCAGACAGCCAATCAGAAATGTCATGAAATCCCCCGCCCTTCAGGGATGTTCTCAGTGCTGAGGAACATGTACTAGGTGTATGTGTGACTTGTTCAAATTATGAGCTAGAACAAAAGAAAGGAGACAATTTTATGCTAACTGGATCTGCATTGCTGAGTACAACAACATGCTACATTTACTCCATTTATAATAATTATTTTCCACATTCAATTATTCCCAAGAGTATCAAAGTTCAATGGACCTGAATGTCATTTAGATCCATTTATGTTGGAGTTCTGCAAATAATTTAACATAATAAAATGTCAAATATTTTTCATTGAGGCCTAAAGCAGATCTTTTCATATACTCACTAAACTGATAATTATTTGACCTATGAAATATTGGGTCTTTCCTTTTTTGGCTTGGTACAAGCAAGTCTTTGCAAAGTCTGTAATAGAAAGGATTTCATCTTATATTACCTCCATGAATTATTCCAAGATTCAACCAAATTGCTAAGAGGCTTAGCTATTATTGTAAAAGTCATTCTAGCTTGTGCATTCAAATGAGCTTAAAGAAATTCCTAAGAAGTCCATGGTCCATACCCAATTGAGAAGCCAGAGCCATAATTCAAAGAAAAGAAAATAAAATCATTCCAATGAACATTTCCATTTCATCAGGCCTTTTTAACATTCTTAAATAACAACTATCAAAATATTTCTTGTACATTTTAGTGTGCAGATGGAGTTCTAATACTTGCATATGTTTATATGGTTTATGTTAAAATTGTATAAAATATAAACATCATTTCAATTTGGGTATGGATGGATTCAAAATTCCAGTATTGATTAAGATTTTCTAAGATAAATCATAGTCTGAATAATAGTAATGACATATCTCCAGACATATGTACAAGATGATACAATCCAAGCAAGAAAACAAATTGAATTCACCATGTCATTTTATAGGCTAATAGAAATTTTAACCGTAAGGAGTTCCAGAACTCCACTCTGTAACAAATATGAAGTTTAATAACTGCATCTTTGACCTGAGTATGAGCTTGTTGTCTACTAACCATGTCCAAATTATCCATTAAGTCTTAGCAATATTCAGCCTGTAACTCCATTCCCTGATCTTATTGACTGATCAAAACTGAAGGTTACCCATATACATGACATACACAGAATGTCGTTGGACCCTTCAATGGGTCCCAGCAAAAGATATATATTATACCTTAATTGTCTAAAGAAGTATTTTCTCTTCCCTTTAAGATTTCTTCTTTCCAATAAGAAACAGAGTTGTAATTCTCAAGTTGTCAGCCCAAATATTTTAACAAAAATTAATTGCTCAAAAAAAAAACTAACAAAGAATATAAGTTGCAGAAAAAAGATCCGATGAAAACCTAGGCACGTAAGGAGATAGGAATCTATCTTACAAAATGAAAAAAAAAAGAAAAAGAAAAACTTGATGGTGTGGGCATTTAATCAGTTAGAAAGAGGCATGAAAATTCAACATTTTGAAATATCGTACCTTGGAACATCAGGTCTGTTAACCATACTGGTTGTGATGCCATGAACATGTGAATTGAGGACAACACGTTCAGGGTTGACTAGGGTCTGGAAAGTACTGTTCTTGCCCCCTAGGAGATCCTGAATAGCAATTTCAATGATTCGCTCATTCTTTCTGCTCAATCCAGTGGTTTCAATATCAAAAACGAAAAATGTTACATGTTGATCTAATACCCTACTATCAGCAATCTTCTGTTGAATATCACAGTATTCAACTCTTTCAGACTCTCCATTCTCTGACTTATTTATGGTAAACTTGGTGCCTACTGTAACTTTTCTGTCAAAGACTTCATGCTTGAAGCTATACAGTTTAATGCTCTGGGTGCTCTCATTTCCTCCTATTTTCATTGTCATATAATGTTGCTTCCATTTTCCACTATAGTATCCCCTTACAGAAGGACCATGGGTACCGGATCCATTCAGATAAAAGCTACAAATGTTTCCAACTCTCCCTCTCAAGGTGTTGAAGTTCTCTGACCAAAAACCTGCCTGTGTCCTTGGTTTTAGGAAAGGGCTTCTTTTCAATAAAGATGAGACTCTGCGCCTCTCGTGTTGTAAAACTGAAAAACACAATGGGCCTGCCTTCATCTTGACTTGAATGTTAAGACAGTAAAATTGCAACCAGCAACATGTCCTGGATCACACAAGCAGTTGGTCAAAATCTGAAGAAGCAGATACAAACCAGTCTGGTTAAAATAAACAACAATGAAATATACGTTATGTATACATCTAGGAAAGAGAACAGTTTTAGCTTAGCTCCACTGTAGATATGCAATTATGGAGATTAGAGGCTTCATAATGAATTCATAGGAGAAACCTGAGCTTCCACAGTGGGCCTGCCTTCATCTTGACTTGAATGTTAAGACAGTAAAATTGCAACCAGCAACATGTCCTGGATCACACAAGCAGTTGGTCAAAATCTGAAGAAGCAGATACAAACCAGTCTGGTTAAAATACACAACAATGAAATATACGTTATGTATACATCTAGGAAAGAGAACAGTTTTAGCTTAGCTCCACTGTAGATATGCAATTATGGAGATTAGAGGCTTCATAATGAATTCATAGGAGAAACCTGAGCTTCCACAGAAACAGCTCAAAATTGTGTCTCAAGTAAAATGAATCCCCAGGTTATCGTAATCATGACTTGAGAATTCACAACCATTACTCAAAAATCATGTGAACCTTCAGAATAGCACTTCTCTTACAGATGGATATGAACACCTGGGGATTCATTTTACTGGACCAATTAAGCTACAATAACATGCCAGAACTGAAATTAAACCAGTAGGACTGATGAACAAAGCATTGCTTGGAGAATTTTTGTGGGGTTTTGGTAAAAAAGCAGATGCATTGTGGAAGCAGTTAATTGCAGCAAAGCATGGGTACAATCACTCTACTGTTCTTTTTATGATTACTTTGAGTTAGAACCAATAGTTCATTATCTAATGGATCTTTCCGTTC
>NW_010729096.1:2861501-2923068 GCF_000365185.1 Nelumbo nucifera | reverse complement strand
CCCATTTGTATTTGGTTATTAATTATAATAATAACAATAACTAAAATTTTACTTTTTGATCATTATTAAATATAATTCTCAAATTTATAGAAATTAGTTAAAGAGTTTTCAATTTCTAATAAAATGTTGTTAATGAGTTAATTAAAAACAATATTTATTAATTTTTGGTAATTTACTAACCATATTTATTAGCTTTTGTAATAGCACTATTTAATACTCATTGAATATGGGTGGGATTAAATATTAACTGTATTTAATTATTTATCAATTAATATAAACATTTTAAATGGGGGATAGATTGGGGGGATGCATTTTAGGAATTGATTAGGGAGTGGGGCAACATGTTACTTTCTTATTGGTTTAAATGAGATACCTTAAGAGAGAGATTATAGGAATATTTTTAGGAAGTTGGGTGACATGGCTTAATGGGAGTGGTGGGAATGGGAGAGGAGAGAAAGTCAAAGAGAATGCAGGGTGGGGATAATGGAGCAGGGAGAGGCATGGTGACGGGACCCATGTGATACACGGGCTTTGTTAAGCGAAAGTTAAACAATAGAAATACATAAGAGTATATAATTGTTTTATATTTTAACTATTTAATAAACAATCCGATCAAGCTCAACCTGAGTTGGTCGGTTTCAGATCGACTTTGGTTTAAGAAATATATATATATATATATTATATTTTAAATTTAATTTTTTTAATACGGGAAAGTATGAAAATTCCCATATTTCTTAGTCTACTAAAATATTTTATATCATAGATTTAATTTTTGTAATTTAATTTTTAATAATATCATCATAATTTATGAAATTTAAAGTTAATTTTTAAGTTTAAATCTTTTGAACAAACAAACTAAACCAAAAATAGACCCAAATCGATACAACCCGAGTTGGTGGGTTTTCACTAATTGTCAATCGGTTTCTAGTGACAAACTACGGACTTGACCAGATCGATTTGGTTGGCAAAACAGCCTGCAACTGAACTAAACCAATCATTGAACACTCCTAATTCTAACTAAATTTATAGTCTAATCTCTAATAAATAACGATAGTTTAATCTCCAATAATTATTGAAAATTTATAGYRAAYGTACACAAWCATTGAAAATAAGTWTATAATGAAAATATAATAGATATATAATAAAAATACAATAATTACAAAAATATAATAAATACTGAAAAATATACTAAATTAGGCAATAAATAGTGTAATCTTAAATAATAGTTTAATCTCTAATAAGTACTAATCTATAAATTATAAAAAATATATAATTACTAAAAATAAATTTATAACAAAAATAAAATAAATACGATAAATTAAATTTCAAAAGTTAAATAATAGTTGTTTAATCTCCAATAATTATTGATAATTTTTTATTAAATAATAAAATAAAAATAGATTTATAAATAATTATTGAAAGCATATTTATAAAAAACAATAAATAATTACTGAAAATAACATAAGCATTAATTATAGTATATATAAATATATAATGAATATACACTATTATTGTAAAATTATTACTAATAATTATAATTTTGTTGATAGTTATTTTCTATAATTATTAATTGATATAAGTGAAGTTAGTTGTTTACAATATTATTTAGTTATTGAAATAATGTTGTTATTTAAATTCTTAAAATATTAATTATTTATCGAATTTAATAATCCATAAGATAGATATAGATAAAAAGTGGGGGAGAAGATAAATAAGAATTAGAGATAGTTTACGAGAGAATCTCTCTACTAAATTAGAGATAATTTAAGAGATAAATAAGATTTAGAGATAATTTATGAGTTAAATCGGAATTAGAGACAATTTAGGAGGAAGTGGAGGAAAGTGGTCCACCTGGCTAAACATTAGAAAAGCAAATCCCTCTTTCTTTATGGTTGTTAGAAATAGTTAAGCACATGTGATTTCCTTATTGGTTAAATGGGTAATTATGTAGAATAAAAAAATAAAAAATTCAAAAAAATAGAAAATTAAGAAGGGGGGTTTGAAGCAAGGAGAGGGCTGCTGACATGGCAGGACCAATTTTAATATATATATATATATATGTGTGTGTGTGTGTGTATGTATGCGTGTGTATTTAAATATTATATATTTTTAAAAATTTTCTTTATTTTAATTAAATTTATTTTTCAAAACATACTATTAATTAAAAAAATAGGGAATATGATCTCCGCCCTACACACGCCCTGTTGCCATTCCTAGGTTCAGATGAAGCTTGAATCATCTAAAGTCTATAATTTTATATGGGCTGGATTTAGATTTTAAGTTGTCAGGTTGGAACTGGATCCAAAAGTTTTTTTTTTTATTTTTTATTTTTTTTCAGGTTAGGTCCAGGCTTAACCTTTACATAGTTCAAATCTAACTCAAGCCTAGTCCCACTATTTATTACGCGCATGCATTGACACATATTTTCATGTATGTTTTTTTGGACAAGCCATACATAACTCGGATTCAGTACTCAAAAGACCGTGTCACCGTCTAAGGAGATGCTTTATTAGATTATATTATAGATATACAGAGTTAACAAAGCTTCAAATTATAATGGATCAGGTCCAATTCAATTCGATAAATATTTTTTACCATTTTGGATTGGTCTAATTTAATTTCAAGACTATCCAATCTGTTTAAATTGGTTTTAATTAAGATTGGTTCTAAACCAAATTTAGTCCATTAACACTGGTATTCTTATCAAATATCAATAGACTGGATATTAGTTAAATCCGACCCAATTTAAACAATGATAGGATCCATTGTTGTGAAAAGCTGTACTTAAAAAAACAAAAGGAAATGGGCAAAAATGGAGTGAACTGATTCACGATAAGCCTCAAAAAGAGAAGGTTACAAAGCCAAAAAAGCCCACCGGCCGACCCACTACCCACTATTCTATTATCCCACGGGTCCACGACCGACCATGCACTTGCCTTTGCCAACCAAGTAATGAATTTGGACGGATTACTGGATTGCAGAGCGGGAGAAAGAGAGGTTTCAGACTCTGCAAGTAAGACACGTGTCCCATGTGTCGATCTCGATCAAACATTTGATGAAGCGGGTCGCATGTCGGGAGGCATTGCATAGCTAATAGCTTCCCCCTTCACGTAACACCAATTCATAATTCATTAATTCCTGATTCCACAGCTGAATGAATCAACACTTGCCCTCCGTCTAAATTCTAATATTATTTCTCTACAAATATAAGTAGCTGCGGTCTGCAGATGATAATCAATTAATCATAAAAAAATGAAAGAGAAGAAGAAGAAGACGTAAAGAAAGCAAAGAGCAAAAGACTTGGAGAGAGAAAACGAAAACAGAAAGCAACGCACGCACTAGTTTAATAATAATATCCCCAATTGAAATTGAAATGTACCAACTTTCCCATCACAGAACACCCTTGGGTTGGGCCTCTACTGTTTTTTGATGGAGATGTGCATTGAAATTTGAAAGGAGACCGCACGGCGTACGTACCTGGAGGCCCATTTTTGAGGTAAGTAGGGTCCCACCCCACGAACTGAACCGACTTCAAGTTCATGTTGCACATGGGCCACTTTAGTCCGTAACAGCGCATTGGGCTGTTATTGGGTTTGGGGGTGTTGACTTGAGGCCCCCACATTTGCACTACCGACAGGCCTACGTGTCCATCCAATTCACACTTGAATCGTCCAACACGTCACGTCTATTGCCATCCTTTGTTTACTACTACTACTACTGATGGTCTGATGGAAGTGCGTCGGTCGGTCCTCTTTTCTCTTGGAGGCTTCTTCCATAGCTGGATCCTCGCTGCACAAATTTTTTAAAATCAACTCCCTCAATTTTACTTGACAGCCTGACAGGTTTGGTTCGATTTATAGTAAATGTTAGATCGAACCAATAAACTACAGCTACAGTTTGAGAAACTAAATAATTTTAGTATAAAAATTAAATTAAATCAAATCATAAATTAATAATATAATTTAGTCTGATTTCTAATACGATTTGGGCTATTTTATTGAGCTTAACCCAATTAGAAGTCTCAACAATAATGAATACCTACATAAGTAATTGATGTGGGGTGATCCAACCCAGCCCATATGAGGTTGGGAGGCTTAGCCCACGAGCGTCAGATAAGGATAAGGGAACAAGATCCATTACAGCAGGGGTTACCCTGTTCCCATCATACGGAGTCAACCGCGATGCTCTCATATGATCTTGCCAAATTCGCTGCAGGCCTTCGTATGGTTCCCATCTTAGATGTTCATCTCCATCTATCTCCTGGCAGTTCAAGTATAAATAGGGGTACCCCTTCTAGGTAAAGGAGTTACAAAAACTCAAGATCTACATCTAAAGTCATAATAGCTATTGCAATAACTGCTATCATGACTCTAGTCTATAACTATCCCTAGGATCCTGTCCTGGCACTTTCCCTTCGTACCCTGTACTAACTTGATATCGGAGACTTTGCTTCGGGTTCTCACCTGGGGCCTCTGACGAGTTTCTGCCTTGCAGTGCTTTGACCATCTACCCTTTGCTTCTACCATACTCGGGGTCCACCCACCTCAGCCTTAGCAGCGACCCCTCCGAGTCCTCAAAGCCTTCGGAATTCAAGGGCGAAATTACTTTGTTGTCCTCAGCCATTCCGAGCACCAACAGTAACAAATATTAATGTTTTAAAAAACTATCCGGAATCGGAACCGTTTTAGCCACCGGTTTTTGGGTTGATGGTTCAACCGTCCAATCTAAATGGATGGCCCGTTTTGATAAAATAAATTAAAAAAGTAAAAAATAATTAAAATTAAAAAAAACGGCCAAAACTATTATTTGGATCAGAAATTTGACCACTCGGGTCAATGAGTCATTGACCAAATCAATGGTTTTTGGCCAGAGACCAGGTTTGGGATAAAACGGAATTGATTGTCTAGACGATTCTTACTCTAAACAGTCCAACCATCCAGGTCAACGACGGCTCAAAAATCATGGACAAATATAACTCAAATATCAAACTGGATTGTGTTACACAAGGCAGGGAACCAAATGCCCCGATAATTCAAATATCAAATTGAAATATTAATAAGTGTCGCTTATCATTTGTTTTCTCAAACATAAACAATTTATTGGACATCAAATTACAAGTTAAAAATTAAAAAAACAGCAATAATGTATAAAATGTTATATGAATACATACATGCATATGTATGTATATATTAATAAATTTATTATTGATATATTAATAATATATTATCAATAAATCTGATTTCATACAATTTGGTTTGGTTTTTAAAATTTAAAAGTCCAAACAAAAAAAAAAGTTTAAGGAATTCTCAAATCATGTGATTTTGCGGTCTAGCCCCTATTTGCCATTATAATTCAAATAATTCATTACTTGCTAGCTGCTGAGTGCTGAAGAAGGAAGAATAGGATTTGTTTAACCCTCTTCTCCTTCTTCGGTTAAAGTGTATCCAAAGACGAATAAAAAAGCAAAAAGACAAAAATCAAAGATAGCATCCGTTAGGCTGTGTTTGGTTTGAAGGAAAAAGTAGGAAAAGGGTGTAAAAGTTTTCCTACTTTTCTCTTAAACCAAACATAGCCTTAGTAATCAATTAACCCCTCTAGCAATTAAAAAAAAGTAATTAAGTTCAATTATAATGCATTAATTCATTGATATTGGTAGATCCCAATATCAATTAATTATTTTAATTGTTTCATATTTCACAAAATATCCCAATAAATTACATTAAAAAAAATTATTTTTAATTGTTTCATATTTCACAAAATATACTTTCGTGTTTGATAAGATTTACTTTGACATTTAACAAGAATTGAATGAAAGATATCATTAGTCCACTCTTTTGTATCAGTACCATAGATTTTGCCATAAATAATTTATTTATTTTGTTTCTTAAGGCAACTTCTTCATTAGTGCAAATTAACCCAAAGACGCAATTTCGGTCATTAATGGACTATCACTCGATGAGGGCAGGTTTGGCCATCCGTTGACCTAGCAATACATTATTCGTCGCTTGACACCTCTGCGCGATGCAGATAAACGAGCATCTTGCCGAGTTAAGGAGATGCATTCCAAATTCAGTATGAGGTACCTCATATTCAATTTAGATACCTTGGTAGGGCGGCTATTATAGACCTGTTCATGGGCCGGGTCGGGCGGGTTCGGGCCGGGTTTTGACTTTTTATTAATAGAAAAATGTTAGGTCAGAGCCTGAGCCCGGCCCGATCAACGAGCCTACAACTTGGGCCCGAGCCCGGCCCTGATAAAAAGCCCGAAGTTCGAGCCCGAGCCCGAAGCCCGATCTAATAAAAGAAATTCAAAATTTTCCCTATTCAAATAGACATTATCTATTTTAATTCAAATGTTTTTTTCCCCTATTTAAATGAACAATGGGCCTATAAGTGAATCAACGACCTTTTCAAATCAAAAAATTTATTCAAATGGACATCACATAGGGTTTTTACTTAAGTTTAACTATAGGTCGGGCCGGGTTTACTTAGGTTTAACTATAGGTCGGGCCGGGCCGGGCTATTTTGGCAAAGCCCGAGCCCAGCTCGAATTTTATGCGGGCCAGGCTTTTTGGCCCGAGGTTAAGCCCGCGGGCCAAAAAGTCTGTTCAAGCCCGTCCGGGGGTCGGGCTGGGTTGTCGAGCCACCCGGCCCATGAACAGGTCTAGGCTAATAGTATATCGTCCAGGGTCAACTTGTAGTACCTTGTCATTATCGGTCTAAGGGACTTTGGTGCAGGGAGCGACCTCCTCGAGGATTAATCGACCTAACTGAGGTCCAAGTGGTGACCTGCGAGACGTGTTTGTTAACCTTTTCCTTAAGCAGACTATTGTTTTTCGGTTTCTCTTGGATCACGATGCTCGACCGTTATACCTGTTTTTCCATATCGTCCACATTGGAGTTGATCAAACGGATTCTATCCCTCTCCTCCAAACATGGCGGGCACAGTTTTTTGGGAATCTTGGACGCATTGCAAGAAGCTCCCGATTTCTTACGCCTATATAAAAGCATTCCCTCCTTGAGAGAAGATACACACGATACAACTCTCACATACTTTGCTCCCTAGCTCTCTCCAAAACCTCTACTTCGTTGACTTAAGCATCAGAATGCCCACCCTGAATAAAGCAACCTGGGCACTCTAATATTGTCTCTTTACAAATAGACCCGACAAATTAGCCAACTCAACATGCGAATCACCTTCCAACAACCAGATCACACACCATCAACTTTTATTTTTTAAGGATATAGGTTTCTACAAAGCCAATTAACATCCATTAGTGACAATATTATTATATTATTATATAATATACATATATAATTCTTTTAATTATTGAAAATAATCTATAATACCCAAAAACCATGGCATCGGAGTGACCGATTAAAAAACCCCGTAAATTTTAATGAATAGCACCTGATTAGTGACCTCTCTTATATACTACTGGTTAATTAACTATTTATATCATGTCTTTGTGTTATCATAATCGAAGCCCTAATTATTTATTTAGTGTTTTCTGCAAATGACAACATCCTCCCATTGACCATTTTAATCATCGATGAATTCAAAATGCAATTGCATGATTAAGCTTTTTTTATTTAGTAAAATTAAATTTTATTGATTCCATGGTTTATTGTCCTTTTACCAAGCCATAGTGACTAGAAGGCTGCCATATATCACAGAGAGTCTGAAACTCTGAAGCCTGAACCTAAGTGAAGGGTCCCACGCGTAATAATGGGACCAAACGGGTATCAACTGTTTTCAAAATCAGACAAGACAGTTGGATAAAAAAATCGGATCCTTTTCATTTTACCTTAAAATCGTTTTTTGGCCAAAAATTGTCGATATGAGCAATCGGACCATTGATCCGAATAAAACATTTAGGCTTTTTTTTTTTTATTTCTGTTTAAATGAGCAATTTATTCGAATCGAGATTTTTAAAATTGAATCGGGCAATGAATTGGTCAGGGGTCTGGTTCCCAGATTGAATGGTTTGACCGTTCGAACTAAACAAATGGCCTATTTTGACAAAAGGGTTCGACTATGATATCTGAAAAACAACTTACCAATAAACCAGAATCATAAACATGATAGGAAACATGGTGTTATTTACCAAAATTGATGAGTGGATTTTAATTGGTCAAAATTCTTTCCATACCATATCGTTTTTGTATTATAGATTTTCCCTTTGACAAAAAAATAAAAAAATTAAAAAGTATAAACCACCAAACCGTTGAACGGTTCGAATGCCCAAATCAACGGTTTACTAATCAAATCAACGATTTTTATGTAAATAACAGTTCGGGGGTAAAACGAAACCAATTTCCAATTCGACCATCCAATTCGGTCCAATTTTGAAAACCATGATTCGAATTGTTCATCCTGAACCGATCCAAGAACGCTTTTTGATCCGATTTTAAAAACTTTGGTATCAACACAGTTCACCGCGATAAACGTAACAATGACCTAGGGAAGCTTCAAGCATAGGGATCGACAAATTAAAAAAAAAAATGCCACATTGATTCTTGAATCCATGATTTGGAGGGTCATACGCATCTTACCTTGACATGCGCAAAAGTTACCAAAACTTTTTCTACGACTTGCAGAGTAGGCCACGTGGCAAATCCCCCTTGCCTGCATCCTACCTGAAGGCTGAAACATTGTTTGCAGTCAGAAATGACAGAATATTCGTTGGTTTTATTTAAAAGCAATTATATGTTTAAATTAAATAAAATAGAGTTCACAGATAACGCATAGAATGGGACTATGCGAGGATATCACAAACAACATTTTCTTTATTTACAATAGTTTTGTTTTGTTAGTCAAATAATTTATTTACATAGATTATATAATTTAACAACATTTTCTTTGTTCTCATTATCAAAGCTTCTACATCATACCGTCTCGATTAATCAAAATTAAAAGAATCAATTATTGATTAGTGTTTAGATGAGTTTAGTTGGGGTTGATGTAATGGACTAAAGGGAACACGTCAAACTAATAAGATGATAAAAAGGATGACATCAATCGGTAAGAGAGCTACTTCACGTAAGAGAACTATTGAGAGGTTTCTATCAAATTGCTTGAAAAGACGAGCAAAATGAAAATAATATTAATAATAATAAATATCATCAAACGAAGACGTTCATTGTTAAGCACTTACGGGATTCTTCCATGCCATGTTTGATTTTGAGACGACTGAAAACAAAATATGATATCAAATGCCTTTTCATTAAAAATAAAAAAAAAAAGCAAAAAATAAATATTACAAAGCGCCTTAGCTAAAAACTTTTTCCTAGCTACTACCTCATAGTTTATAAATTACCCATATGCCATAATTATTCTATTTCTAGCCATATTAATGATATCATACCTTTTGCCATCATATGGTTTAACCTTAATTCCTTATTTTTGGGCAGGTTTACACCCTTAGAATCCGTTTGGTTTGCAGTTGAAGTTGGAATTAGAATCAGAATCCATCAGAATCGAATTTAGTATAGTATATTTCTCCTGCCTATTTGGTTCAGATAGACATTAAAGTCCAAATGGGAATCAGCTGGAAGGAATTCTTATTCTCAAGGGAGGGGGAGGAAATGGCCATTCCACCAGGAATGTGAATAGGATTTCAATTCCACCCAATCAAATGGTTGGAATCAGAATGGACCATTTTCAGTTATGATTCCAAACACTTATTCCCATGAACAAAATAGACCTTTAATTCGTAAACCCCTTTCTCTCTCCAACTTCCTCATTAAAACTGTTTATTAAAAGAAGTTAACATTAACATGTTTTTATTTCTAAGTTCGTTGAAATGTCATGTTTTTATAAACATTGAGATATCATAGAAATTAGGGAAATTTTCCAATTAGTACATGTACTTTGGGTCTAGTGCCACTTTAGTCCCCGAACTTTAAAATGCGACAATTTAGTGCCCAAACTTTTAAAACGTGACAATCCAGTACCTGCTGTTAACTAGTTGTTAACCAACCGTTAAGTGGCATTTGAAAAAGACACAAATGCCCTTCAACTATTATTTAATTTTCTTTATCAACCATCTAAACGTTGACAAAAAAATTAATAGTCGCAAATCTTTGCCTTTTCCATTAAAGAAAGTTGGGGTCACGTTTGAGTGGGCATTCTGGTGATCCCAACTTTATTGAATAGAAAAGGCAAGGATTTGAGATTGTTAATTTTTTTGTCAATGTTTGGATGTTTGATAAAGAAAATTAGATGACATTCGAAGGGCATTTATGTCTTTTTCAAATGCCACTTAACGGCTGATTAATAGTTAGTTAACAACGGGTACTAGATTGTCATGTTTTGAAAGTTTGAGTACTAAATTGTCACATTTTAAAATTCAGGGACCAAAGTGGCACTAAGCCCAAAGTAAAGTATACTAATAAGGAATTTTCCCTAGAAATTATATATACTTAAGTTGTTTCTAATTTATTTTATTGATAAAAATATGATATTTTGGCGATTTTGTAGTTTATTAATGAATTTATGAGGGGTGGATCCAATAATTTTTTATGAGGGGGCCAAAACCTAAGTGACTTTAGTGATTTGGGGGGAGGGGGGATAACTAAAGACCATTAGGGGGGGGGGGGGTGGCTCCACCCTTGTCAATAGGGTTGGATTCAAATTTAGGAAGACCCAATCCAATGATGAATCGTTTTACAGTCCAAGTGGATAACCACATACATGATTATTTTATAGTGTTTGTATTTGATTTATTTGCAAAACAGAGAAAAGCAATAATGAATTTGTTTATTAACACTTAGGCACCATTAGACACCACATCAACAAAATAGTGAATAAACGCTTGCCCGTTGGGGGAAGCGCTAAAATGAAGCTTCCCCCAATAGTAGGCATGCAGATAAATCAAGGCTTGCTTTTGCAAGTCTTTATGCGTATGAATCCACATAATGGAGGAAATGTTGAAGTGGCGCCTATGTGGCAGTGTTTATTCAATAAACACCCATGGTTCCAAACACCGCTTAATTTGCATGTATTTGGCAAAAATGCATTTTTTTTACTGAAAAATGAAAGTATATTTATTTTGTCATTTTTTTGCATTTAAAATTTAGGGTAATTTGCTGAAACCCCCTGAAGTTTTTGATTGTTATTTAAACTTCCCTTAAAGTTTGGTAGTTGTAATCATCTCTCATGAACCTGCTGACATAGTTACAAGTACACCCCCTCTGATAGAAATTTCTAAAAGAAGGCATGATAATGTCCAAAATATCCATGCAATTATTTTTAACAAAAACGTTTGTTTTTCAAACATTCTCTTCATATGAATCACTACCCCAAACCCTTCCACTATCTTTTCTGAAATTGATCTATTTTCCAAATTTGCCCTTCATATCAATCACTCAAAGGTAAAACCACAACTTTAAATTCTTTGTTTTTGTTGTTCATAAAGTTCGTATGGTTTTTTTCCCATGAAAACCAATGTCAATTGTAACTACATGGGTATTTTGGACATTTTATGCTTCCCTTTAGTAGACTATGCCAGAAGGGGTCTACTTGCAATTGTATTAGAAAGTGCAGGGGAGGTGATTGCAAGTACTAAATTTTAGGAGAAATTTCAGCAATGGTCAAAAACTTCAGAGAGGTGATTGCAAGTATTAAATTTTAGGAGAAATTTCAGCAATGGTCAAAAACTTCAGTAGAGGTTTCAACAATTTACCCTAAAATTTAAGCAAATTTTTGTAAAGTTGGTCAATGTTAACAAGTAGATTCAAGTCTTGAAACTTGTGTTTACACTCATCACAATAAAATACATATCAGTAAGAATATAAAATTTATCAATGCAAGACCCAACCAAGTTTGCAACTTCACAAATTGTGTAATGTGTATATTTGCATTTGTATTCTTAGCAATTGCAACTTAGGCTGTGTTTGGTTGCAGTGCAATTTTATTTGCATTAATACAAATGCATGAGAGTGCAAATTCTGGTTTAATTTTGTTTTGGGTTTTAATTCGTTCTACTTGAGATTTTATTTTACTTAATTCTTACCGCAATCAAACAAAATAAGATAAATTTTGAAATAAAAATAAATCATAATTTGCACCAAAATCATTTGAACTACTAACCAAACACAGCAATAGGTTGTGTTTGGTTGCAGTGCAAATTTATTTGCATTAGTACAAATACATGGGAGTGCAAATGTAAAAAATGCAAATTCTTGTTTAATTTTGTTTTGGGTTTTACTTTATTCTGTTTCATGTCTTAATTTACTTCATTTGTACTGCAATTAAACAAAATAAGCTAAAATTTGAAACAAAAATAGGTCAGAATTTACACTCAAATCATTTGCACTACCACAGTTTTGCATCGGTTCAAATTTATTTGTATTACAACCAAACACAACCTTGGGAAGGAGTACAAATACAAATTTATAAAGTGTAAAACCTTATATATATATATATATAATCATTTTATATGTAGATATTTGTATTTGTACTCTTTTTCAGCTGAGCCTCGGTGCATGAGAGGGATTATGAATCTTTGCTACTAACAACCTGGCTTGGAAGCCTATTTTGAGCTGGCATAAGTGAACAACTAGAAAAGAAGATTCTAGTTGTACATAGAATAATATTCTTTCTCATATTGGACTAAGGTATTTCCCCTGTTAAAGTGCGAACCCTATCTTATCGAAGACATTCAACACATGCTTGAAAGATGGAAGAAATATCAACTTATCCAACTTGAAAGCAAAAATCGTGTATACACAAAGCATTAATTTACACCAATTTTACATTATAAATATCTCTCGTACTTGCATATTAAATTTACAGGAAGATAATTTTATATATGGCTGAATGACATGCTCTCAAGGTGTGCATAGGACTTTTGCTTTCAGGTAATCCTGCCTTGCTTTCATCTTCCATACTTTCGAAATCTTAGACCTCAGCCATCTTCATAGCCTACAAATGTGTAAGGAAAAGTCTATGTATTTTCTTCCCCTTGAAACCAAATATGAAAATAAGAGAAAGACCGTATATCTAAAGCTGTCATTACTAATATTGGTGTTGATGCTAAGGCTGTCTTTTATTGTAAGATAAATTATAGATTACCACCCTATATTTTGCGGGTAGTAACACTTAATCCCTAGAGTTTTATTTGTGACAAATCCCATCCTAAACTTTTAGATTCTAATACTTTGCCCCCTCTATTATCATTCTATCCGTTAACTTCAAAAAAGATTTTTCTAACTGTCATTAAACATTTCAAATTCCCCAACTATCACTCTTCATTTATGGAATCATTTTGCCCTTTCTCTTATATATTTGTAGGGATGGCAATTTTCCTCGTCCCCGATGAGTATCTGGGCTCCCCAACCCGACAGGTAGGGCTGTTCACAGGTCAGGTTGGGTCGGTTTAATATCTTTTTTTCAACCGACCTGACCTGGTCGGGTTACTTAAAGAGCAAATCGAAACCGACTCAAACATGAAGGGTCGGTTTGGCATTGTTTATGAACAACCCTAAATTTGGTGTAAAATTTCATACTCAAAAGAGGAAAACAATCCTAAAGACAAAAGTAATTCCCATTTAACTAATGTTTTATTGTTCTTTAATGTTAAAAATAAGTAACTAATTAGAAAGAAGAAACTAGGATAGGGTCGGGCTGGTTTGGTCAGTTTGGTTGGTTTGGCATTGTTTGTGAATAGCCCTACCGGCAGGGTCGGGTATGGGGAGTGCTTTGGCGGGGTCGGGGTCGGGGATGGGGCTAACACTGAATCCCTGATCGGGAACAAAGAATAAAGAACAAAGGTGGCGGCTGAAAGCCTAAAACTCACAAAACCCTAGTACCCTACTCTTCTTCTTTTGTTGATCCGTTCTTCCTTCTTCGTCTATCGTCACCGATCGCCATTGCCCGTCGGTACTCTCTCTCTCTCTCTCAACGCTTTCAATTTCTGATTTTGGAATCTCAAACAGATTACCGATCTGAATCTACTCATAAGTTGCAAGTCTGGAGTCTCTCTCTCTCTCAAGTTGGGGATTCGGGTCTCCGATGGGGAACTCATCCCCGTCGGGGTTAGGGATGGAGGAGAATTTCTTTCCCCTATGGGGATCAAGGACCGGGATGGGGGATGATTTGGGGGTCGAGGTCGAGGATGGGGAATGTAATCCCGCCTCGTTGCCATTCCTATATATTTGTATAAACCCTTTTACCTGTGTTTCTTTTTTCTTCTTTTTTTCCACACCCCAAGTGGAGAAGAAATTGAGAAAGATAATGTGATTTCACCTTGCTCATTTTTGGTTAATTTGAAATGTCATCCTCTCATCGATGTAAATCTCAAAAGGACATTTTAGTAAATTAGCTTCCTCCATCGATCCTGAAGGTAAAATGTTAGAATCTGAAAAGTTCATGGGTCTTTATCAAAAATAAAGTTTAGGGGCTAAATGTCATCACGCCAAAGTATAGAGTGGAGCGGAAAGAACTTTCAAATGAATCCGTTAATGGTAATTTTCCAAAAGTTAGTTGAGAGCATTTTTAATTCTACCTAAAAGTAATTACCAAAAAAACAAAAAAAATCCTACCTAAAAGTAATTTGTGGATGGCCCACTTTTTATTCGATAAAATTGGCTAAAAACGAGAGTGAAAATTAATTAAATTACAAAATAAAAGGAAGAGATAAACGACTAACCACGATAGACTGTGGTTGGTTTGCTGGCGTGGAGTTTGTTAAGAAAGTTGTGAGCTGTATCCACCCTTATTGGAGAGAGTCCAGTGGAAGAGAGAGAGAGAGAGAGAGAGAGAGAGAAGGCTAGAAAAAAACGCGGAGCTGAGAAACAAAAACAATACCAGTTCTCTCGTCTCCCTGTAATCTCACTAATTTTTTCTCTATCCGCAAACCATCACTTATCCCTTCTGTCCGTTCCTCTCCGTCATTTCTGTGTTTTATTTGTTTAAGTATAAAACAAATTCGGAAAAGAAAAGACATGCTCGGTTTTCACTCTTCATCATTTCATCGCCCTGAAATTTATGGATTTTTTTCAATTCCCTGCAACTTTTGTCTAGATCGAATGGGGAAAGAAAGTATAGGTTGAAACTGTGTAAAGCGTGAAACTGGACTGGGTTTTGCGTTTGCTCTGCTGGATTCGCTGCTTATCGAATTGTGTGTTTCCAGGATTGGGAGTTTGATTGTTTAATTCACAAAGAAAAGGCAAAAAAAAAAAAGAAGAAAAGAAAATCAACGACAAGCGTATAAGGAATCGTTGAGTTGGCTCTATTGTTGAGGAGCGACGTCTCAAGAAGCAAACATGGATAATGGAGGGGGATCGATTTCAATGGCGAATTCGACTCCAACTAGGAAGGTGGCTGATGAGGTTTCAGATCAGTTCCCAGCTGGTCTTCGGGTTCTGGTGGTTGATGATGATCCGACGTGCCTGAGAATCCTGGATAGGATGCTTCGAAACTGCCTCTATGAAGGTATTCCTATATTAAGTTCAATACATCTTTTGGGTTTTCCTATAATAAGTAAAATCTGTGTTTTATTCTCTTTTCCTTTCGTGAAGAAACATATGAAAAAGGAAAAGGGGACCTTTTCTTTTTCCCTTATTCTCTTTTCCTAGCTATCTAAATTTATCCTTTTGCATTTTTTTTTTTCAGTGGAAGTGGTTGTATGCAAATATTTATTTTCCGCATCTGTTTTCGGTTACTACTACTTTTAAGATAGTTTTGATTGATTGGTTTGGGAATCTGAACATGAAAAAAGAGAGAAAGAAAGGCTAAGAAAAGCCCACTATGATGTTGTTACAGCATCACATCAAGATACCGGCAGATGGGTTCCACGTCGATTCAGAATAGGTTTCGTTTGAAATTTTTGTTCCCGACCTGGTTTGACATAACATCTCTCATTCCAAAAGTGCAAAAATTAATTCTACAGATGCTCTAGTTTAAGTTCCACTTAACACTTAATAGAGGTTGAAGTGGATACATCTGGATGTTTAAGCGATCACTTAATCCTAGTGGTTGGGTATTCTGTTACATAGAGTTTACGGGATACCCATCTGGTGGTTTCTCAACTGACTGAATGGCTTCGATTATTTTCAGTTACCACCTGTGACCGAGCAGAGGTTGCATTGTCTTTGCTTCGTGAGAGTAAAACTGGATTTGACATTGTTATCAGCGATGTCCACATGCCTGATATGGACGGGTTTAAGCTCCTCGAGCACATTGGGCTAGAGATGGACCTTCCTGTTATCAGTAAGTGTTGCTGCTTCATTATTTTAGATAAATTTCACTCACATTGAAAACCTGAGAACACAAGTGCGTTATCTGCATATTCTGACCTTTAGTTCCTATCAAACTGTACAGTGATGTCTGCTGATGATGGAAAAGATGTTGTAATGAAGGGTGTCACGCATGGTGCATGTGATTATCTCATTAAACCAGTTCGGATTGAGGCAATCAAGAACATATGGCAGCATGTGGTCCGGAAGAGAAGGAATGAGTTGAAGGAATTGGAGCAATCAGGGAGTGTGGAAGATGGTGACCAGCTCCGGAAGCCATCTGAAGATGGGGATTATGCATCCTCAGCAAATGAAGGGAGTTGGAGAAATTCAAAGAAGAGGAAGGATGAGGAAGAAGAAGGGGAGGAGAGGGATGATACATCCACATTGAAGAAACCACGGGTGGTCTGGTCGGTCGAGTTGCATCAACAGTTTGTTGCAGCTGTCAACCAATTAGGCATTGACAGTATGAATCTTGTATCAATTTCTTCTGATTTGTTGATATATTTATTGTTGCTCTTCCTGGTTACAATCCATACCTAGCATACATTGTTGGGGAAAAGAAAACCCATAAATTGCTGTGGTTATTTTAGATTTCTATCATTTCAACTCTGTGGAAGATTGGGGCATTATATTACATTTGCTAAGCAGTGAGCATTGTCCCTTATTTAGTACAAATGATAATATAATACTTTGTTGTCAATATTGGTAATAACTTTCTATTTATAATTTGGTCTCATGCTAAACAACAGATAGTTCAGATTGTCATCTTTTGGAATAGCATGTTAGTCTCAACCTTGAGAAAAGGGGTGTAAGATATGTGCATGCCAATACTTCTCAGGTTTTCTGTATATTGTTAGATGACATGGACCTGCAGACTCTGTAGCACAGTTTGATCATTTCTGGAGTTTATATTTTTTGTACTAGTGCTCATAATTTAACAACGGATATGGCATTAAATATAATGGAGTGGTGAAACAGGATTCATGTGGCATTAAATAAAATGACATTTTCTGTACTAATTTGTGTCTTTATATTAAGATTGTTTCTAGATTTCCTATAGCTCTAAAACCATCTTAGCTTTTCAAATCATACTTCAGTGCTTCGTCCTTTTTGAGCATCTTTTTTGAGCATTCAGCCAGGGGCATCCAGTAATACACATGCTTATCCCCCCCCCCCCCCAATGGTTGTTTTTCCAGTCTTACTCTTACTCATCCTTTCTGATTATTTTATGCAGAGGCTGTTCCTAAGAAAATTCTGGAGCTGATGAATGTTCCTGGACTCACTAGGGAGAATGTTGCCAGCCACCTACAGGTATGGTTGAGATTGATTCCGTTTGATTAAGAAAGCAATATTACCCTTGTGCTGTGATGCGTGGCTCCTTTTTCTTTGTTGATGGTGATTCATGTTCATGTTGATATGGTACAGAAATATCGGTTGTACCTTAGAAGGCTAAATGGGGTATCACAACATCAGAGTGGACTAAATACACCATTCATGGGCCCACAAGATGCAAATTTTGGGCCAATGTCTTCTCTTGATGGGCTTGATCTCCAAGCTCTTGCTGTATCAGGTCAACTTGCACCTCAGAGTCTAGCCACTCTACAGGCTGGGGGGTTTGGAAGATCAACTGCAAATACTGGCATAAGCATGCCTCTTGTTGATCAGAGGAACATTTTTAGCTCTGACACATCAAAGTTGCAATTTGGAGCAATGCCACAATCACAGAGCAGTGGTGGTAAACAAGTGAACTTACTATATGGACTCCCTACCAACATGGAGCCAAAGCAGTTAACCCCTTTGCACCAATCTGTCCAGTCATTTGGTACCATGGGTCTGCATGCTAGTGATGGAGCTTTGAGTTTTCCAGTAACATCATTGCGAACAAGCTCAACAGACCATGTGGATGGTGTCCATATTAATCAGAGTAGCTCTTTAATGATGCATATAGCACCATCTGGGACGAAGAGCCAGTTATTAAATGATATTTTAGGTAATCGTACTTCTGGGCTTCAAACGGGGCAGAAAATATTCTCAAGTGAGGTTGCTGGTCAGGTCGTGGGAAGAAATGGGATTATTCTTAATGGTAGAGGTGCTACATACAATCCAGTTTCCCAAGCCTTTCCAATGGCTGATTTTCCGATTAACCACATTGTAGAACTGTCTGGAAATGGTTTTCCTCTTGGGAGTAGCACTGCATCTTCTACTCTGACATCTACAGGGATGTTTCAAGGGGGAAGCATGGACATAAAAGGACCAAGAGGCTTTCCCCCAAGTTATGATGTCTTAAATGAGATTCTCCAAGGCAAACCCCATGACTGGAACCCACAAAATATGGGTATTATTTTTGAAACATCTCAACCTATCAACTCTATACAGGGGAAATTGGATCTTGCGCCATCAGTTTTGGGCAATCAAGCCTTTGCTTCGAGCCAGAAATTTGGATCAAATAGGACTACATCTGTTATTGGCAAGGCAATGGTCTCCCAACGAGAGGAAAATGAACATGGGAAGATAGAACATAGTGTTCAGCACCCCATCAATAATAACCCTCTTGTTAACAACGCCTTCAGGATAAAGCATGAAACCATGCATGATTTTAGCAGTGATAACTTGCTCCTTCCTCCGCATTATGTTCATGATGATCTCATGCGTACACTTTTAAAGCAGGTCAGTTTTATGTGATTAGTTTTGTATTTTTGTCAAACCTCAAGGCCTCAGAGGGTGCTTTTTGTTTACTCTCTTCACATTTTCTTTTGTTTTCTAGCAGCAAGAAGGCATTGGATCTCTTGAGAATGAGTATAACTTTGATGGATATACCATGGATAATGTTCCAGTTTAGTAGAGGACCCAACCTCTTCTATGGTGGCAATTTTCCAATGTCTGATCTGCATGATTCTTTTCAAAGAAAAAAATTATTAATCTATTTTCCAGGCAGAGGGAGGAGGATTAAAGTCTATACCCACTCCAGGAGCCTTGGGTCGCTCAATTTCCTGTAAGTCATGTCTTCCTGTTATGGATAAGCTGTTTTCTTGTACAGTTGTGAGTCCAAGCAAGCAAGATTCTGAATAAGGTGGCAAGATCAAAAGCTTGTTTGGTAAAGATCCAATGCCATGGTTGTCAAGGACAAACTGTTCGATACAGCTGTAGGACATGCGAAGGTGTACATGAAAAGTTTTGACTGCTTTAGCATAGGCTAGTTAGAACATCTAATTTTAGAGAAGGCTGTGAAGATGTGTGACTGCATTTTTGATAGACCATTCAAAGGTTATATTCAGAGACCTCTGCAGAAATTCTCATTGGAAAGGTGGTCTTTGTGACTCCAATAACGCAATCCAGTTTGTTCTCTAGGAATTGACTTGTACATAAATCATTTGATTGTTTAATATATAAATGTCGGTTTTCTGTGTTCTCTAGGAACTGATTTGTACATCCCCTTTTCTGGCATCTCCTTTCTGTTGTTAAAATGACTTAATTTGTGGATTATGGTTGGCAGGCATTGAATTAGAACTATCATCTGTTTAGATCATAGACCGCGGCCAGGTTCTGGACCTGTTTTAACGGCATGGACCACATGATTACTGGTTTTCTTCTCTATGATGATCATTATTAGTATTGAACCTTTCACTCCATGCAAAAGTACTGTTAGATTGGATGGTTCTGGTTGTTTCGTCGGATTGCTTTTCTGAACTGGGACCCTGCCAAATCCCCAATTTGGCTTTTCCTCCCAAATACCCGTCCTGACTCTTGATATACTGTCCTTTTTAGATGCATGCAATGCACAAGCAAGGCCCAGAGCAGAAGAGTAATAACTTGAATTTCCTCTTCAGACTCTGTGCAAAAGGGAGAGCCCTACCGAAAGAGTGGCACTGTACATTCCAGTTTTCCACATTAAGTCATCAATGTCTGTGATCCAACTGCAGAAGAATCAAGAGATAGTAATTTGTTTTTTCGCCCCTAAAAATGTATTGCAGCAAATGCAAATATGAGGAACAGTGCCCACCCAATGTGTTTAATTCAATTGGGTCTTGTCCCAACTCCCAACTAGTGTCAGTTACATGAACGCTGTTTGGTCGCTTCGCCCTTTGTTCAGTGCCCTGTTCATTGTTAAGTTATGGGCAATTTAATCAAGATGCACCAGTCAAATGAAATAATAGTTTATATACATTCCATGAGAAATTCGGATTAGCTGAATGCGATGGTTGCTTAACGGGCTGTGGAAACAAGAATAAATAATAATTAGGGTAAATTTTTTAAATTGCTCTTATGGTTTAGTGAATTGAGTTAGTGTATTCATAGATTAAAAAGACTATTTTGTCTATAATTCTTTTTTAAAATTTCAAAATAAAACTGTTGACACCTTTTTCAGATTGCTTAGGCTTATGTCCATGCTGAAATATGATTGACCGGTACCAAAAAAAATCATTAGAATAATTTTGACTCAAATGAGTGGGGCCGATTTCAGTCCTGGTTCGATCAGATGATGCTAACAGGCATAGAGGTCAAAAAAACTAAATTTATTTTGGTTTTCTCAGACTCATATCTCATCTCAGATCTACGATCCATGTTCCAGATATGCAACCAGAGATGGCAGCAAGAAAACTAATGGGTTTTGAAAATGTTCTTGTTTTGACAGGCGCCGATGAGAGAACCCAGTGTAAACCGTTGGGATCCTCTATTCTTACACCCTTTCTTTAAGTTCGGAACAAGGACAAGGTTCTTCTTCCAATCCGGACTGAATTTCTCTCCACTATCCGCAGAGCCGCAACAAAGGTCGATCCCTTGAATCAACCTAATCTCCGACACCGATTTGCAGTTCCAAATCCGAGACATTGAGCCTTTAGTAGCGCCATCTCATCGCTGCTGTTGCATTCTCTCCGGCAACCATTAATAACCAATTGCTGCATTCTCATCATCCTCCATGACGAGGGTGTTGCAGTCTTGTAGATGCCCACAAGCTGGCGGCAGTGTGTTGTGGATGGCACTGTTGGCGGACGAATGTGTGAAGCTACCTCCATGGAAGAAAATTATGACGGGGGCGACCTCTGTACTCAGGGGATGCTCAAGCTCCATGATACCCGGCTAAGTTTGAGCTTCATCAGCCAGGGCTGGCCGGTATATCTGGCTGGGGAGGCTAGTTGCGCGGTCCACTATGACATCGAAAGAGAACACTCCATCGACGGGATGTGTTGGCAGCGACTTTCCGGTCGAGGAACTCTGCCAGGTGGCGATTGAACGTACTGTCTGGTCGCAGAGGAGATTGTAGGCCACTTGAAATTGGAGACGAGAAATCGATTGGATAGATACCTAACGATACCATCAATACCTATCGAATGAACAAAGAAATTGGATAAATAAGATGCCTCAAACTTGCAGATATGACGCCCATTGCGAGACAAGAAACCCTAATTTTGCCCCCCCTTTTTCCTCCCTTTCTTTCTTTGAGGCTCGGTGTTTGCTGGAAGCGCTTGTTCGTTCTTTCGTTTTTTCCATCTTCTTTTATTTGTTTTTTCTTTTTCTTTTTTTCACGTTTCACCCGGGGGTAAGAGAGAGAAAGATGAATAGCCGACTGGTTTTTGGGGTAAATTGGTGTAGACATAGGTGAAAGAGTTGTTTTTAGGAATTGAGGTGGAAAAGGTATTTTTAGAATCTTTTATAAATGTATTAGTCACATGATATCATATGCAAGGGAAAGTTAACGGTATCCGTTAGCATTAGTCAATTTTAAAATAGTAAGGATACAATTAGTCAATTAATTAAGAAATTTACCCTACTTCTATATCAAGTAAAAGATTGAGTGATTATGTGTTATAAGCAATTTATGAATGTTAGAATTACCGTTAGTTCCAAAATTCGATAGTAGCCATCCATGTGTTTAACTAATCCCATCTCAGGATCAGAATAGAGGCTTTTCATTTGAATTGCACCATTCTCTCTCTCTCTCTCTCTCATAGCCTATACCCACACAAAAAAGGCAAAGAAAAACCACCCACTTTTTTTAGAATTCTCTCAAGTTTTACCCAACTTTTTCAGTATCTCTAGAGGCACTCGGGATTTCCTACTTACTTTTTCTACCCATTCTCTATCTGGGCTCCTCTAGAGGCCCCTCCTTGGTTCAAAGTTCAGACCTTGCCGGTTAAACCATTTGAACTATCACCTGGACATGATTCTAGGTCTGGTTCTTATAAAATCCGTCTTTCGGTCAAAAACTGTCCAAACTAAGTGATTGAATTGTTGACCCTTTCGACATTGATTACACAAATGTATTGGCAAACTTCCAGAGGAGATAACTTTACACTCGAATGCCCAATTGAGGTGTTTTTTTTTTTAAAAAAAAAATTTGGGCTCAAGTCACAATCTTTAATATTTTTATAAGTAACAAAATAAAAAATTAAATTAAATATGCTTTGGCCTCCAAATCGTTTTTCCAAACATTGGTTCAAAGAGTACCTATCTTCCATTAGGTCTCCATTAGTAGCTACAACGGAAGTGGTTCACATGCACCATTAATATTTATTTAATGACAATAACCTGTGGTCAATCAATCAACCTATTAATTAATTTTTTTATAGTAAAAATATCCTTTTGTTTCATTTATTTTCCTTCTTTTACAAGTTCAATTACCTTTCTTTACAAATATTTGTTGCATGTTAACTATTTACTTTTCATTTGTCATCGAGATGTTGTTTTAAGATATCAACAACTATGATGTGCCATTTTATTACCGGATTTTTTACCATGGTTCAAAGTATCCACATGCACAAAATGCAAATAATGTATTTGTGTTTTGATATGGCAATACTCATTTGTTATTTTAATTTTTCTAGGTTGATATTTCACGATTAAGAATATTAGGAGGGTTGTTATATTTAGAACTTAGAAGGATAAATACAAAGTTCCCCGTATAATGGGGTTAGATGGTAAAAGTATTTCCTAGTGAGAAGCAATAAAGATATTTTTGGGTCAGTTAACGTTTAAGAAAAAATGGATGAGGAAAAGAAAAAAAAATAAAAAAATTGAAATAGATATTTGATAATTTAACACCTTCCACCATCTGACTTAACAGCTAGGGGTGTTTGTTACAAGGTGAAAATTCAGGGAGGTAATTGTGACTGGCTCATTGCCCCCATAGTATAAGGGGGGCCTTTGTAATTTACCCTATTTAAAAGACAAAAACCCCCTAAAATTGCTCTGCCACAAGGTGTCAACTCTAATATCAACTCCTTTCTCTTGTATAATCGACAATAGAAGAAAGGATTAAAAACCCAAAAACTTTCAAGAATGGAATAAATAGCAGAAAATAACCGCCCAGCAGAAGCAGGAGAAAAAAGCACATGCACAAGCTAAAATAAAACATTAACAGATTGGTCTATAGCCGAATCAAGACTCCTTCAGGAAAGGATCAAATGATTATGCCACCAAAATTCCAGAAATCTGAGACCAGTAGGTCACCTGCTCACTCAGTCACTTGAGATTTGCGACTTGATCTACTCATGCGCTCAACTGAGGTAAATGAAATGAATGGATTTACCTCATAAAAGAAATAAAAAAGTTTAACTCAACATTTCTCGCACTTAATATTGTTCTTACGTATTAAATTAGAAAAAGAATCAAATGATCTTGCATAAGGTAAGAAGCAAGCCTTCATACATCAAGCCATGGCAATTGCTGCATTAACATGAGAACTGCAACAGCTAGAAGAAAGCCCAAAATGCTCTGAGATGCTACCATCTTATAACCAGTGTTTGTTGGGAGAACTGAGGGGAGAGCACACTCTTCTCCATTAAAGAAAACCTTGGTGGGGAATCCATCTCCACCTGCCACATTGATACCAGGGGTCTTCTTTTTTGTAAATGAGATAACTGACTGCTGTTTCCCAGGCATTCTGGGATCAGTCTCATCGTTCTCTGCTACAAGATAGTTCAGTCCTGGAAGACCCTGCATAAATATTGTGTTGCTTACACCTTGCATTTCCAGCAGACTTGCATTGAAGGAGTACATTGCTTCAAAACCAGGTGCTGACTTGTCAAGTTGCACTGCAGCAAACCAATCTGCAAAATTAGTTTGACCCCAATTGAAGAGGGTTATTCTTGCACTCCAACCACGGCTATAGTCTGTATATAAGTGCCAATTGATGCTGACTCCACAGTTGTCGCCACAGGGTAATGGTTTAGAAACAGTTAGATGTTTAAGGTCTGCCCAAGCCAAAGCCTTTCTTGTTCGGTTCTCAAATGGGACAAGAAGAGCTTCAGATGGAAGGAGAAGTGCAGATGCGGCAGTACTACAGGTATTTCTTGGATTACTTTGGCAACCACAGGCACAGGTCTTGCATGGGATGGCAGAGTCATTGAAAAATGCAGAAAATGAAACACAGCATCTTGGATGTGAATCCTTAGAGCGTGTAATGTTGCATACCACTTGCCAGCTAGCAACTGCCAATAAATTTGATGGCATCCCACTGGGGTCCAGAAATTGGCTAGGGCTCACACGTACTGGAGACCCACACTTATATTCTGGGTTGAGTGTGCCATTGATCTTCCAATTCTGTGGTGGGAAGAGCTGAGTCCGATTAAGATCCGGGGGCATTTTATAGACCTGGATCTGGAAAACTGAAGTTGACTTGCTTGAATCCATGGTTGGGGGCAGGATTGTCCCATTCCGGCAACAGAAAGGGATCAATCCAACCTTTGAGTCATTGGCCTTTGACAGAGGGAGATCAATAATGGTTGGACTTCTCTCACAATTTAAGATAGTAGAAAAATCCAGACCTTGGTAGAACACACCTTGCCGGCCAAAGAAACAGTCTGTTGTATCTACAACAGATGGATAAGCCCCCTTCATGGAGGCAATAAATTCATCCCTCTTCCAGTCCCAGTTCAATTTCCAATTATCAAGACGACCAATAGGGTTGTGATTTGAGATTGCGACCTGAGCCCAATAATTTGTGTCATATGAACTGGTTACATCATAGGTAATAGTGAGATCACCACTTTGGCGGGGCAGGAACTCTTCTGAGGTAACATTTGCTTTAAAGGTCGGGTCCTTTGTGCAGCATACATGCATCTCATTTGTTCCTGCAAAACAAGAGAACATCCATATTTATATCATGTACCAGGAACATATATAATTGATCTCATATACTTGGGATAAGGGTTTGCATAGGTGGATAATGAAAATTTTTAATTTTTTTCACGATTGCCCCCGGGGCACTCAAATAACATAATAGGAGGTCCTTTTTTGTCAGCAGCAAGGGGTCCAATAATGACACCCATGTCCCAGGACCTACTTAAAATCTAAAACTGAAACAATGAGAAGTCAAGTGAATCTTATTCCAATATGACAACTGACAAGCATTATCCTGAAAACTAAAGGGGTAAGGGTTAGAGGCTTTGAGCAGGTTGCTGGACTGTGAAGGAGGAAGAGATATGAACTAAGTAGAGTCCTTCCCTTTTATCTCTATTCTTTATAGGTGTTCTACAAATTACAACCCCTTGTTTTTTATGCGAAATTGTCCTAACTGTTGCTGTGTTGGTAACAATGTTTTCTTTTATTTCTTTTTATTTTTTAGATCCTTATATGCTTGAGAATATTAGAAAAATCTAGGAGAAAATGTGATTCATTTCTGAGATGTATCTATTGCTCTTAAAATATTTAGAGTGAAAAATATGTTAATCTCAAATTTTTGTTCTAGTTACTCAAATGTTATGACTAAGCTGATGTTATGGTAATGCTTGCCCCCACTAATCAAAGGTCCTGGATCCACCACTGAGGGCTTGGATGATGATGACGTACTAGGAACATATACATGGGGTTGAAACTCAAACATAATTTTAAATGGATTTTGATTTTACTTCTCTTAATGCCTAGTCTACAGATAAAATGAAATTGGTCTAAAAGCTACCAAAGGTTATCTCTTCTTCTGATAAATTCCATAGTCCTCAGAAACAGAGGACAACTCCAGAAAATTTTAAAAAATACAAAAAGAAAAAAAAACAACATAAACAGTGACAAGTTAGATCACTGTTGTCTAATTGTCTTTCACACCCCATAAATCCCCATGCTTAGGCAGGAAAGCACCCAAAACCAGAAGACAACTGAATTACAACATTTATCTATACCGATTGTTCCTTGTTTTTTCATAAGGACATTTGTATCTTTTTCTTCATTTTTTTTCCCTTTAATATCCACAAATGCATCAGTTTAACAAGGCAAACCCCTCAAGACCTAGAAACAAAATGGGAATCTATTTAATCATTATACAAGTAAAAGCCTGCAAAGCGACAAGTTAAATCCCACAATGGAAGAACAAATCTTTATCATCACATCGTTTGGGACTATTTTTGTGTTTTGTTCAGTTTTTTTAATTCCTTTTCTGAATTCTTGTATTTGTAGTCCTCATAACTCTCTGAAAGAGGAAACCTAACATGATGCTAAATGGAAGAAACTTGATCCTTCTACATATTAGCCATAAGAGATACACAGAGGTAAATGACACTCAACGATAGGTGAAGTGAATATAAGGAAATAAGAGTTCCAAAAGGGAAAAGAAATCAAATAAAAATGAAGGCGATGGTAGCTTTTCTCTTCTTTTTCATTTCATCTCCAATTCTAAAAACTGCTAAATTCACCTATGGAACCCCTCGAACAATGAAATGGACAACTCTTCTAAACAATCTCTGTCTAGTTAGCATTCAGCATTGATATCATTGATAGACTTCCTACAAATCCAATAGACGAATTAAAAAACCTAGAATCCTCACCATTCTACTGTCAGTAGTTATGTGCTAATAAAACCCGAATCCAGATTTCTTATCTTCCAAATCTTCTCCAACGGTCACAAACGATCAAAGACCTTTTGAGGCTTTGATTCTAAATAGAGGTAAAGACACACACTGGTGGATAACAAAGCCAAAACCAAATCATTTATGCGAACACACAAATAAAAGCCATTCAATTGGTTGATTTACAGAGAATTAGAGAAGATAGCAAAGTACCTTGCATGGTGGATCTAGGACAGTAAAAGCCATCATTGACAAGAGAAATGTTGGAGGGCATGGGAACACTTGGATCCTTAACGCCGAACTGGGTACCAATCAGTTGAATCAGAACCTGCATCTGGTTAATATCACCGGCGGTCTCGACGGCCGTCTTGAGATCAGTGGTGGGGAATCCAGCAAAGAAGGTGCCATTACCAACGCTGGCGGGGAGGCTGGTCCCATCAGCCAAAACGGCATTAGAAGCAGAGACAAGAACCTCGTTGTGTGGAAACCCAACAAAGACCTTCCAGGATTTGAGGTCTTCGAGACCGTTATTGAGGATCCTGAGGGTGGACTCGAACCTGTAAGGTTGGAGAGAGGGGTTAGTGACAATGGGATGAAGACGGGAACCCTTGATATAGAGGTAGGACAAGAAGATGCCATTGCAGGCATCAGGGGCGGGTGCAGGGGCCTGGTTTTGGGCGTTGATTGAGATTGGGACACAGATGGCGAACAAGAACAAAAAGAAGACAAGGAAACGGAGTTTGTGGAAGGCCATTCTGGGTTTCTTCGGGATTGAAGAAGAAGGAAAGATATGAGAGAGGGATGCGAGAAATAATGAACAGTGAGAAACTGAGAAGTGAGAAGTGAGAAGTGAGAAGTGAGAAGGAAGCTCTGTGTGCGGCCAGCTGCTTTTACTTTTTACTTCTTACTTTGACCGAGGGCCACGGCTTTCTCCTTTCTGTCGTGTCGTGAAGTAAAAAGGTTTTTTTGCGTTAATCCTTGATTAATTGATTTCTTTCTTTCTTTATTTCTTTCTTTTTTGCGTGGGGAAGATTGCGCGTTTAAAAGGCAATTTGAATCCGGCGCAACCCACACGCATCTGCTGACTGCTGGTCGTTTGGCTGTGTATTACTTGCTACGTAACACAATTTCAGTATTCCGTGTCTATGGGCCCCACATGCCAGCGTTATGGAACACTGACGTGTACACTAGCGAGCAGCAGATCGGGGCTCGGCGGGCCACGGGCCCACGGCCTCGTTGTATTCCTTTGTTGAAAAATTTCGCGAACGGCTAAATTTTGAATTTAAATCCGGGACACAGAAAGCCGCCCACTGAGATCCATGGTAGGCGGCACTTTTAAATTGGACTTTAAAGTTTAAAGGGATTTTATATATGATAGCAGCAACTTTTCAGTTTTATTATCAATAAATATTATCACTTTTTTTAAAATATATAAAAAACTGTTCATCTCATTCCTCTTACCACCGAACAAAATCTCCCCACCTCCGTATCTGTATCCCAAGGTCATCCTGGCTCTTTACTACCTCCACATTTACTTTCTCCTGAAAATCATTCCCGCCGTTGTCGCATATCTGGCTCGTGCCCTGCTTGGTCGGGAGCTGTAAGCAGAGTTCGATGATCCCTACCTCTCCACCTCACTATACGACTTCTGGGGACGAAGACGGAACATCATGGCATCCAGCCATCCAATATCCTGCGCTCCACCGTATACGAGCCTACGTGAAGCCTTGCCTCACTACCAGCCATATTGGCGACGTTCGTGGCGGTTACATTGGGCTGTTTCGGGCCCATTGACGATTGCATTTGTTATGGGCACCAGCTTCAGGCTCTTCTTTCCGCAATTCCTGAGGTGCGGTGCCGACGTTAGGGCGCTGGGGGAGTTCGTCAGAGATGATGCTCGTTTTTTCAAAGTGGTATCTTTTCACGTAGTGAGAGAATAGTCTATACTAGATCTGTAGTTATAAGAAGATCAATGAGCCAATGCCAATGGCCTCCTATACATTTTGCCTTGGACAGGAGGCAAAAGGCTTCGGATTCCGTCGAAGCTTTAATCGCAAGCTGGTTCTACAGGCGGAGAAAATTGTCTGGACTGTTTCAAAACAAGAAAAAACTCATAGCAGCTCTGCTCCAAACTCAGATGTAGAGAAAAAGATGGAGGAGGAGGAGGAAAGAGAAAGATAGAGATTGTTCGGTGGTCTCAAGGAGGAACGAGATGGACAGTGTTTTTACCATTTTTTTATATATTTTAAAAAATGTTACCTTATTTTAGAAATTATTTTCATTGATAATAAAACCCAAAAGTTGCCCTTATCACCTATAATCCCAAATTTAAACAAATATGATCAACTTGAAAAGATATTTTGTATTAAATACGGAATAGAGAATTGAATGAGGTGAAAAGTAGTAGGTAAATTTATAATTTAAATCTTATAATTAATTAGGAACTAAATTAAAAAATAAGTATTTTAGTCACTTTTTTAAAAACCGGACCTGACCAGACGATCAAATCATTTGGATTGGGAGCTAGTTTGGCCCTAAACCAATATTTTACAACAACAAAAAAAAAACCTCGTTAAAATGATCAAAGAATTGCTAACTTGAACGGTTTAACCGCTAAAATGCTCAACTCGATTAACATTCTTGTGTTTCTCTCAAACTATTTCCAAAATTTTTATTTATTTTAAAATAAAAATTAAAAAATAGAAATTTTGAAAAAAGAAACTTTCATATCTCATAAACTTGTTCGATTATTAGCGATAGCCAAAATTAATTAGGGTTTTTAGTTTTTTCCATTTTGATTTCGAATTTTCTCATTTTTGTGATTCTTTTTAAGTTATAACAACAAAAAAATTGCAACTCCAATAAAAAGAATAGAAAAATTCAATGTAAGAGATAGGAAGATAAATACTGATCTTATATTAAAATCTAAGATACACCAATGAACAAACAATAATGGATATGCGAGAGATTTAGAAAGATGAGAGAGATGTAAGAAGAGGGCAAATGGTATTGTATTAGACCAGTTCATGGGCCAGGCTTTAGGCCTAATTTTACATTGCATCGGGCCCAAGCTTTGGGCCAGGCCCATTCAAATTTTGGCAAAAGCCAAGCCTGAGCCCAACCCATGAATAGGTCTAATTGTAATGGTGGTGATGATGAACATGGAGATAGCCACCGGTGGTAGTTTTTTCTTTCTTTCTTCTTCTTCTTAGGGCAAAACGATTCTGCAACAACGATTGAGGAACATGGTGGTAACCACCTCTAGCGACGCTCCCTTCTTCTTCTTCTTTCTCACTTTTCAGCTTTAACCAATTGCCTTTTTCTCAAACTCTCACACTCTCACACTCTCTCATAATAATGTATATATACAATGGACTTTTAACCTAATCCTAATCTAACGGTGAAAATAAAAACTTACATTATGTTTTACATCTTATTGATTTGCTCAAACTGGACAATTGAACTGTTGAATCGGAAATCGAAAGCCAAAGTGGCTCCATTTCTAGATTGATTGTTAAAACCTTGATTTTAGTTAAAAGAAAGTTCCACAATATTATTCATATTTTTAATAGTAGTGTAATATGTAAATAGAATTATAGATGTGTTCAATTTTTTCTATATATATATATATATATTTGTATTTTTGTGTGTAAAAATAAGTTTGATATGTTACACTTGATTTTGTTTAATATGATAAATACATGATATTATACATGTGCCTGGATGTGTTTTTTTTTTTTGCAAAATTTATGTGTTTTTTTTTGTTTTTGTATTTTGTTAAATTTTATTATTTATTTGTGACATTAAAAGTTAACATATTTAACCCAAAAGTTGAACTATTTATTATTAATTTTATATTTCATTTTTGGTTAGTTCTAGATTATGCATTTCATTTTCATTGTCAATAAAAATAATTCTTGTTTATTACACTTATTTTTTAATTTGATTAATAAAATATCATAAATGTGACTAATTTTTTTTTAATTTATATATTTATTTCTATTTTAAAAATTTTATTGCCTAATTATGACTTCATAGGTTGATCAATTTGATTTGGATGGTTGAATTGCTTAGCCACCACTTAGATAAAGAATGATTTTGTTTTTGAGTGAGTTTTAAAATATATGGGTTTATATTGTTAAAAACATTGACATCGATCTAATTAGTAACATTTATTAGTGAAAATAACTTAAAAAATATAGGATTTAATAAGAGAAAATGAGAGGGGATTAAATGATGTGGAAAGTAATAATTGAAGTTGCGCTTTCAACCCTTACAATAATTAGGGATGGATTTAAATACACAAATATGGCTGTTAATGCTCGGTTTAGTCGAGGGCAACAAAGTAAATTTGCTCCCAAGCTTCGAAGGAAGGCCGAAGGCTTTGAGGGTCTAGAGGAGATGAGCCGAGGCTGAGGACTAGAGGCCGAGGCAAATCGCTCCTTCGGATACTATAGAAGCCGAGGGCTGGTATTGAGAAGAGCTTCCGAGGGAGGACGAAGTGATGTTCCCACAATGACGAATCTACAAGGGAGAAAGTGTCAGAGGCCTCGGGTGAGAAGCCGAGGCAAGGACTCCGACTATCAAGTTAGTATGCGTGCATGGTAAGCAGTGAGTCTGGAGCCGAGGGGTCCAGATGAGTTCTCAGATAGTGCTAAGCCCTTGGAGGAGAGAGCATTAGAGATCACAAAGGTTTCGAATCCTTTACCTTATGAGGGGTGCCTTGTATTTATAGTTGGAGCTGCTAGGATGTAGTTGGGCCCGGATGGTCTAGATGCGAGCCGAACGAGGGCCTGGCAAGATGCTCTACTAGAACCGCAAGGCGCCCTGTGATTGGGTCTGCCTGGTCCATGTCAGGTAACCATGAGCGTGCTCATGGTGAGCCTATGCTGGTGACCCCGATTTGACACGAATCAGCCTTGTACAGGCCAACCAAATGCGCCTACATCACTTCCCCCCCCACTCTTGAGGCCGAGGTGGGGGTTCAGAAGGAGCCTCAGCTTCGGCCAAAGGGAGTGTCGATATTGGTAGGTGCCATTGGGCTTGTTCCGCGGAGTGTTCCCTGCAGTGGCGTCGTCTTCGTCTCGCTTTTGCTTCGGCTTGATTTCAGTTCGTGGAAGAGAGGTGAAGTTGTGGATGTCTCGGCTTCGGCTAGGGAGCCCGAGGTGGTGGGGGCCTGATTGAGCTGAGCCCGTGCCTTGTATTCACGTAGTGACGGTCTGGGGTCATGCGCGGTATGGGACTCACGGGTTGGCACACCGTGGTCATGCTCGGTATGGGTCTAGCGCCGGGAGAGTCTTCCGTAGGGGGATGGGTGTGCTCTAGGCGAACCGATCTACGTGTCCATCAGGTTTGTGCACTCGAACCAGTGGGTTGCGGCGAGCGGGCCTGTCGGTTCGCTTGGCATCGTTTCATCTTCCCGAGGCTGGGCACCAGTTCATTAGGCGTCGTTTCATTTCCCCGAGGTTGGGCACACGGTGGCTCACTAGGCGTCGTTTCGTTTCCCCAAGGATGGGTGTCAAGTGTCACACCGCAGATGGTCATCGAAGGCGAAAGCCACACGACCGTTGGATCTGACAAGATCTGAGCCGTTCATTTTTCTATAAATAGGGGCCTTAGTGGGGATTTTCTTCGTCATTTGTCTCTAGGCGCCCTTGCTATCAAGTGAACACTTTTCCCAAACCTTCAACTCTTCGATACACTTTGTCTTCACTCTTCTTTCCTTCGCCTTTTGGTAACTTTTCAAACAATGTCTTTCTCAGGTTCTGACCCTGAGTGCTATTAACTTTCGAATGGTTTGGAAGGGAGCTCTTATCGGACTCCTTCCCCCCTTTCTCCCTTAGGTCTGTTGGCCGTCATCCCCCTTCAGCAAGAGGTAATGGTGCTGAGGGAGAGCGTAACCTTGGGGGGTGTCGAGGGCAGCCGCCAAGGCGATGACCCTCCCTGTGAGAGCGCCACATCCGTGACGCCGACGGAACCAAAGGGGTATCCCCCAAGTCGGGGAATGGATCACGGAACTTGTCCTGGGGACAATGGTCGAAAGCATTGCCCGATGGGTGGCTATGGTTGATCTTCCTTGTTTGGAGTTCGACAACACTCTGTACATGGACCAAGTGAAGGCCCTAGCTAGGAGGTTTCACATACCTCGGTCCTACCAACTTAGGGTTCTAGATGTCGTTGACCAGTCATGGACCCTCGACGAGGGGGAGATTTGAATATATCAACACTTCTTAGAGTTCGACCTTAGGTAGTTGGAGTGGTACAACATGACCATTAGTCAGCTCATTCCCAATGCCATTAGGACCATAGTTGCCATGTTTGTGTGGGCTCGGTTTTGGAACGTTGAACTGACCCCGAAGTTATTCCGTACCATGTTCGTACCAAGGAAGCATTCTTCTGAGGCCAACTGTACTATCTTCAGCCACGGAGGAGTAGGCCTGTAGATAACCCTATGTTCATCCACAACTAGAAGGACAAACTCTTTTTCATCTCGTGCCCCGAAGGTTGGACGTTTAGGCCGAGGTGGGGAGAGGCCTGCACAACAGTCGAGAAGTGTCCCCCTCCAATTTAGGACTAGGAGGCAGCTGTCGTGGCTCACCTGCTCGTGTTGGGGACAGTCAAGGCTAAGGCTTTGGTGGAGGAGGAGCTTCCCCTAGTGTTCGCGAGGCTCAACCTTGCGCCTCTTGGTAGGAGACGTTTCATAGTTTTCTCTAACATGTTCCTTTCGTCCTCGTGTTATGGTGCTAACTTGTCTTCATTTGCTTGTAGAAGTGTTGATGGATGCCAAGAAGCTATTGCTCGAGAGTGCCCGCGCCAAACAAAGGGCCTAGGCAGGGAATAGACCTGTTCACGGGTCAGGTAGCTCGATGGCCCGGCCCGCACCCCGGTTGGGCTTGGTCATGTAATTAGACCTACGGGCCTGACCTCAGGCCTAACACAGTAAGCCCGACTGTGTTTCGGGCCGGGCTCGGGATTTGTCAAAAAAGCCCCCGACCTGACCCGACTCAGCATTATATATTTTATAAAATATATAATATGTATTTTATCTATTATATAAAATATATAAATAATATAATATTTATAATTTAATATATACTTTTTTATTCTTTTCTTTATAATCTCTCTCTCTCTCTCTCTCTCTCTATTCAGCCGCTAACAATATGGGCTAAATTTCGGGCTCGGGCCCAGTTCCGAGCTTTGGGCTTTTTATGAGGGTCGGGCTCGGGCCTTAGAAAATTCTGTTAATACAGAGTGAAAGCCCGGCCCAACCCATGAATAGGTCTAGCGGGGAAGAATGTAGGAGGGCAAACACCAAGAAGGCCTGCTGAGAACATGCCTGTGAGGGACGAGCAGGCGGCGGTCCCCACCAAGGGGGTCACACAACAAGTCCCCACCAAGGGGGCCACTCAACAAGTCCCCACGGGCCGAGGGGACAAGGGAAAAAGGCCGCCCAAGGGGGTCAAGATGCCTGTGGAGGTAACTAAGAAGCCTGCCGAGGTGGCCGAGGCGGGTAAGAAGAAGTCGGTCGAGGAGGCCCTGAGAGAGCAGCTGTCGAAGAAGGCGGCCCACCGTGAGCGTCCTGCCAAAGACGCCATGACGAAGAAGCCTCCCACCAAGGGGTACCCCACGGGGCCCTCATCCTTCCCTACGTCAACACAGGAGCTCGTCGGAGAAGCCGAGTAGTCCTCCAAAGTCTTTCGCCCCCGGAGGTCGATTCACGAGGGGGACTCCATTACTGAAGAAGGGGTCAAGCAGGCCCTGGTGAGCGGGGCGATCCTCTTGAGGGTTCGCTTCAAGATGATGTAGAGCGAGCCGTAATCTATCCATAACAAGGGGTTGTACCACTTGGCCAAGGTAAGCTTTTGTTCTCATGCTTCGTCTTTTGGTTCATTCTTTGTTGCAGTCCTTACTGATAACTCTTGTTGCAGGCCCGTCTTCACTTCGTCGGTTTGGAAGACCAGATGAGCCTTACCTTGGGGCACCTGGGCAGGCTCGAGAAGGAAAAGGAGAAGCTCCAGGCGGTTGTCGTCGCTGCCGAGGACAAGTGGGGCACTTTCAAGAAGGCCCACAAGGATGAACAGCTGCTCCGAACAAAGATGGAGGCCGAGCTGAAGGCAGCACGGGCCCACCTCGTCTAGGAGCAAGAGGAGAGGGTCCACATTGATAGCATCGTCACAGAGGTTGAGCGATGGGCAACCCGGGCTGAAGGGTGGGCTATTGAGGCCGAGAAGCGGGAGGCCAAGGCGGAGAAGAGGGCTGCGGAGGCAGCGATTGAGATGGAGAAGCGGGTGGCTAGGGCAGCGGTCGAGGCAGTGGAGGCCTTTAAGAAATCACTTGAATACCAGTAGGCCCTCATGGAGTAAGCCTCCACCACGTACCTGGATGGCATTAAGGACACCAAGAAGGCCCTCTTGCAGGTGATGCCTGATTTTCACGTCAAGGGGCTGAAGGTGATTCCTGACTTCCCTAACGAGACTCTGGCTGTTGATGGCACTGACGACTCTGCCCTCCCCCTGGCTAGCAGTGAGGCTTGATGGGGTTTCTCCTTTTTTTGTTTTTTTTCTTCTTTTTTTTATGATGTAAATGCGTTCAACATCCGAGGTCATAAATTTTTTGTAAATGCTTACTCTGAATGGAATGAAAAACACAAGCATTTTTTGTATGATGTGTTCTCTCCTTTTCTCTCTTTTATGTATATATATATATACATAAAAGAGATCACAGTTCAAAAAATGGCTCGTAATGGCTCGCTTTAGGTACATGCTCGCTTTAGGTTGTTGAGGGGGCCGATGTCGAGGCAAAGGTATGCGACCAAGGTGCAACTTGCCTGGCTCATTTTTTCTCCCAAGTGTTTACCTAGGCTAGAACAAGGCGGTCTATCAAAGCATGGGGGGAGACCGAGGCCGAGATGTAGTTCACCTGGCTAGTCTCTTTCCCAAGTGGTTACTTCGGCAATGCAAGGTCGGGGTCTCAGGCCGAGGTGAACTACCAAGTTGGTCGGGGTGCCATATACTTAATCGCGCTAAGTATATACGACCAAGAGGTCGTCTGCCGTATTCACTACTGGCTATGTGCTCTGGCGACGGTCCGGCTCGAGCACCTGGTCCTCAAGAGAGGCTGCGCACTTCAACCAGTCGAGAAGCCGAGGGGGCCTAGGAACTTAGTGAGAACACGCGCTAAATGTTGATCCGAAGAGGAACTTTGCATTTCATTCATCAAATTTTGCATCTACTTGTAGTTCATCCAGAGGTTCTCCAAGTTCCACGTTCGAGGGACGGGTCTCCATCTAAGTGTTCCAAATGAAAGGTGTCGGGGCTAACAACTTGCTTGACTCTGTAGGGGTCTTCCAAGTTGGGACCAAGTTTACCCACACCTGGCTCAGGGACCATGACTTTCCTGAGGACGAGGTCTCCCTTCTTGTAATGCTTCTCCTTTACCCTCGAGTTGTAGTAGCGGACCACCTGTTGTTGATAGGTAGCCACCCTTACTTGTGCTTTCTCTCAGGCTTCTTCCAGCAGATATAGGTTTGCTCTGAGTGCTTCACTGTTCTTGGCTTTGCCATATACTTTAATTTGGAGCGTCGGATGATCAATCTCTACTGGGATAACGACTTCCGTACCGTAGGTCAAGCCAAACAGGGTTTCTCCTGTGGCCGTCCAAGGTGTGATTCGGTATGCCCAAAGTACACTGCTTAGCTCGGTCGAGTCTGGTCTTCATTCCATCTAGTATGGTTCTGTTGGTGACCTCGGGTAGGCCATTTGTTTTCAGGTAGCCTATCGAGGTGTACTACTGCTTGATGCCGTGAGAGGCGAACCATTCCTTGAACTTGGTGTTGTTAAATTGCTTCTCGTTGTCGGTGACTAGCATGTGGGGAAAGCCGAAATGACAAATAACGTTCTTCCAAAAGAAGCTCTAAACTGCTTTAGCTGTGATGGTAGTCAGGGGTTTGGCTTTTACCCACTTGGCGAACTGTCCACGACGATGATGAGGTATTTCTTGCCCCCTGTTGCTTGCGGGAAAGGGCCGAGGAGGTCCATTCCCCACTTGGCGAAGGGCCAGGGGCTACTGAGTGCCGAGAGGGTTGTGGTCAGCTGATGGAAAAGGTTGGCATGTCTCGGACATTGGTCACACTTCCGTACCAGCTCGGTTGTGTCTTTATGGAGGATCAGCCAAAAGTACCCCTGCCTTAGTGTTTTTTGGGCCAGGGCTTGGTCGCCGAGGTGGTTACCACTGATGCCTTCGTGAATTTCTCGGAGCTCGTACTCGCCCTCCTCCTGATGGAGTCATCAGACGTAAGGCAAGGTGAAGGATCTCCTATACAACTTTCCCTCTAGCAAGGTGTAGTGGGTTGCCTGATGTCGGAGTCTCCTGGCTTCGTTCACGTCGTCGGGCAGTCCGTTCTGTCAGTAGGAAGTCGATGATGGGGTCCATCCATGACAGATCGGCCTGTACCGGAAGTAGTTGGGCTTCTTCTATAGAGGACCGAGGTAGTTTCTCCATGCGGACAGTGCGGCCGAGGTTCTTGCCAACTTGGGAAGGTAATCGACTCTTGTGTTCTCGGCTTGCAGGACTTGCTGCAGGGAGAAGCGCTGGAAGTGGCAGGCTAGTTCTTGAACTTTGGTGAGGTATTTGGACATGCTTTGCTCTCTTGCCTCATACTTGTCGTTGACTTGGCTCACCACTAGTTGTGAGTTGCTGAAGGCTTCGATGTGTAGGGAGTCGAGGTCCCTGGAAAGTTGCAAACTAGCGAGGAGGGCCTTGTACTCGTCTTCGCTGTTGGATGCCGGGAAGTCGAACCTTAACACATACTCTATGATTGCGTATCTGGGGTGAGGAGGATAAGACTCGCTTCACTTTCTTTGGCATTGGATGAACCATCAACAAAGGATTTTCATTTGGGGTGAGCCTCATTGACCGGGTGGTTCCCTTCAGCATCTTCGATGGCTCGACGAAGGGCTCGCTTGAAAGTATATTCTGTTACGAAGTTTGCTAGGGCTTGTGCTTTGATAATGGGCCTCGGCTGGTATTGTATGTAAAATTCTGACAGCTCGACGCCCCATTTGGTCAAGTGCCTAGAGGTCTCAGGTTTGGTGAGGAAAGCCCTATGGGGACGGTTCGTTAGGACCATTATAGTGTGAGCTTGAAAGTATGACCTAAGCTTTCTAGCCAAGACCATGAGGGTGAAGGCCAATTTCTCTACCTCGGGATATCTGGTTTCGACATCGTAGAGGACCTTGTTAACGTAGTATATCATCTTCTGCGCTCCGTCTTCTTTTATCAGAACTAAGCTGACTGCCTCGTCCCCGATCGATAAGTATAGATATAGGGTCTCTCCTGGGGCGGGCTGAGTGAGGAGGGGAGGTGAGGCGAGGTAGACCTTTAGCTTGTCAAAGGCGGACTAGCATTCCTCCATCCACTAAAGATCCTTCAACTTTTTTATGGCACGGAAGAACGGAAGGCCGACTTCGACATGAAGCGGTTGAGAGCAGCTATCCGGCTGGTGAGTCTTTGAGTCTCATTCACCGACCGAGGGGGTGCCATGTCCAGTATGGCTTGTATCTTGTCAGGGTTGGACTCAATGCCCCTTTGAGTAACGACGAAGCCAAAGAACTTGCCTAAGGTGATGCTGAAGGTAGACTTGCTGGGATTAAGCTTCATGTTGAACTTCCACAAGGTGTCAAATGTCTCGGCTAAGTCCGAGGTGTGTGTCATGGCTTTCAGGCTCTTCACCACCATATCATCCACGTAGGTGTGTGTCTTCTATATTGTGGCCAGTGCCACGGTGGTATTTGCAGTACTTCTTCGTGTTCCACCTCTTGGGGTTCCTCTTCATCTTCTCAGGCCACTTCATGAATTTCTCCTCCACGACCTGTATCAAGATCTGGGTCCTAGTGGAGTTGAGTGGCATGTATTGGTTGTAAGCCAGGGTTGAGGTCGGTGGCTTCTTGTTGTCCTTGTTGTTGTTGTGGGGGTGGTGGTCACCGCCCTTCCATTTCTTCTCAGGGGGCCCGTTGTGGCGCTTGACCTTTTCTTGGTGGGCCTTCTTGAAGAATTCTAGCTTCGTCTTCGGCGGGGTCTTGATGACTGAGCACTTTAGGGCCGAATTGGGGTGGAGCCCATTGATGGCAGCGTGCATTGAGACCATAGGGTCGAGGTCGCAGACCTCAATCTCTTCCTTCTTAAAGCGGTTGATGTAGGACTGCACACTCTTTCCCTGCTTCTTCTTGATGGACATTAGCAAGACTATGCTTTTCTGGCATCGTTTGCTGCTAATGAAGCGAGCAAGGAACAAGTTGGAAAATTGCTCTCATGAGCTGATTGATCAAGGTGGGAGCCTGGAGAACCAACGGCGGGCGGCCCCCCTGAAGGTAGCCTGGAAAGTCCGGCACATCAAGGCATCGGAATACCCATAGAGTATCACGAGCACTCTGAAACTTTCCAGGTGATCATCGGGGTTTGAGTTCCCATCGTACATCTCTAGCATGGGAGCCTTGAAGTGCTAGGGGAGAGGCTCGAAGATGATGTCTGAGGTGAAGGCGTCCACCCTCTTCGTCGGATTGCTTTGATTGGTCGAGGAGTCATCTCGGCTCTCTTGGACATGGCGAAGCTTGTCCTTGACGGCCCTGAGATCAGCCCTTAGTTCCACAATTTGAGGGTCGGCTAGAGCTTGCCGCCCATCTCTGTCTTCGTGGGCATGATGAGGGTCGACACGAACTCCGGAATGCTCCGAGGCAGTACCGCGTGCCTCCTGTCTGGCGCGGCATCAGCCCTTGGCCCTTGAGTGGGTGCTACGACGGTCGAGGTGCCCACCTTCATCCTAGGGGGTTCTCCCTCCTACGGCGATGGTGTTGCTCAGAAGGTTGGCGGCTGTTTTCGGACCGCGTCGACTTTTCCTCCTGTCGGCTGGAAGGTCTCTCGTTCTTATGTGGTGGGCTGGCAGATCGGCTGCTGTCAGACTCGACGGGCTTGGCCCATTGGGGGTTGGCCAGGCCGAGTGCTGGGGGCTCAATGTGCTCACGGCGGCCCTAGTGATCTGACACCCTGGCAGGGCGGTTGCCTTGGGGGGGCACGTCTTGCTTGGGGGTAGGCTTGTTCCACGCGTTGCGTGAGGTATTCCAGGTTCGTGACCAGGTTTTGGAGGTTCTTGGCTCTTTGTACTATGGCGTCTGAAGCTTTTGGAGAACTTGAGTTTGTAGTGTTTTGGGGGAATCGTCTTTGCAACATTTCTCACAGACAACGCCAATTGTTGATGCTCAGTTTGGCCAAGGGCAACAAAGTAAATTCACTCCCAAGCTTTGGAAGAAGACCGAAGGCTCTGATGGTCCAAAGGAGATGAATAGAGGCCGAGACGAATCGCTCCTTCGGATACTGTAGAAGCCGAGGGCTGGTATTGAGAAGGGCTTTTGAGAGAGGACGAAGTGATGTTCCTACAGTGATGAATCTGCAAGGGAGAAGGTGTGAGAGGCCTCGGGTGAGAACTCGAGGCCAGGACACCGACGGTCAAGTTAGTATGCGTGCAAGGTAAGTAGTGAGTTTGGAGCTGAGGGGTCCAGACGAGGTCTCAGATAGTGCTAAGTCCTTGGAGGAAAGAGCACTAGAGATCACAAAAGTTTGAATCCTTTACCTTGTGGGGGGTGCCTTGTATTTATAGTCGGAGCTGCCAGGGAGTAGTTGGGTTCAAACGGTCTAGATGTGAGCCATATGAGGGCCTGGCAAGATGCTCTGCCAGAACCATGCGGCACCCTATGATTGGGTCCGCTTGGTCCCCATTAGATAACCTTGAGTGTGCTCATGGTGAGCCTATGTTGGTGCCCTCTTTTCGACACACGTCATCCTTGTACAGGCCAACCGAATACGCCTACATCAATGGCTATTATAGTAGCCATTAAAGTTGCCATTAAAATTATAATTGAATGACTTTTATAACCTTTCAAAGAAATAGAGGATAATTTTAGTATAAAAAAAGTTTCACATTTTATTCACACTTTTATATATAATATAGATAACAAACTATTTAAGGTAAATTACATATTACCACCGCGCACTTTGTGGTAATGACAATTAACCCTGTGAACTTTCGTTTGCGACAAAGTCTGCATTGAACTTTTTGATTCCAACACTTTTGCCCGCTCTATGTTAAATGGATTAACAAAAGAAATTAATTCACTAAAATGCCCTTTTAAGAAAGAAATTAATTCCAACACTTTTGCCCCCTTCTTATGGACGATAGGATGGTATTTCAAAATGACAAACATGTGGAGGCCAAAGCACCTTATCCTTTTCTTTGTAGAAGAAAAAAAGAAACATAAATAAAAGGTTTATGCAAATATGTAAGAAAAGGGCAAAATGACCTTATAAATTAAAGAAAGGGTAGTTTGGAAATTAAAAAAAGTGTTCAATGACAGTTGTATTAAAATTTTTTTTTGGGTAAATTACTAAAACCCATATACTATGGCATCAATAACAAATACCCACTTTATTTTCGTTTGTGACAAAGATCCCTTGATCTTTTATGTTGCTATTAAGTCAGCTAGCAAAAGGCATTAAATTGCCAAAATGCCATCTTCATAATTCAAGGGACATTAAATAAAATCTTCCAAATTAGAAAAGTGGGCAACATGGTTTTTAAAATTGACTTGGTGACCGAACCGGTCAGGGGTCCAGTTACCGGTTTGAATGGTGTGACCGAACCGGTTAGGGATCCAGTTATCGATTCGAACTGTCTGACCGTTCTACCCAAACAGTCGATCCATTCTGACAAAAATAAATAAATAAAAAAATAAAAAAATTGAAAAATGGTCAAAACCGTTCGAACAATTAACTGACCGGTTCAACAGTTTGCTGACCAAAATCAACGGTTTTGGGGAAAAACGGAACCGGTCAAGTGACCGGTTCCCGGTTTTTCTAGTCCGACCGTCCGGTCCAGTCCGGTTTTGAAAACAATGGTGGGCAAAGTCATTACCCCATTTGTCTATTCCTCCTCTTTTTTTTTTCCTAATTTTCTTCTAAACCCTAACATGCATAAACATATCAATGGAGAACCATTTGACGAGAACACGACGTTACTCTTTGCTGGAAGTTGTTGTCACTATCTCATTGATGAAGAGTTGTCGATGAAGAAGGTATTTTTATCGTTGTCGCCAAAGAAGAACCTATGTTACACACTTACACATATGCCACTCAGATATTTTAATCATATGAGAACCAATATTTTCAAGAACTGTTAGATTATCAAAGTGTAGGTCAAAAGAGGTAAAATCGTTTAAGCAAATAATAAAAGGGCAATTTTGAAATTTAAAAAGCTTTAAAATAACCAATTGAGAATATTTTCCAAAGTTAACTAATGGAATTCCAATGGATGTAAAGCATAATTCCACCTCTGGTGTCTACAGTTCCATCGGAATCTTGTTTTAGTGCAAGTACCAGGGTGCTGGATGACAAAAGAAGTTGCCTGAACAATGAGAGCATAAAAGATGTGCATCTGCTTCAAGGATTGACTAGATGTAGAAGATAAACTACAAGACAAGGGTGGACATGATACAACACCAGACATTTCACCCAAAGCAGATGATGAAGTCATGAATTTGACTACTTGTATAGAATTTTTCATTTTTTCAAATTATTGTAAATTTTTTTATTTTATTTAATTTATTTGATATATATATATATTTTAATTTTTAACAATGTAATTTTGTATTTTCAATTTGTAACCATATTGTATTTTTTACATTTTATAAATTTATTCTATTTTTATATTTCATTCATCTAAGTATGCAATGATCCAATCATTGTATTTGTAATTCACTAATTTGTACCATTCAAATTTAAATGAAATAAAATTCTTATTTTTCTTCAAATTTGTTATTCATCATTCTTATTTCAACTTGGTTAAGTATTTCTTTTTTCATTTATGTGTTAAATAACTTAGATTTCTTTTCTTAATTGTTTAAATAGTTCCCAATTCCCAAAGTTCATAGGAAAGTTAAATATTTTAGTTTTACATTTTTACTTAGAAAAGAAATCAAAATTTTCAAAAAAAAAAAGAAAAAAAAACAGTGCAGCCCGGTTCGGCCCTAGTCTAAGGCTCGCCCTATGGCCCAGCCCTGCATGCCGACACAGCATGGCATGGGCCCACTAAGCCTGGGTCCTGGCGACCCGTGAGCCAGCACGGCACAGTCCGCCATAAGAGCGGGCCGCCCACGATCCGTGCCCACTTTACACCTCTAGGGATATTGTCATTGACCCCATAATATAAGGGGACTTTGTAATTTATCCTTTTTTTCTAAATTAACAATACAACCCATTACAATCAAAAAACACAAAGAACAAAAAATACCCATTACAATCAAAAAACACAAAGAACAAAAAATACCCATTACAATCAAAACACAAAGAACAAAAAATAAAACCACAAAAGAAGATCATTACCCTAGATGTAAAAGACGAAATACCTAAAAAACCTTCTTTGAGAAGAGCAACCACCTATCTTGAAACTTCATGAATGGTGTCATAAACATGAAAAATCTCTTCATCAATACCTTTATTCACTGAGAATATGGACCATTGTATAGCCTTCATTCTTGACTATTGTGTAAAGTGTATCATTAATTTTTTTCCAGGTAGGTTGGTGGCCATGTCCCATTAGGATACATTATTATTATTATGGTTGTTTCAACACATTTACACGCAGAGATGTCTTTCTTTGGTTACAATCAGAAAGTCTTACACATTTTCTCTTTAAAATTGATAACTTTTTGTGGGCGGAGACAAGGTGCATGCTCAAAACAGTTTAGGCATTTATAAGCTCATTAAGGAGGGAAAGTAACTATTTATTCAATTTTAGATTCCCTTGTTTATTTGGTCATCCAGGCTCAATTTTGAAGGTGTAAAAATACAATTGTGCACAGTGCAAAACATTATATTTTGTATTAACGAAAATTGTAGATAAGTGCGAATTCTGTCCACGTCTACTCACAACAGACTATTCCCGTAAATTGGAAACATCTCCCCTTGTATAATACCATGTAAGAGGATGAGATGTTTTTCATGTGTGGCTGTGATGTTACGTGGGTAGACATGGGCAGAGTTTGTGTGGCAGGGTCTAGTCTCACTTTGGTCTCCAAATTTCAAATCGTCCCAGTTTAATCCAAAAGCAATAATCAGAACAATGAAACAGTCCATGAACATAAAGTATGATAGAAAGGCAAAGTAAAGAATATGATATTTAAGTGCACACACTAGAAAATGAGATTCGCTTCCCTCACGACAAACCCATACCCACACCGTTCCAACCGTCTTTTACAACCTTACATTGAGAATATCTCTCCACGAAATAGCACATAAGCTGCTTGAACGGGCTTTGCGGCTATAAAACATCCATCCCATTTAGATACGTATACTGTGTATTTATGTACAGAGCCTAAGTGTGAGGTCAAAGATAGTTTCACCATTAAAATAAATGTACTAAGATTCGTGTATTATTTTTCTTGTAGTTATTTTTAAATCGAACAATAAAACCCGAAGGAAGGATGAAAGTACCCACAACAATGAAAAAGAAGATTTTCAATCTGGCCCACCTAAGTACAGACTAGCCCAAATTCTGAATAAGAAGATTTTCAATCAAGTGCTCCTAAGCCCAGCCCAAGTGTGTTGGTTTTAGCATGGGCTGAGCTTGGTTTGACAAACTTGGGCTTTGATCAGGGATTCATTGAAATTGATTAATTGAAGGACATTTTTGTTTCTTAAAGATATTATGAAGGGGTAGGTAATTTTCCCTATAGGCTCAGTTTGGAAGGAGTACAAATACAAATATGTAGAGTGCAAAAACCTATATTATTTTGTATGTATTTACACTGCACATATTTGTATTTGTACTCCTTTCAAACTAAGTATTATTATATGTATTATAATATTTATTTATTATTTTATAAATTTTATATTTATATCTAATATATTATTAAATAGTGTTTGTATCAAGGCATAAAATCAAATAATGTAGATGGAGAGACCCAAATCAAAGTGCTTTTACCAGAGTATCACCATATCTTTCTACAGCTATACATATTATGTTTGGATTGACAACTGCCCACTGACTGTTCATGTTGGATTACTTTCTTTCTCCTTCTAGCAGCATCTAGGGGTGCCAATGGACCAGATTTGAGTTGGATTCTGTCCGAACCAAAATCAATTTGAATAGATTGGAGGACCAATATGATATTGAATTAGACCACTCCAGATTCAATGGTCCAAAATATTTATTGGATTGGACCAGACTTGGTCCATCTGTAATGGATTTATACTGGATTAGGTTAGATTGAACCAATACTCAGTCCATTGATAGATGGTAAGATTATGTCTATCAATGGATCAGGTTTGGGTTGGACCCAATCTAAATTTAAACCAATTCAAACAGACTGGATGGTCCAGACATTGAATTGGATCAATCCAGAATGGCACAAAGTCAGATTGAATTGGACCTGGTCCATCTGTAATGGGATTCAATTGGACCAAGTAGGGTTGGACCAATATTCCGTCCATTGACAGCCATAGACCCAGCGTCCCAAAACTTGGTGTTGGTGTGCTTTGGCTGGGAGTGCTAGCCAGCTCTCAGTCAGAAGAAACGTTTCATCACCAAACCAACCACTGAGCCGTAAAGCATGTCGTTTCCGATCCTCTTCGGGTCACCGTCTGCCTGATATCTGGGGCCTACGTCAACAGAGTTGATGTGGCAAATAAAGATTGGCTCAGTAGTACAAGTAGAGCTTGTAGGTGATTTGACTAAAGGTCAGGCATGTCTGTGTGGTATGAAAACAAAATGACAGCTGACACCATCCGTAAGTACTGTATTGGGCCATTGGCCTATTGGGCCTGACGCATCACCAATGAGGAATGCAAGTACGTAAGTGCATAGATTTAGGATGGATTTATTGATCCACTAACACTAGCTGGTAGATGCTATTCAACTAATAGTAAATCCACATAGATGCTACATCTCAACAACTGTTCTATGGATCCATCAAAATGTACATGCTTTCAAAAAATAATTAAAATAAAAATAGACAAAACTCATTAAATGGATCTAATAAATTGACGGTTTGACCACTTAGGTCATGGGTTACGGACTAAATCAATAATTTTTGACCAAGGATCGAATTAAAAATATAAGGAAACCAATTGCCTGATGTTTACTGGGCCGAACGGTCTGACCGGATAAATTAACAGTAGCTCGAAAACACTGCATGTTTCTACTGATTGTGTGTGTGGCTTAGGAATGACAACAACGCGAAAATTAATACCAAATATATTGTAACGTTGCTATTGTCCCTGTCTCCCAAAATATCTCACCAAACAAGGCTGGTCATTCATCAATAATCATCACTAGTATAATGGATCAGAGAACAAATCAGACTCAAAATATCTATAGCTCAATTAGTTTTGTTGTTGTTGTTGATTACTAACAATATCATCCCAAAACAAGGAGAACAATTAGATATAAAACAAACACAATACACATCTGAGAAGTGAGAAAGTGGTTTCCTCGCCTACACCTAATCAAAGTGGAGCTTCATTAATGTAGTAAAAGTGAAATAACACACTGTTAATCTGTAATGCTATTCCAATCTATAGAGCTTCGGTTGCCTGATGAATGGTCGAGACACACGAGAATCTTTCCAACCTTATCTCCAATTAGAAAAGAAAAGAAAAGAAAAGAAAGAGAGAATGGAAAACAAGTTCCACCGACATTTGATGGGTACATTCTGATTCCAGACCTTCACATTTTTCTTATTATTTTTCAGGTACAAAAGAGAGAGATAATGTGTCACCCGGTGGTCTGTGGAGTAGAAGAAGTATCACCACTTCTTCACAGGCCTTATTCTAGACCTCTCTACATCAACTTTTTGTTGTACAGCCCTCCTTTGAACAATTTGACAATGCCAAATTGCCAATCAAGCTAGGATGATTGGTTTGCATCGCTACTCCAACCAAAATTAGGGCTATAAATAAGTCGGATCAGATCCGATTCGAATCTAATACCGTTAAGAGGTGTATTAGGATATCCTCTTGATTTTAATAAATCGGATCAGATGGAAAAAACTGATCTGTTAATTTGATGGATCGAATTCAGATATTGGTTGATCCAATCCGTTGTGACCCGATTCGATTTATTAATTATGAAATATTATATATGTATATTCTATATATATTTTATATAATTATATATTATATATTTTAATATATTATTATATTATATAAATAATGTAATATATCATTTATACTATATAATCTAAATATAATTTTAATCGAATAGGATATCCGATAATACACTTGAATTCGAATTCAAATCATGCTTTTGAAAATCCAATGGATCCTTATCGGATTCGGATCAGTTGGATTTTCTTAATGGATTGGATTAGATATGCCTTTACCGAATGCGAGCTAATCCGATTGCAGACCTAACCAAAATCATACAAATTCACATTGGCTCCTCACATGCAACCCAATGACCCAATCCAACCATGCATTGGGAACATCTTCCCAAACTTGGAGATTGGATTTGCTCCTCGCAGAGAGCGCATCTCATACCAATTTTACAGTACATTGTAATCATGCATCGAGAACATTTATTGTACTTTATGTTATAATTCATGGAAAGATGTTTGCAATGCACAGTTGCAATGTACTGTGAGGTTGGTGTGATGAACACTCCGTAAGGACTGAGAAGCAAATCTGAATTCCCCAGGGGAGATGTTACCAATGCCCGGGTGGATTGGGCTGTGTGTGGGGTGTGCTCTGTGAAGAGCCCGTTTGTTCTCAAATTATATTTGGCATTCAACACTGCAGCACTAGTTTGGGACCAAAATCTACAGAGAATGCATTGGGAAGGGAAAAAAAATTAAATGTCTCTTGTCCCATAGACTGGATTTTTGTTTTCGTTCTTTTTCTTTTCTTTTTTTTTTCCACAAAGAGAAAATGAGGGCAAGGATAACGAAAGGTGTTCAGATTTCATCATCACAGAATGGTCCTCACAGCATATCGCAGCAGCACATTGGAAACATCTCCTGTAGTTATATGTTTTCATTGATGGATGTTCCCAATACATGGCTGCAAGTGCTGTGAGATGGGTGTGCATGCCAGAGGAGGAAATCTAAATTCTAATTAAAGGAGGTAGAAAGGAAGTCACCGGAAACCATAGGCTGTGTTTGGTTGAAGTGCAATTTTATTTGCACTAGTAACAAATGTCTGAGAGTACAAATGAAAAAGAAAATGCAAATTTTGGTTTAATTTTGTTTTAGATTTTATTTATGCTGCTTTGGGTCTTGTTATATTTCATTTGTATTATAACCAAACAAAATAAGGTAAAATTTGAAAAAAAAATATCACTATTTGCAGCCGAATCATTTACACTATCATGGTTTTACATCAGTACAAATAAATTTGCACTGCAATTTTTAGTACAATGTCGCTTTAGTCCGTCTATTAATCACAGCCTTGGCCAGACCTTGACGTCAATTCATAGTTCATCTAAAATTCAAGGTGGGACTACAAAGGCAGTAACATCAAGGCCATGATTTCACGGGACCAAAACCATGTCATGGCAAAAGTGGTGTGGAAAATCACAAGGCTCTAACAATTTGAAAGCTTATCTGGATACACACACATTAAATTAGATGAACTAATAGAAAAGGGGAACAAAAAAGGAATGGTGGTCAGGTCAGCCATGTTGGATGACTGGTCCCCACACCTTCAGATAATACTCGTGTAGCTTCTAGCTGTAAAGTATGGGGGGCTCCGACCACCTCATCACCTTGTTTTCGGGCTTCATGTGTTTATACATGCACAGCAGGCGCAGGGCGCATGCTTCGAGTTTTGATATAGAAGAGGCCATGTTTATCTGCTTGACTTAAGCAGAAACTTTTTTTTTTATGTGTTAAATTCAAGGTTCAAAATATGGCGATATATTGGCCCGTATTGGCCGATACGTATCGCATCAGAGCCTTCTGAAGTGTTCAGGTGGGCAAGTGATTCAGGGGATAGAACGGCCTCTTTAAGCCAGATTCAAAATAAAATAAAATAAAACAACAGTACCGATACAGATAGTTTGAACGTTTGATTGAATTGTCTGGACTGCGCAGCTAAGCTGGTAGTCAGTTATGTGGTGGTAAGCAGCTTTTAGTTAGAAGAATATTAGAGGGGAGTCACCATGGATGGTGTGTTGTGTTGTGTAACATGGAGGACAAGAAGCAGTTGGAAAGAAATGGTAATTGGGTGGATATATAAATCTCCGACCACCAAATCGGGTTAGAGTAGGATGTCTGTTTTTGGGCCATCAAAGAGAGGCATTACGGGACCCATATTGTGTTTGATGGGGTTCAGTGGTTTCCATGTGGTACCCCCCCCCCCCCCCCCATGGCCATGACCCATGAGAGATGGCACCGTCCACATACAGGTTGTACCTTCTCAATGTACACTAGCTTCAATTATGAGAAATAGAATATTCGTGTTGCCCAACCTCCATGGCATCAAAGAGAGGGGGGTGCCGGAAGGATATTATACCGAAAAGCTTTTGACAAATACCACCTGATTGATTGTCAATTGGATGATGGCCGTTGATTGGTTACAACTTCTGATTTCATATATTAAAAGTTGGTAAGGGAAATCAGTTCTAAGAAGTTTAGGGGCAGGTAGAAAGTAGAAAGGACTCGCAATTGTATATATATATACCAACTTAGCTTCTCTAGTTGCCCTTGCCCCCCAAAAAGTAGGTCTCCCGGGGTTGGGGTCGAGCCAGTTCTAGATAGTTATCTTTCCCTCGTCTCCAAACCTTTTAGGCTGCTAACATATATCGATGAAGTTGTACACCAATTGGTTTGAAGTTATGGACTTTTGTAAATGAAAAGTGAGATTACTGATATAAATATTTGCATCGTTGTTGTATTTACATAGAAATGTTTAATTAACACATCCATATTTACATTTACATTGCAAACAAACGCAACCTTACCAAACGAGCCCCAAAGAAGCTGATGCCCAATGAAATAGCAATTAGAAATTTAGAACAACTGCCATAGAAATAGAAAGCTGTCAAGCTCGGAACTATAATAGTGTTGAGCGTCTGCCTGTACGGTTCCCCACCAATATTTATAATTTATAACATCAGCAAAAGAATCTACTACTGACAACGAGGCCTAATTCACTGATGTCCAATGCACTCTTTTTTATTAAAAAACAGAAACCAGTTAAAAACCGGTCAAAAAAAAGCCAACCAAATTGAACAAGCAAAGATTCCCTACGATAGAAAGAATATAAGCTTTTGTATATTTTTCATGGCTGCACAACCCGGGCAAAGGGGTTAAGAACAACCTCAATGGCTGAATGGAAACAAAACAAACGACCAAATCTAGAGAGAGAGAGAGGGAGGAAGGAATCAGTCCCCCGTCCCCTCGGGCTCGGGCCCCTACTCTTTTTCATGCTTTGCTTTGGATGCTTTTGTAAGGAACAATGACACCTGGGTCCCTCCATGTCCGTCGTGCCAATGACTAGTGATAAGCTGGTGGTAATGACTAATGACACCTATTCCTACTCGGTTTGATAAATGAAAAAACAAGAAAAATAAGATAATCGTCCAAACACACAGGCGGCAACGATGAGGAGAGAGTTCGTTCGTAAGTCTCCCGCTGCTCACACCGAACCACTATCTCCCCTTCCCCATCAGAAATCAGCATCATCTTCCCCAGTCATAACATCTTTGTATTTGTATTTGCACTCTACATATTTGTAATCTCTTAAATATTATTTTTTCGGACCGACTGACATCACCCTAAATTTATTGGCGACTGCATGTGCTTTTAAAAGCACTGTTTCTGGACCAATGCAAGTGGATTTCCTGATTTCGTGTATCGAAGCTTTCGTGACTTTTCTTAATTCAAATATATACGTTTGTTAGAAACTCTACCACGCAATATTGCGCTGCGCCTGCGCGACTCTCTAAAGTCCAATCATTAAAAAATTTGAATATCTTTTTTTTTTTTTATTTTAAGAGGCATGAATAATAGAATAGAATACAAATGCCCGAGAATGTATATGAAGGGAAAGAAAGGCATATGAAACAAAAAATATATCAAGAAATATAACAAGGTAACAAAAGAAAAAAAAAAAAAAGGGTAGAAGTAGAAATAAAACAAATGCAAACGCAGGAAAATTGAAATAAAAAAACTGCAAGAATTTACCGGCAACGCAAGGTCAGGGTGAAGGTCCATATAGGTCGTATGGGGCCCAGAGAGCGTCGAGAGGGCACGGCTGTTTTGAGTCAAGCCGGAGCCACGGCTTGCCGCTGCCGCTCCAGTGCAGCAGGCTGACGGGACCCGGGTGAAGATCACGGCAACTGCCTTTCACGTTATCCCCTCCGAGGCCATGTTGGTTCCATTTGTGCTCGATCGGCGCCACGTGTCCAGCGAATACAAGCAGGAACGGCGGCAGTGATCCTAGCTCGTAAATTCGGCCATTCTTCTGGATCTCCATCCACCGTTCTATCCTCTTTGTGTACCCAAACCTCCTCCACTTCGCTAGATCCATCACCATTACTCCCGTGTTGAAGTAACAGGGTTTCCTGCCCGTGAACGTGCTGGAAAACCGCCTATCCGACCAAAAACTCTCCCTGAAGTACTTGGTGAAGTTGGCGTGGCAGTACTCTGGTCGTCCATAATTTCGAAACATCGTCTACTACCACGAGATCAGAATCCAAATATATAACCCGGCGAACGCAGGGCTCGAGAATGTYCGCGAGATAATTCCTGGCGTAATTCAACGGCTGCTCCAGAGCTTGCCTCAACGAAGTGGAGATCAGGTTCCTAACAATCTCCGGATTGAAGAAATAAACTTTGAATTTCAACTGCGGGAACGTAGAACGAACTAGGGTTTCGAGATTGGTCTCCGACTCCGACACGAGAAAATGGAAGAAAATTTTCTCGGGACAGAGCGAATGCTGCAGGATAGAGTGAACGGCGGCGATGGAGCCGCGGAGGTACTCAATGTCGAGAGTCATGGCGATGTGGACGAGAGAGGGATCGCATACCGTGGTTTCGCCGGGGCCTTTTCTGTCGGTGGAGCCGCATTCTTCAGCATTGCGAAATGCGGAGGCCTTTCTGAAGGAAAACCGATTGAGCGAATCAACGGTGGGGACCTGGCAGGGAAACCGGAGATAGCCGTCGAAATGAGAGGATCTAATGGCTTCTGCAGGGGGGAAAGATTGAAGAGAGGGAGACAATACGATCATAACCATTGCGGCAGAGAAGAAACCCGACAATCTCATGATCCATAGCATCTTCACTGGGTAGTCACCGGTCCTCCTCTTCTTCTTCTTCGATTTGAAGTCGAAGCGATTGGCGAACCGAGAGGATTGATACAAGACAAGGAACGCAAGGGTTCCTTTTTGGTCTGCCAGCCTGAGCCTGAAAAAGAGAGATGAGAGACAGACTCGAATCACTATACTCTACTTCAGAAATCGGACTCCGTGCAGACGAAGCAAACTTCGAGAGGGAAAGGCGGGTGAAAGGTAAAGGGGAGAGAATCCATGAAGGCGTAAGCGAAGGCCTAGGTCTACTCTGCGCCAACGTGCGCTGCAGTTCGTCCTCGCCCTCTCTCTCTCTCTCTCTCTATATATATCTATCTATCTCTCTCTGTGCTTCCACTCTCTCCACTCTCCTCCCGTCTGTCTCTCTATCTCTCTCCCTCCCAGTTGGAGAAAGCTGAAGAAGCAGCAGCGGCCAAGCATACGACTCTCTTTTCCAGCTAACAGCTTTGCCTTTTCCACCATAGGACTCCTCCCCGCCCGAGCATAATAATAATCATAATAATAATAATAAGAAGAAATATGATGACGATGATATATACAAATGAAAATAATAAGAAGTGAAATAGAGACGTAATAAATTAGGCACGGAAATACACCTCAAAGCATATCACTAAACGCCAGCGTTTTGTAAAAGAGCCAGCTGTGATTGTCTTCTCTGAGAATTGAATGACAACTGGGTCCTATTACATGAACTGACAAAAACGCCCATCACACGACGACGACGGTAATATGAGTATAAACGCCGAAATGATGAAGGGAGAGAAATCACTATCAGTCCATACGCAATAAAAGCTTTAAATACTGAAAATCACTGAGGATTTATGTTTTGCCAAAATTAGCGAATATGTACAAAGATATTCCATTTCCAGAGTTTTGTGGGATTAGAAATGACGTTAGTGTGGGGCCCCGTAAATACATCCAAAGGCCATGATCTCAGGTTGTAGCGCAAGGCGGATTTCCAGTTGGGTGGTTCACATTTTAAAAGTGAGGCGGACTGACTGGACGGCCCTCAACCTCAAGGATAAAAGTGAGATTTAAGTTCCCAAGTCCCAACTCTTGACGCTCCACGGAGAGCCCAAGAAAAACCAATTTCGTTCCCGCGCACAAACCCAGTCCCCACCACTTCATACAAATTGTTGCTACTCTCAGTACCCCTTACGAACGCACTCTTCACCGCAGATCAAGGATATTCTGCGTAAACGTATAACTTGCAGTAACCACGCTCACGATTCACGAATCACAATGTCGGGGCTACGGGGACAACACAACGAGCTTTCGAGGAGAAGTTGGCCATTCAATGGTATGTAGTGTAGTGTGTGGGGAAAGGACCTTTAAGCAAGGACGGTCGCACGGCACTAAACGTCAGAAGTTGGTCTAATTGTAATTGGACAGTGAGATAAATGAAGGGAATCACACCACACGAGGGGAGAAAGAGTCCACGTGGCAACAATCGAAGTCCTCCACCGAATCATGTTATTTCCAACCTACACGTCTCCTGAGCAGAGAAGTTTGTACACAGGCAACCGTCTCGCCGTCGCCGACAGTTGGGACTTGGGACTTGAGCGGCGAGAGAGTGGTAATAAAACTTGGGCAACCGTATACCTCGGTCGGCGGGATTATATTACGAATCCGTATAGGATGGAAGAAGAAGATGAGATGATGATCAGTATACGCCAGCCTGGTTTCCACAAGCTTTTTGGGCCCTTTTGGGCTCTGGGCTTTTTTGGGCTCTGAGAAAAACCTGAAAAGCGATTCTCTCCGTAATTTGACGGTGTCCCTTGGTGGGGGCTTGCCGTCAGTGGACAGTGCCTTGGTCTTCGAGCCTTTATTTACTTCTCTGAAAAACAAAATGATCATTATTATTAACCGTTGGTGGTCACGAATCAAAATCTATTTCTCTACCTGACCAACAGGAATCATGTCAATTGTCAATGGGTCGGATCTAGCAATTAAGTAGAACCGATCGAACCAATATGTTGTTGGTTTCGGTTTTTGTCCGTTCCGACTTCCGAATCGATTCAGTTCTTGAACTGATTATTTTATCAAATATATAATATTTTTATACTTTTTAGTTTAAAATGATACATTTAATAGATAATATTAGTTAAAATATTTAATTTATTAACCTATAAATAATTTAATATTTATTTATCATTATCATCAAAATTTAAATTTTAAGTTATTAATTAAATATACAAATAAAGCTTTCATTATAATTGAATCTCTCGGATTTGGGGCCGGACCCCATAAACCTGATTATTAACTGAAACGATTTCAAATCTGAGATTTTGTAACTGATTCTACCCAAACAACACCTTTTGTTTCATTTTCTTTTTCTGTTTAGAGAGAGAAGGCACGCCACACTGCCGGGGTGGGTTTGGATTAGACCTAATCTAAATTAAAACTAATTTGGATAAATTGGACAGTCCAAAACGTTGAATTAAACTGGTCCAAAATGGTTCAAACTATTGAATGGATTGGGTTGGACCTAATCCATCCCTAATGAGTTCATATTGAACAAAGTCGGGTCCAATTGGCACCCCTACCTACTAAAGATACCAAGTGTTTGAATAAGGCTGTAAGGTCAACCGAGATGCATCTTGTATGACACACACCCAAGCAAAAAAACAAGAAAAAATGGAGGAAGTTTAGTCAAAGTCAGTGTTAAGTAGAAAGGAGACGAGAACAAAGAGAAAGAGCGTAAAAAAGTTTCCATGATTTCCACGTTTAGGCATTCAACATCTATCTTTTGCTCCACACAAGCTTAGACTTACACTTTGCATATGTTTACAAAAGAAAAACAGGATTAACAGGTCACTCATGTTCTCATTTCTCTTTTATAAAAATGGAATCATCTACTTTAGAATAATTTTAAATCACAGAATTGGATGCTCTGAGTCCCTTGGAGATGGGTTTAGGTAGAGGAGAAGTTGGTTTAAGGTGATTCACTTTTTTCATCTTTTTCAATTGGTTTTTTCTTTTGTGTTTTTAATTAGGCTTTAAGAGGGAATAAGGGGGCCCGAAAGACTGAAAGTTTAATTAGGCCAGTTGGATGTATGATGTATGATATAAGTAACGTAACAAGTAATAACAATAAGTGATAAAGGCGTATAAAGATGGGGTCCACCCTTTTTGGAATATTACTTTACTTATATTAGTCTTTATAAATCTGGGTTGGCCTTTTTGTTCTAACTCTTAAAAGTTTTTTAAACAGCTAGGGGGGTCATGCTAGCTCGGTTCCGAAGGAAAAAAAGAACTGGGTCCAACTCCGGTACTCCATCGATGATACCTGACTGCGCCAAAAAAACGAAAAGAAGAAAAGAAAAAAGCATGGATGCCTCAAAATGATGCTAGGGATCAATAAGCGAAATTGAAACAACAGGGTCATGCCAATCGACTTGTACTTTTTTAAATTTCCTATAGGTATACTGTACAATGGGCTGTGTGCCAATTTAGTATCCAAACCTTAAAACACCATAATTTAGTATTCGAATTTTTATTTTGCAACAACCTATTATTAATGGACCATCAGTTATATATATCACGTGACCTCATGTGCAATTTAAGACATTTCAAAATGTCAAAATTACCCTTAAACACTGTTCATCATCTTCTTTCTCAAGAAAATGAAACAGAGCCTAACCTCTCTCTACTCAATTAAGGGACAGCTTGGATGTACTACCCGTACCACCCTCCATCCAACTGTGATGATGGAGCAACCACCACCAGCTCCCCGGTCACCCTCACAACGGTACCGCCGGTGGCAGCAGCGGGAAGCGAGTGAGTCGCTGACTATCGGTAGTATCCCAGACTCCCAGTCTGAAACCAAGAAAAGAGAAGCAACGAAAAGAGGACGACGAAGATATCATCCTGTTGAAGAGTGAGATAGAAATAGATACAGTGACGTCGTTGACGTCCCTAAAGACTCCAACTAACTCAACATCGACATCCGATAAGGAAGTAGCCAGTGGGAGCACCAAAGACCTCCTCCACCTCCCGATGCATCGGATGACAGATACAAGTTTGAACATCTCCTTGTCTATCCTCTTACGAGCCTTGATGTAAGACGCGATACTGGAGCCATGAGAGCGGCTGCACCGCCACGTGCACCGCCAAGTGCTGCACCGCCAAGTGCTGCTCCTTGAGAGCCATGAGAGCGGCTCAGAAGATGCTATAGGCGTCGACGAAGCGGAGGAAACCTACGAGGAGCTTGTCGACCCAATCAGGTCGTTGGCGGAGTGAGTTCAGAGTGTGAGGGAGCTGGAGGAGATCGTCGAGAGAGTCGTGGATGCTTTGGAGGCGATTCAAGCTGTGGGAGAGGGGATGGGGATTGGATGATACCCAAGTTCTGAGCTCACCAATGGCATCTTTGAGTTGGGAGATGAGGGGGTGGTGTGATCTGCAAGGGAAACTGGCGGATCTGATGTGGTAGGATTGGGAGCTAAGAAGGAAAGAGTACAATGGAATCTACTCACCATATCTTCCTTCTTCTTCTTCTTGTGACGATGGATGTATATTTATCTTCTGAGTTGCATTTGTTTGGTCCATCGAGGAGTTTATATAGGGAGAGGGGAGAGAGAGTGAGGAGAGATGAGACGATGAATAGGTGGCACTATCAGTCTGATTTTACCAAATGGTTGATAAAGAAAATTAGAGGACACTTGAAGGACATTTTTGTCTTTTTGCATGCCACTTAACAGCTGGTTAACGTCGGGCACTAGATCGTCGCAAAATGAAAATTCAGGTACTAGACTGTTGCATTTTAAAGTTTGGATACTAAATTGGTACTCGACCTAAAGTACAGGGTACCTATCGGAAAATTTCCCTAGAATTTCATTAAAAAACCACAAAATAACAAAAAATACAGGGAGAGACATAACCCGCCTTGTAGGGCTGTCAATGGGTCAGGTCCAACTCGATAGGTCTGGATTGATTGAACAGGTTTTGGTCTATAATTCGTCCCGATGAGTCAGTTTTGATTCCTAACAGATTGTCCCAATTATTATCAGTTCGGAACTTCCCCATTAGAAAGGCAAAATCGAAACAGGAGTTTTCTTCTCCATTCTAAAGTTAGGAAAAGGAGCTGCAGTTTAGACAACCTAATCTTCTCTTTCACTGTTCGTCCGTCTCTCATCTTTCACCGTTAGTAAATTCTCTCTTACTGGTCTCTTCTCTGTTGCCGTCATTCTCCTATTGAACTCGGCTATTGGGATTAAGTCAATAAGGGTTTTGTTCAAAATCAATCTCCATTATTGTTGAACTTGGCTGGTATTAAGCCAAGAGAAGAGAAGAAGAAGAAGAAGAAGAAGAAGATGATGATGATGAGAACAATCGAACTTGATAGACTAAACCCTATTAGTCGACCCTTAATATGGATTAGGCTCTAATTAGTAGTACAAAGACTAAACTGCCCCCACTTAAGTATGAGACAGGAAGTCTCTATTAAAACTGCAACATAAGCACATAGGTTAGCAAAAAAAAAAGACTAATCTACCCTTATTCGGCTCTAACACTCCCCTTCAAACTGGAGAATATATGTCATTTAATCTCAGCTTGTTACATATAAAGTTCACTCTCCCTAAGCTTAAGCCTTTTGTAAACAAATATACCCATTGATCACCTGAGCCCACATGTTCTGTGCTTATCTCTCCAGTAAGGACCTTCTCCCTCACAAAGTAGCAATCAATCTCTATGTRCTTTGTTCTCTCATGAAAAACAGGGTTGGATGAGATGTGGAGTGCAGTTTGATTGTCATAGTACAATTTCATAGGTCTATCCATGGAGAACCCGATTTCTTGTAGGAGATTCCTCAGCCATACTAATTCACATGTAGTGTGTGCTATGACTCTGTATTCGGCTTCAACATTGCTCCTTGCCATAACTGTCTGCTTCTTACTCTTCCATGTCACAAGATTTCCTCCAATAAATGTGCAGTAACCTGTAGTAGATCTTCTATCAAACACAAAGCATGCCCAATCTGCATCTACATACCCAATTACTTCATGTTTTCCTCATGGTTTGTACAATAACCCATGGCTTGGAGCTCCCTTCAGGTACCTTACAATTGTAAGAACTGCATCCCAGTGAGGTATCCGAGGGTTCTGCATAAATTGGCTCACGACATTGACTGCAAAGGAGATGTCTGGTCTCGTGATAGTCAAATAGTTCAGCTTCCCCACTAGTCGTCTATAACTTCCAGGATCATCAAATATTTCCCCTGTATCACTACTCAACTGAGCATTTGGCTCCATGGGAGTTTCAGTCAGTTTTGTACCTAACAATCCTGTTTCATCCAGTAGATCAAGAACATATTTTCTTTGGCATAGGTTTACACCTTGTCTTGATCTAGCAACTTCTATACCCAAGAAATACTTCAATGTCCCAAGGTCTTTTGTTTGAAAATGATTTTGCAGAAAGACATTTAGTGTATCGATCCCCAATTTGTCACTAGTAGTTATGACAATATCATCTACATAGACCACTAATAAAATCTTTCCGGCTTCTGAATCATAGTTGAACACCGAGTGGTCAACCTAGCATTGTTTCATTCCAAAATTCTTCACCACTTCACTAAACTTCCCAAACCAASCACRAGGTGATTGTTTCAACCCATAAATTGCCTTTTTCAATCTGCACACCTTACCATCCTCCCCCTGAGCAACAAACCCAGGTGGTTGCTCCATATATACCTCCTCCATAAGGTCACCATGAAGAAAGACATTTTTAATGTCAAGTTGAAACAAGGGCCAATCATACGTAACTGCTAGGGAAATTAAGACACGAACAGAGCCAATCTTAGCCACTGGAGAGAATGTCTCCATATATTCCACCCCATACAACTGTGAATAACCTTTAGCAACTAGTATGGCCTTCAGACGCTCCACACTACCATCTGGAAAGTATTTCATAGTATACACCCATTTACAACCCGCAACATGCTTACCAGGTGGAAGAGTAGTGAGCTCCCAGGTGTGAGTATGCTGAAGGGCAGAGAGTTCCTCCTCCATTGCCTGCCGCCACCCAAGTGAGCTAAGAGCTTCTCGGACATTCTTAGGTATAGAAATAGATGACAATAGTGAAACAAACTGGCGATGTAAAGCAGAAAGGCGAAAGACTGAAACAAAATTGGAAATGGGATGAAGGGTACAACTACGTTTACCTTTTCGTAAAGCAATGGGAAGATTAAGTCCTGAAGGTTCTGGGACAGGAGCAACAACAGGATCCACAGACAAGGTAGAAGCTAGAGGAGGAGCCGGTGTCTGTTGATTAGGGACCATGAAAGACACACTTAATGGAGCGTGCATCCAGCTTGTCTATTCCAGGACTCAGATTGTGAACAAAGCACGCACAACCAAAGATACGAGTTGTTAATGGAAAGGGAGACAAGGTGGGGAACAAAATAGAGAAGGGAGACCGACCATGAAGAATGAAGGAGGGCATCCGATTAAAAAGGAAACACGTAGTAAGTACAACATCACTCCAAAATCGTTTAGGAACACTATATGATGAAGAATAGATCGAGTAGTTTCAAGGAGATGACGATTCTTTTGATCAGCCACCCCATTTTGTTGAGGAGTGGATGCACATGAAGTTTGATGAATGATGCCATGTTGTTCTAAATATTGTTGAAAGGAAGTAAGAAAGTATTCACGACCGTTATCTGAACGAAGAACTTTGATTGTAATACCAAATTGTATACGTATTTCAGCATTAAATTTTTTAAAAATGGAAAATAATTCACTCATTTCTTTCATTAAATAAATCCATGTCCTCCTTGAACAATCATCAATAAAAGTGACAAAATACTTGTAACCATTATAAGACTCTATTTTGATCGGGCCCCAAACATCTGAATGAACCAAAGCAAAATGACTTAACATACGATTTTCAACTCTACGACTGAAGGGAACACGACGATGTTTCCCATTCTGACACGACTCACACTGTAAAGACAACAAGTGACTCAAAGACGGAACCAGTATCTTGAGTGCCTTGAGATATGGATGTCCTAGTCGACAATGCCACTGTAGAGGAGTGAGTGAAGTCTGAAGTGCAACCGACGATCCACCACCGTCAAGGTAATACAATCCACCAGCCTCGTGCCCCCCACCAATCTTTTTCCCCATCTTGAGATCCTAAAAAACACAAAAGGAAGGGAAAATGTAATAGAGCAGTTAAGAGTCTTGGTTAATTTACTAACAGACATAAGATTGAATGGAAACTTAGGGACATATAGAACAGATGATAAAGAAAGAGAAGCCGTGTCAACATTACCAACACCACAGATGGGAGAGGAGGAACCATTGGCAAGGGTAACAGTTTGAGATGTGGAAGTTTCAGAGAGAGAAGAGAACACACCTGGAGTCCCGGTCATGTGATCAGAGGCTCYAGAGTCAATAATCYAGGGAGAGGGTTTGGATGACAGACAAGCTATACCTGAGTGGGCAAGGGTGGCAGTAGTATGCTGTGAAGTAATCTGGAGGAACCTCTCATACTCATCACGCGGTACACTCACCATCTCCCTTCCGGAAACAGATGTAGATGTAGAAGGAGTAAGACTTGGCTGTTGGTTATCACTGACATCAACCCCACCAGCTACTGCATGATTGGCTCATGTAGAAGGAGGGCCATGGTGATCATAACAGAAATTCACCGAATGTCCGTCCCTGCCACAATGGGTACATTTCCTTGTAAAGTTATGTTTTCCTTAACACAACCTCCCCCTGAGTCTCGACCACCACCACGGCCTCCTCGGGAGGCATGTCCTCCCCCTTTAGTACCACGTCCACCTCCTCTGAGTATCACAAATGCTGATCTGTGGGACTGTATAGGATTCTCTGTTGGTCCCAAAGAAATCCTACGAAGCCGTGCAAACACTTCTTCAAGTGTTGGAAGAGTAGAGCCCTCTAATATTTGGGCCCTAACTGGTTCATATTCTGATTTCAACCCCACTAAGAACCTAGTGACATCTAGTTGTTCCYTCTGTTGTTGCTGAACCTTAACATCTGGAGTGAGGGGATGATAAACACTGAGTTCATTTCTGAGGTTCTTCATATTGGCATAGTACTCTTCTAGGGTTTTATTCCCTTGCTGCAGATCGAAATACTCCTGATATAGTTGATATACCCTTGTAGTATTATCCTGCCCAGAATAAACTTCTTGGCATGTTCCCATATGTCCTTAACTGTATCTA
>NW_010729096.1:2807770-2861396 GCF_000365185.1 Nelumbo nucifera | reverse complement strand
AAGAACATAAAGTTGGCACTTATTTTGGGTTCCATACTATTCCATAACCATGTCATGATTTGGGCATCTTCCTGTTCCCAGTCATCAAACCTTGAAGAGTCAGCAGGTGGTTTATCTTCTTTTATATGCTTCACTTTCCTCTTTGCCTTGAGAAAAACTTCCACTAACTTAGCCCATGGTATATAGTTCTCACCATTAAGTTTAATTGAAGTCATCTGCACACCCAGATAATCAGAGGGAATAATCCATCACAATCTTTGAATGTCCTTCAACCCAAATGTTGTTGAATTCAGTTTGAGCTGCTATTTCCTAGATGCATCAAAATTTATTTTTAAGGTTCGATGGGTTCCATTTAACCCAATTTTTTGCTTCTTCCAATTCCCGCCATTGGATTTCTGAAATTTATGGTGATATAATCTGTTAGTGCCTTTAGATGCTATTTAGACAATTCTGCCCGGATTTTCTTGCTTGTTTTGATGACCTTGTTGCATATACCAACATACGAAGCTCATTTTCTCCTAGTAAAAAGGCCATAGTTTATGGACTTTCTTTTTCATCCAGTTTAGACTTTAGACCACCATCAATATTCTTAGGAAAATGACAATTTTTTAGAATGTGCTTCATGTTCTCCGCAAAAAGCACAATATTTGTCAATGCCTATTCCTCTCTCATTCAGGAGAGCATTGGTTGGTAGTTTTACTTTAAATGCAGCCACAAAAAAGATTTCATTTTTGGATGAATCATGCACTTTCTTATTCTTGTCCATATTTGTAGTTTTTCATTCTTTAAATCTACAATTTGACAGTCAAAATGTTTTCAAAATCGGACCAGACTGGACGATCGGACTAGAAAAACCGGGGACTGGTCATTTGACTAGTTCTGTTTCATCTCAAAACCGTTGATTTGGTCAACAAACCGCTGATCTAGGTGGTAGAAACATCGAATTGTAAGCCCAGACAATGTTTCTCTGGCTGCTTTTTGTTTTTTTTTAATTATTTTTTTAAAACAGTTGGACCATTCGACCCGAGAACTAGACCCCAAAATGGTTCCTTGTCTGGTCTAATTTTAAATACCTTCCTTTGACATAAATCCCTGTAGGCTGAATTAACTATATAGTATAACCACCCTTTGGATCTGCTGGCTTTCACTTAATTTATCTTCTTAAGGGTGGCTTGATTGGACATACGGCTATAATGTGTCGTGAAGTAGGTATTGACATCTGATGAGGGCAGATTTGGCCCTCCACTAACATCATGACACATGCCATTTCAGAACAACTGGATGACACCCAGAACCACCTAGGCAACAACTTGCCTTAGCCAAAATGATGGAGTCCCAGCTAGCGACTTGGCACTGTCGCCGACCTGGTGACCTGCCTCTGGTGCCGACCTGGCGACCTGCCTCTAGCGCCGACCTGGCGACCTGCCCCTATTGCCGACCTGGCGACTTGCCTCTAGCGTCGACCTGGCGACTTGCCCCTGTTGCCGACCTAGCGACCTGCCTCCACCCTCGACTTGGCAACCTGCCTCTAGCACAGACCTGGCGACCTGCCTCTGGCGCCGACTTGGCGACCTAGCAACCTATGAGACGTGCTCACCGTCGATTTCCGCATGCACCCCATCACTCCCGGGTTTCTCGGAAGTCAGCTCTCACATCGAATATTTTGGGAGAAACCGAGTAAGTCGTAAAGATTGGCCTACATGCACGACTACCTCCGAGGATTTCGGAGTAGTTAAGCACGTCCTCCCAGAGATTTCGGACGTGTTGCGTGATGCTCACGCCTAACAATGCCTATATAAACGCCTTACCTCCAACCCCAGGGTGGGCAGGTGCAATTTAGTTCTCACAACTCTTCAACTCTCTCACATTTAGCTATCTTAAAATCTCTTATTCGCTAACTTAAGCATTGGAGTGTCAATCATGGGTAAAGCAACCCGGGCACTCTGACACTGTGTCCTTGCAGGTCGCATCAGAGCCACCTTTTCAGCTCGTCACCACTCAGCTAGATATCAGAGCCACCTCTCTGGCTCGTCACTACTCAACTAGACATCAGAAACACATCTCCAGCTCGTCACCATTCAGTTAGGCGTTAGAGCCACCTCTCTAACTTGTCACCATTCACCTAGGCGTTCAAGCCACCTTCCAGGTCGGAACCATTCAGCCAGGCATCTAAGTCACATTTCAAGTAAGGATTATTCAACCAGGCATTCAAGTCACCTGCCAGTTAAGAGCTGCCGCAATATGCTTCATCAACATCAATGCACTAGAGTGTATAATACATTATTATCATCTATTGAAAGCATCTCCCAATAATAAGTACGGGTGATATTCCCATACACGCTGAAATATTCATGTGGGGCACACTCCATAGGGTACCAATGTGAACTCATGAAGTGGATATGAGAAGATAAGAATAAATCAGATTTCTATTTTTAATCCAAAAGCTTAAATTTATATCATGTTATGTTTTAATCCATGCATAATACACAAGTCCATTGTGTCTTTTTTTTTTATTATTTGTTCGAATGTGAGATTCTATTCATTCCCTACACGCATGCACGCATTAATCCTAACATATAAAATCCAATCAAGTCAAAATTAATGCTTGTTGCAATGTTTCAATGTTAATGCTTGGGCATCATATATATCCTACGCATGAACAGGCTTAATTAGCTTTGACTCAATAATTGAACCTCTCATTCAGAGGCTTTCACTTTAAAATTGAAATGACTTCTGGAAGGGTGGTTTTCGTTGTTATAATCGACTTATATCAATGTTGATGAGGTTATTAATTTATTAAATTAATTTCAGCTTTGGCTGATAAATTGTTTTTAAAGTCATTACTTAATTTGCTTATTCTTTACTTGGATCAGAACCCGCGGTCCTCCAGCTATTGTCTTGGTATAAAATTTAAATTAAGCTGTATTATTGGGGTCTGGACTGTTGGAATCACTGTTTTAATTTAGAACTCTTGCCCGAACTCAATGAAGAAAATACAATAGTTTAAAGCTAAAATTAAGATGGAATCCTTCTGACATTTTATTTTTTTATTTTTTTATTTTTTTACATAACATAGGTTTTCTCTATGGGCCGGAAAGCTGCTGCCGGGGAATATCCCTTGACAAATGTCCTTTGCTTCGATTATTTCATCTTCTTCGACCCCCTGTTCTCCAATGTTGTAGATCCGAAGTTGATTGATATTTCTATTCGTACTCCTATTCTCAATTGATGGGAGACTATAATGTTGTTTTCAGATGAAGAGATAGAAAAATCTTTAGATCCTTTGTAGTTTGCCTTCGTAGGAAAATATGTGTATGATCATCAATCTATGGCGGAGATTAGAGAGTTTCTTGTAAGGACGTTTGCTTTCAAAGCTGCAATAGAAGTGGTAGTGATCAAAAACTTTTTGTTTCAATTTCTTCAATGGATGCCATGCTTGGAGTTGGGTTGTGAACCTTCTATGGTTCACATTTGGATATGTTTCTACGATTTCTATGGTTCCCATTTGGACAAATTTTCTAGGATTGCAGTTAATTTTTACAATGAATGGTTTATTCGTTCCATTGCCTAAGTTGCAGGGAGAGATTTGTGGGTTGATCTTGGGACTGTTCGACTTACCCGCATAATAGTCGCTAAGGTTTTCATGGAGGTTGATTTGTTGAAAGAAAACCCTAATATTGTTTGGATTGGTGTTGCCAAGGAAGGATTTTGGTAGAAGATTGTGTATGAGGATCTTCCCAAATATGGTAGTTTTTGCTATAAACTTGGCCATGATTAAAAAGGAATGCCCTAACAGGATCAAGAAGGAAGGAAAGAAGTTAAAGGGAGAATGAGGTCAATCAACCGATAGTAAAATACATCTTTCAGCATACTGAATGTTTAGTCCAAATGGATCTAATTCCATTTTGTGGTTCCTGTCAGTAATATATACTAGTTTGGATCAAGATGAAGTTGAAGCTGTGAAAGATGGAGGTGTTCAGAGTGATCATCTTACTACTATTGTACCTAATTTAGTTATTCAAACCCCGAGTACCATGGTTTTTAAAAATGAACTGGTGATCGAACCGATCAGGGGTCCGGTTATCGGTTTGAACGGTCAGACCGTTCGACTCGAACGGCCAGTTCATTCTGACAAAAAAAATAAAAAAATGGAAAATGGTCAAAACCATTCAAACAGTTCAAACGGTTCGAATGGTTAATCGGCCGGTTCAGCGGTTTACTGATCAAAATCAACGGTTTTAGGGGATAAAACGATTTTAGAGGAAAACGGTTTTAAAAACAATGCCGAGTACTAATAAATCCTTGGACAATATTCCTAAGGGTTGTAAAGATTTCCCTACTTTTCCCGTCAAAACAAACATAGGCTAAGAACTGGCCCAATTGATTTTTTCACAAACTCCACAAATTGAAAGAAACATAAACTTGGGAGGGAGGGATGTAAAGAAAGGGTTCAATTCCATTTCAGTGAGAACAGCATTCCTGCAGTCTAAAAACTCAACAAGTTGATACAGTGGTAATAGGGTAAAGAGGTCAATGGGTTGGGTCTATCCAATAGAAAAAAAAAAAAAAACTGATCAAATTGATTATGTTGGTTTTAATTCCGTGTTTATCTGGATTAATAATTGGGTTGGGATTGGTTCTTGTTTCTCCAAACTGATTATTTAGTTAATAATGTATAGAGGTCTCCTGGTTTTTCTTGTAATTTTGTTATGTTTTATGTCTAATTGGATAAGTTTCATAGATGGTATAGAAGTGGTTTTCGTTAAAAACACTTATTTCATCAGCATATAAGCAATTTATTATTTTACTGTCATTTTTGTTGAAGTTATTTTATAAAATAAAAAATGAAGTTCTAATATGTTATTCTCGTACGTTATTATCGATGTCAAGTATAATTGGGTCTAGTCAGGTCAGACCGGAGTAACCCGATTAACAATAGGATTGGTTCTGGGTTTGTCTTATGGAACTGATTAATAACCTGTTTAGGACTGATCCACCCTGTCCTGAACCAGACCCGACCCATTAACAGTTTTATAATAGAGGGTGCCAATTTGGTCATGGGCCTGAGCCCAAATTTGTTGAACTTCACCAACTACTCAGTTATAGAAACCAAACTCAGCTCAATAATCCTTAGCCTAAAGCCAAGTAAATGGGAGTGCCATTGAGAAAAAACCAGCAAATCTGGGTAAATCATCGTAAGTTTGTAACTGGAAATTATGTGTCGTTGACAAAAGTTCACCTCCACCATCATTCCATTGACACTATGATTGTGTTTGGTTTGAACAAAATAGTAGGGAAAGGTAGAAAAACCTTTACAAACCTTGTATAAATTTCCCTACATTTCCCTTCCTTTTTATACCTTTTTCTTCAAACCAAACATAGGCTAAGGATGCAACTTGGGAATACTCGGGTTGAGCATTATTTGTTGAAATTTGAAGGGACCCAGCCCTTGGGCTCATTGCTCAAGCCTGATGAGAAGTGCAAATTCGTGTGTGCATTTGAATTTCCCAATTTGGTAACAAATGGGTTGAGAAATGTTTGTGGATGTTGGAAGACTGGTCTACTGCTTCAAGGTCCATAATTTGGAGGAATACCGATTCCTTTTCTCTCTACTTTTGGTGTGAATGGGTGGAGCTAAGATTAACCTGTTTTTTTTTTCTGCTTTGGGTGGGTAATTTCTAAATAAACTGACTGGTTTGAGTAATGGGCTTAGGTGTAAATGAGAAGGATGGTACGTGGGTCATGGGCTTAAAATGAAGACATCAATCAATGCATGAAATTGCACAACCAGACCATTAATGATCCTCAGTCTCTGTTTGTCTGCTTTGCAAATCTCAATCAGATGTGGAATTTGGATCTAGTTCGCACTTGTGTACATTTGTTTGGAATGAGTCAATTATGCATGAGAGTGCAAATGGATAGTGTAAACTATGATTTATTTTTGTTTGCAATGTAAACCTTGATCAAATAAAGATTTTGTACACGGTTCAAATTTGCATGCATTTGTTTGTAACTTCGAAGCAAAGGGAAACCGGAATTTACATAGAATCCATTTGTACTCCCCTGCATTTACATCAATGGTTTGGGTTGAATCCGAACCCAAATATATATTCTTGACACAAAACTCAGAAGTCAGAACTAACACGTGCCAACTATTAATTGGAATAACTGGGTTTGACCAGAGTAGACCTGAATCCTGATTATACTAAAAAGAACTAATAATTAGTAAACTGTTTAAATGACAATGAAACATGTAGTTTTTTTTAACAAAAATTATCTTATATACTGTATGAAACATCAAATATAATAAAAATTAAAAGTCTAATGTATGTATTATTAAATACAAATCAGTTCGGATCTTAATCCGTTTCGAATAGAAAAAAAATGGTCCGATCCAATTATAATTTGGACCTGGGACACATAACTCGAACCAGAACTCATATGATTGGTTTGGCTCTGTTGGGTAGGCCCGGCCCATTGACAGTCAAGTGGGCTAAGATAAACCTTGTGGAGCCAATGGGCCTCCCCTGCACCTAGCCCTATTCCCACCTCCGGGACCCAGAGTCCCTACACCCACTAAGTAACTTGTACGTAGGAGAGAATCTTTGGGAACAAAAAACAGTTTTTACCTTTTGGGTTGAGAGAGAAAAAGTAAGAGAATGTTTAGGAGTTGAAAACATGCCATAAGTCAAGCAGATTATTTATCAAAAAACAATAAAAACGAAAAAGGTAAATGATAAAGACCCCAATTACTAATGGGATATTGGGATGAATGACACAAATACCCTCTTAAACTTTTCTTTTTGATAAAGGCCTTCTGAACTTTTACTTTCTGATAAATACCTCTAGTTAAATGCCAAAATATATTAAATTACTAAAATGCTCATCTGAATTTTCCTTATTTTCTTTTCCTCGTCCTTTTCTCTTAAAGGTTAATTGCAAAAAAAAAAAAAAAAAACTTCATTTTCACGAAAGAATCATTTTATTAGCATAGAAAAAAAGATTTTATACCTATCAAAAAGAAACTTGTACCAATTCATTTTAATATTGAATGTAGCTATAAATCTGCAAAGATCAATTAAAGCAATCGAGAGGACTTCATGGTTATATTTAAAAAACCAATCCAATCATAAATTGTTTAAATAAAAAAGGAAAGGATTGTTTGGGGATTTAAAAAGAAAAAAAAAATCTTCTTTTAAGTTATCTGACAGAACTCTAAACTATAACATATAGCAGAAGGTAGTATTTATCATGAAGTGAAAGTTGATAGGGGCATTTGTCACTTACCCTATAATATAGGAGGGGTCTTTGTAATTTGTAAGAAGAATACATCTCAGTTTGGAAGGAGTACAAATATATAGAATACAAAATCTTATATTTTATATGTATTTATACGGTATATATCTATATCCAAAAATTACAAAAAAAGAAAATACCACGTAGTCTCTCCCTCCTGGATCCTAAAATGCAGATAAAGTACCTCATTATTAACTTATAGTTGGAAGACCAGAATCACAATCCCCGAAACTAAAAATGAAACACAGAAAAGAAGTAGAATTTTTAACTTGATACTACTCGATGTATCATTTCATCTCTGTTGATTTTGGGAGCACAATTCATTGTTAATTCGTTTATGAGCATATGGGGAAAATACCAAGAATTCAATGGAATTTAGATCATCGGAAGACTCGGATCTATTAACATTGTCGCCCCAACGAAACAAAAATAAAAATAAAGCAAAAACAAAACCAGGAATTAAATCGAATACTTGTTGTGTAGAGAAAACAGATAATGGCTGCGGACGATTAGAGATTTCCAAATACTTCTTCAATTCTGAATAGTAAAAATAGATTTTCAGAAATCCTACTCACAGCCACAAAGGAGTAGAGATATTATTTTAGTTACAAACGAAAGGAGCGACATAAACGACAAGCAGAGAGAGAAGTGAGAGGGACAAAGAAAGGGAAGTCGAAAAGGAAAACCCCTTATAGTTTTCACCGTCGACATGAGATCTGGGCAGCCAATCTGCCTGCATCCTGAGGCACTAACTGTCGCTGAGCCATCAGAGATTTATAAATTTCAATCAGCACTTTCTCGTCATACTCTTTCAAGGAAGGCCTCCCGAACCCAAAGCCTGCTCCAACCGCGCCACCACCACCGAACCCAGCGCTGAACACCCTGGAATTGGCGAACCCAAGCATCATCTTAACATAGGCATCCCGAAGTCGGATGAGAAGCTTCTTGGGGGAGAGGTGGTGGAAGAAGCGGAGTTTGGGGGTGACCCTGATGCGCCAAAAACGCCTCCTTCGGTTGGAACCTGCCCCGGCGAGCTCCACCCGGGTTTTTCGCCGGGGTCCAGCCCCGTCCAAACGCTCGTACTTCCTTCTCTTCCAATACCCTCTGAAGCCCTTGTATAAACTCGCAGACACGCCTTCCATGTTACAATGTTCTCTTTCCTTCTTCGTTTGCGGAATATCGGGAAGAGGGGAGACTAACTACAGAGGTGTCGGGAGAGGGAGAAAGAGAGAGAGGATTTCTTCGTAAACATTATAATAAAACTAATCGCTGATTCGCCGGGGAGGGAGGGTTGCGTCCTGCTCCTGCGTGGTATCGTTGGTTTATGATTGTATTACAAAATTAACAAAAAAAAAAAAGGAATGCAGGAAGGCAGTAATTAATAAGATAGATCCAGAGTCTCACCCGCATTTCTCAATATTCAGTGTAGGTGGGGTCGTTGTCCAGTATTTATTATTTAATGAAGGAACATATCACGTTCGGACATTCATTTTTATACAATTTGCGTGCACCATCGACAGATGTGTATTACACTTAGTGGCCACGAGTGGAGGTGGAGCTTTTCTCCAAATATTCGGTTTCTAAAAAGTTCAATTGGGCTCGGCCTCACTCTTCAAGCCGAATTCGAGTCTAATTTTGTTTAGATTCCAATAAAGCTACATTCGTAAGGCACGCAAATTTAATCAAATTTTTGTAAATATACATATAATTTTTTTAATTTTATATGTAATAATAATTAACTTTATATATTTAAATAAAAAATAACTTTTATATATTACTTTTTATTTTATACAATGTTTGGCTCACAGTTGAACTCAAGCTGAGTCGAATTCAAACTTACGAGCTTTCGATTTTAGTTAAATTCAAACTCAAATCTCTAATTTGAATTTAGCTCAAATCTCATACCTTACTGACAAACCGAGTTCGATTAACTAGATATTCAGCTTAACTTGACTCGAATCCACCTCTAACTGCACTATTGCTATGCTAAAAACTCAACCCTAAGATTAATTTTGTCACCTTGATTCAAAAGGTCTCACATGAGATGACAAGACATTAGCTAATATAGTCCATTACCATAAAAATATCGTCTATATACCACTTAAAAAGGACTAAAACTCTAGTCTAGTGCCTCTGGGCCGAACCATTAATCTCATGTTTGGGAGTGCTTATTTGATAAGTAATTACTAATGCTTAAATTTGCTAAAATATATTTATCTTAAACAAGAATAAAATAAGTATTTTTAAGATGGCGTGGAGGATGAAGATGGGCCTGCAAACTAATAATCACTATTTATTTCATGGTTTTCAAAACCAGATTGGATTGGACGGTCGAACCAGAAAAACCAGGAACTGGTCAGGTGATTGGTTTCGTTTTTCTCCAAAACCGGATTTTTGGCAAAAAACATTGATTTGGTCAGCAAACCGCTGACCTGGGCGATCGGACCGTTTGAACCATTTAATGGTTTTAACTGTTTTTTTATTTTTTTTATTTTTTTTTGTCAAAATGGACCAACCGTTCAGTTCAAACGGTTGGACTATTCGACCCAAGAACCAGGCCCTTGACCGGTTCGTTGTCTAGGTTGGTTTTAAAAACTTTGATTTATTTGCTTATTTTCAGGGCTTATTTCATAAACATAAATTAAATGATTATCGGTGTGATCTCAATCCAAAATAAGTACTTTTCCAGAAATCATTAACAATAGATCATGAGAATTGAACAAATTAAACTTTGCCATACTATGAACAATCTTGTTGGATGATCTTCTAGTGTAGAGATATCCCATGATAGATCATGTTTCACTAATAGAAGTTTAGTTAGAGCTAAACAATCACTATCAAACGAGAATGTGTATGAGGCTTAACTAACAGGAAAATTTAAGAGCATAGAAGAGAGCAAAAGCTTCATCTTTGTCGGTGGAGATTACTGGCAACTGAATAGCTCTGCCCAAGACAAATTCTCCCTTAATTGCTATTCCTAATGACGATCCACATTAATTTTAAACATGTCGGTTGGGGGAGGGGACCAGCTGCCTTGGCTGTCTACATGTTGTACTGGTGCAGTCGCTGGTCAGTGGGGAATGGGGATGTTGAAACGTGGGAAGAGTATTTCTTAAATTTGTGCATTAGCAGTAGAGATTACATCCGATCAGGGTTTTAAAAAGTGGATATAGAATTATTTTGGTCACCGGTTCCCGGGTTAAACAGTACGATCGGTCTTTCGGAATGGACAGTCCATTCTGACTTAAAAAAGGGAAATTGTTTAAAATTTATCATGAGTTTTTAGCATTTCTATTAAATTCGTCACAACTATTCAAAATGTTTAAAACTCACCATGTCATTAACTTGACGTTAAATAGACTAACGGGTGTTAATAAAATATAAAATATATACAAAATGAATTAACGGGTATTAATATATTACCATTTTAATATTTAGACATGAAAAAAGAAAAAGTTTAAAAATATATTTTTAAATAAAAAATACATAAAAATATAGAAATTACAAAAAGTATAAAAATTATAGAAATTGAAAAACAAAATCAGAAAATAAAAATTGTAGAAAAAACACGAAAATTTATAGAAAACACAGAAATTGCAAATAAATAACAAAAAATACAGGAAAAATTTATAGATTGTAGAAAATAGAAAATGTAAAAAAAACAGAAATTATAAAAGACATTGGAAATTATAACAAAACACTAAAAATGCAAAAAAAAAAAAAAGAGAGAATTGAAAACTGAAAAAGACCATTTTTCCTCTGACTCACCATTCAAGGGTAATTTGGTCATGAAAATTGCTATTTAGGCTGACATGGACACCTCTGTTAAGAAGCATTAACGGTGCACTAACGGAAGGAAAGTTTTGGAAAATAAAAACTTACTGACATGGTGAGTTTTAGACATTTTGAAAAGTTGTGGTGAGTTTAAGAGAAATATTGAAAACTCATGGTGAGTTTTAGACAATTCCCTTTAAAAAAATAACAAAAAAAACAGCCGAAAACTGTTGTCTAAGTTGATGGGTCTATGCTTCGACTGCCCGGGTCATCAGGTTGCTGACCCAATCTATAATTTTTGACCCAGCAACTGTTTTAGGGTAAAACAAAACCAGCTTTTGCTGACCAAATCAACATTTTTTGGCAAAATATATAACGGTTCTAAGGTAAAACGGAATCGATCACCTGACCAATTCCCAGTTTTTCCGGTCTAACCATCTGGTCTAATCCGGTTTTGAAAACCACACTCCAAAAGGACATTAGGTTAATAATTAAATCAAGTGGAGACTCCGAAAGGTAGTAGGTTAGTGGCTTGGATTACTCAGTATCTACCGATCCACTTACTATATAATATAGTAAGTCAGAATTTCATGTGCAAAATTCCCCTATAATATAGGAAACCTGGACTTGCTTCTTTTTGTGCTAAGGTAATACATATACCCATCGTTTTATGCTATCTGTACTTTAGACATGTGGCTTGCATTAAAAAAGGTGGCCATACTTTCTATAAGTCAGTTTAGGCCATCAGGAAGGAAAACTTATACAAAGCTTGCATATGGATTTTTCTAACTTTTCATTCTTTCCTTTCATTTTCCTTCAAACTAAATACAGCTTGTGAAATTGAATGGGTTGTGGTATCTAGCCTGTGGGAGAGTTTAAATAGACCGTATTTTTTCCTAGTTTTTAAAAATTAAAAAAGAAAAATAAAACTGCATTTAAAGTATGTAGAATATATTGCTGCCAATCCAATAGAGATTCAAGATCTACTACAAACAAGGCATTTAAAATTGGTAACAAAGCGGTAGATTTGACCCTTCACTAATATATGATACATGGCATCTCGGAATAACTGGGTGACACCCATAACTACTTAGGCGACAATTTGCATTAGCCAAAATGATGGAGTCCCAACTAGAGACGTGGCATGTCGTCGACCTGGCGACCTGCCCCTAGTGCCAACCAGCCTCTAGTGCCGACCTGGTGACCTCCTCTAGCGCTGACCTGGTGACCTACCCCTGTTGCCGATCTGGCGACCTGCCTCCACCGCCGACTTGGCGACCTACCTCTAGCGCCGACTTGGCGATCTACGAGACGTGCTCACCGTCGATTTCTGCATGCATCCCATCACTCCCGGGTCTCTCGAAAGTCAGCTCTCACACCGAATGTTTTGGAAGATACCGAGTAAGGCGCAAATATTAGCCTACGTGCACGACTACCTCCGAGACTTCAAACTAGTTAGGCACATCCTCCCGTAGATCCCGGACGTGTTGCGTGATGCTCATGCCAAACAATGCCTATATAAAGGCCTTACTTCCAACTACAGGGGGTAGATGCGCAATTTAGTTCTCGTAGCTCTTCAGCTCTCTCACATTTAGCTATTTTAAAATCTCTGATTCGCTAACTTAAGCATCAGAATACCCACCCCGGGTAAAGCAACCCGGGCACTCCGGCACTGTGTCCTTGTAGGTCGCATCAGAGCCACCGCTTCAGCTCATCACCATTCAGTTATGCAATAGAGCCATTGATCTAGCTCGTCACCACTTAGATAGGCATCCAAGCTACATTCCAGGTATGAATTATTCAAGTAGGCATCCGAGTCACCTGCCAGCCGGGGAACTGCCAAAATGCACATCATCAAAGCCCAATGAAAAAGAAACAAATCAGAAATCCATAAATAGGAAAACTGATTAGGTTACATATAATAGACTCTTGTACACACTTTGTAGCAAATACTGCCCCAAGTCATGAAATTTAGGTTGTATTTGGTACTTTTGTCACTTTTATTTGCAATGTTTTAGGTTGGTCAATACAATTTTTTTTAGAAATGGTCTTATTAAGTCGCATTAGATAACCAATTCTATTAAAAAAATTGAGGCATTGGGTTGAGTGTTGATACTTATAATAGTAGGAACATTAAATTTGACGTTGCCTTAAGAAACAACAATGATATATACTAAATGTTGTATTGATAACTCAAAGCATTTCTGGTAGAAAGTAAAACTATGTACTCATAAAATTTGTATTTACCATCCTAGAATGTTTCAAGTGGAAGTGACAATGATACAAAGTGATTTTTACATTATCCAAAACAAATTCAGAGCCTGCATTTACGGTTTTGGTTCTTCAGCCCCAAATTGGGTTTCGATTTTCATGTTTGTATTCTTGCACTTTGTTCTGACATCTGATCTAGGTTTAAAGCTCAAGACTTCTTTTCATGTTTCTTTGATCATTCTTCTGATTATGGAGGAAGACACATTGACAGCCATAAAACAAATTCCTACTTAAACATGTTGATATTATATTGAACCACAAGTGGATCAAATTCGGAAAATACATATTATTGAGTCAGATTGGATCAAGATCAAGCTCAAGCAATCGGTGATACCGAATCCGACCCATTCCTATTCCTAAGCTGCGTTTAATTACGAGAAAAAAAAATAGGGAAAAGAAAAAAAAGGTAATTTGTAAAGGTTTTCATACCTTTTTCTTCAAACCAAACATAGCGTAAATGAGGGACAACACTCTCCAAATATGTCAAAGAAGTCCCAACCCTGATTGAAGTGGGAATGGATACGTAACCACGCAACCAGCCAAAGGTCAATGGCGATCATAGTTCGTGGCTTTACAATTAATTGCTCGGTAGAAAGTGACGTAAATTATCTTGCTCTTTAATTAAGTTAGTGATAAAACCAATAAAAATAATTAATTAATTATGTAACTAGAGAGGTATTTCAAAATATTTGAACGTTCACTCACATCATCTCTTTCACGTTGACGATGATAATGGATGGAGACCTTTAAAGAAAATGACATCACATGGATGACACTTTGAGCTTGGGCCTTTTCTTTTCAAACCAATAGATAACCCATTGGAAGAATAAAATTGGGCACTCGGTATCTTTCACTTTACCTAAAAAATTGGGTTGAAAAAAAAAAAAAGAGGTTTGGATGAAAATCGGATAGGGACATTATCCGAATCCTGTCCAATAAAAATCCAAAAGATCCGAATTCCATCATATTAAAATATCAATAATCCAATTTAATTGGATTCAATCTGATTAAATGATTAAAAGGGTATTTAAATCTGTCTTAAATAAGTAAGGTTTGAAATGAAATGAATCTGATCCATTTGCATTTGCAGCTGTAAGACCCCAACGCGCCCAAGTAGTAAAACAACTGAATAATTACAATTTTGTCTCCATGGTGGATCAGGTGGTTCTGTCGATTCTAATACTTGGCTGTCAGTCTGTCTTTTGTTGCCCTCAGCCTGGCGCCACCTAATAAATAGCAATTCGGATTCAACAAATAGATGGTATTTAGGAGTGTTAATTGGTTTTGATTGGATTAATTTGGACGGATTAGATGGACCATCAACACATTGAATTTGACCAGTCTAGGTTTAATGGTCTAAAGTATTTATTAGATTGGATTGGACCTGATTTAATCATAATGAATTTATATTGGATCGAGTCAATATCTAGTCCATCGATGGAAGATAAAATATCGGTGTCAATTGATCAGGTTTGCATTAGAATTAATTTAAATTAAAACAAATTTGAACAGATTGGATGGTCCAGATGTTGAATTGGATCGGTCCAAAATGGTTAAAAATATTCATTGTTTGGATTGGACCTGATTCATTTGTAACAGATTCACAATGGATTGGATCAGATTGAACCAAATGTAGTCCAATTGACATCAAGGACAAGTTTGACCAACCCGATCTAGGGGTGTTCGCAGTCCGATTTGGTGAGGTTTGAAGAATTTCTCAAATCAAATCAGCAAATTATGGTTTGGGAAATTCTCAGACCAAACCAAACTGTTTAAATACGGTTTGGTGCAATTTCTAATATGGTTTGAGGACTTTACATCATTCTATGCTTTCTTTGGACTACAAAACTAGTATAAAGAAAAACTAATTAATAAAACAAGAATAACAGAGTTTGACAAATTCAAAAAGTGTTTTTTTGAAGTGCAGAACTCTTTAAGCATAGAGAAATTACATATCCAAAAGATAGTATTTTGGTCACTTCAAAATGAATCACTCATCCACATATCCAGAAGCATGAAGAATACTTACCTGGATCACTTGAACATCAATGACAATAGGGGCCAATGTGATAGTGCTAATATCCGTATACCAAGAAAATTAAAATAAATCAAAATACAATGGAAAGTATAAAATCATGAACATGAAATAATGAAGAAAAGACAAACTATTACTGTATTCCTTAAACAAAGCATACAAGCTTTGCTTCACACTTTTGTTTACTGCAAATGCTTTATCAGTTTTATACATTTGAGAGATCCCAAATTCTAAATAATCAAATTTATATCTAGGATAAAACACCAGTGGAATGAATAATGTCACATTTAATTTCTCTGGGTTCCCCCAATATTTGTTACACTTGTCCCTCATTTTCCAAGCCATAGGACTAAAATGGACATCATCACTTTGACACCATTCTCTTGATTGCATAGTCCAACAATTTTGTCAGGTGCCTAACCATATCCCAATCAGCATCTTAAAGTAGTATCCCTTCATCCTTACCAAGTTCAGTTCCAAAGTAAGGATCATGCTTCTCATATCTTTCAAAAGCTTTTTGAAATTTTTGGGTAGTTTCTAATATCAAGTAAGTTGAATTTCATCTAGTGGGGACATCAAGACACAATAAACTCTTACATTTTTATTTTTCCTCCTCCACACATAATTTGAACTTTTGTAATCTAGATGAAGACTGAGTCATTTATTAGCTTCAAACCATCATTCACAGATGTGTGCAGTACATCTCATATTTGCGTTTGATTACTTTTCCCCTCTATCCCTTTTTCCCCCAAAATGCTGATTGCAAGATTGGATTCCGCGTCAATGCTGGAACAATCCAGCTAATGTGAACAAGGTTGGGTTTGGTCCATTGCTCTCTTAAGTCTTATCCTTGACCTACGTACCTCAGTAACGGACAACGAGCATGATGGCCGAGGGCCTGAGGCTGCTATACCATTATGGCATTATTCATTAACTCAATTCAAGATTTTAAGGCTCCAGGATACACGCAACAACGAACAAAGCCACACTCCACACATCCTATGGTGAATGGACTATATATGGAGGCCGGTCTATGCATGCTTTGGATTCCTGCAGTAGTAGGAATGCAAATTAACTTTGGCAAATGCCAAACCCAGCTATTTATGTGGATATGGGCCCTCCTGCAACTTTTCTCCTTGTTGTTTTCACGTGGGAATCTCGACTTAATATTGAGCAACTCAATAAAAACAATAGCTGCATGATTGTGTGGCTGTGCGTTGAATCTTGAAATCGTTTGGATTTGTCTTTTATACAATCTCGAAAGTCAAAGGTAAAACCAAACCGTGAAAGAAATCACTTTGGTAGCTCTCTGATTAGCCTGGGGCGCCAGGGCCAAAGTCTGATGAGCTTGGCCCTGTCCATTTATTGAATTCTACAATATTAAGGGTGTCCAATAAATTACTGTTTTCAGAAAATTTCAAATTAAATTAAACCGTTTTAGTCTAAAAATCAAATTAGATTAAGCTGTAATAATATGGTTTAGTGTGATTTCTAATACGGTTTGAAATAAAAGAATTTATTATAAAATTTAAACTTTTATTTTATTATTTATTATAAAATAAAAGAATTTGTTATATATTTAATTTTAGATACATTATATTATATATGGTTTACAGTTTAGTTCAGTCTACATAATCCAAAAAACCAAACTATTTGATTTTGTTTCATCCGGTTTTGGGATTTGAATCAAACAATCAATTCTGTTTTCTATACTTTGTAGTTTTGTTTCAAATATATTTCTGTATATGCTTTTGTTTGTTTTTTTTGGAAATATGTCTATATATGCATGGCCTTACAAATTGATTCTAATTTTTGAGCTGAAATGTTTAGCTGTTAGTACAATAATTGAACTGAAATGTTTAGATACTATAGTCATATTCCGGTTTGCGTCAGATCTTTTGAAGCTGAAGCGTATAAGGCAGTTATATTGATTAATGCATGGAACTTAATAATTGTACGACTTGAACCTATTTTGACCCTGCAATTCTTAGACTGAGCACTGAGCAATCAATGAGTTGTTTCGGGTCAGGGGTGTTCATTATACGGTTTAAACCGTAAAATCCAACCGAAGCAAACCGAATTTGTGGTTTGGTTTGGTTCGGTTTTATGAATTTAAAAGAGGGTTCTGGCATATAAGGGTAATTTTTTGTCCTAAATATCAATAAAAGATAATATTTTTATAAAATAATAAAAATGAGATAACTTTTTATGAAAAATATGAAGGATGGGCAATGATACTGTTCATCGTCTTCCTCTGCATGATTGTAAGAGAGAAGCGAATACACCGGTTTCATCTCTCCGTCTCCCCTTCTTCCGCCTCCTCTTACTCGTATGCGTCGCCGCTACCATCATCACCCTCGTCAGCGAAACTGACCACATTGTCGGAGCCAGCCGCGGCTGGAACCCTAGAATCAACTATACACTCTGGGCCAACAACCACACTTTCTACATCGGTAACCTCATCTGTTAATGCCTCCCCCCTCCTCGCAATCCCTGATAAAACCCCACCTTCAGATCTCACGAGACGGATAAGGACAACTGCACTGTCGAGAACTGGAGCAGCGGCAAGGACTTCATGCCGCTTGACAAGGCGAAACGTTATTACTTCATCTGGCCCAACGGTTGCTATAACGGCATGAACGTCTCCGTCCTCGTTCACCCTCTCTCTTCGTCGCCAACAGCTGCCATTTCTTCTAACCATTCATCATCCCACGACAGCTCCAGCCAAGATGTCTTCCTACCGGGATTGTCGATTCTGGGGCTCTGCTGGTTTCGTGCGAGAGAGCAAAGAACGAAGGGCAGATGAAAGCAATGAACAGTGTATTGCCCTTTTTTGATATTTTAAAAAAAAAATTACCTTATTTTAATTATTTTTAAAAATATTATCTTTTATTCTTTTATTGATATTCTGCAAAAAACCCATTTAAAAAATATGATTTACGGTTTCCGGTTTGGTTTATTAAATTTTATGAACCAAACGAACGACAGTCAACACTCTTGACAGAGCCGAGACTCTCTCTCTCTCTCTCTCTCTCTCTTCTTATTATTCATCGACTCACCTCCGGCCACTCCACCACTGTCGCTGACTCGCTGCTCCCGTCTCCGTAGTCTACCCTCTTCCAAACCTAACAAAACACCCCTTCGCCGTAGTCTACCCTCTTCCTCTGTTCATCTGAAACTTATCCACCCGAGTCCGACTGGCTGCTGCAATATCTTTAGTCTTTATCATCTTCCCATCTCCTCTCTAGTTTATTCTACTATTTGAGAAAGAAATTCCCGAATCAGTGAGGTACATTCAATTGTGAACACATAGGAGCATAATTAGAACTGGAAATCTAGAAATACAAGAACAAAATTCGAATTCGGGCTTGAGAGACAGGTAAAATTCTAAAATATCAAACAATTTTAGAATTTTGGGCAAAAAATTTTAGGATTTATTTACTTTTTAATTATATGTTTATATATGCATGTTTTTAGCATTAGAATGCAGATGTTTTATATGAGAATGTTTTTATTAATGTTGAGATTTATTTAATTGATTATTTTACATGAAAATGCAGATGTTTTATATGAGAATTTTGGACAAAAATTTAGGATTATTTTGGTTTTGTTATGCATTGTATACATTTAAATTTTCAACAATAAACTGATTTAATGTTATTAAAATTTTATTAACAGATTTGTATATAAAATATATTCTATTGTTCTTTGTTCAAAAATTGTTTAGGTCATAATTGTTAATATAATTCATGATTAACATATTTATGATTTATTAGTAAAAAGTATATGCTTTATTAATTAGGGAATTCTATAATGGTTTTCAAATGTTTTCCATTTTACATTTAATAATGGTTTAGATGTTTTCCGTTTTAGATGTTGGGTTAGACTTTTCACAACAATGTCACCCTCAGCTTGTGGATCTTGAAGTGCAAGTTAAAATTTTTTATTAAATATTCATATTTTTATTTAATTTGTGAACTTGTGTTGTTTTATTAGATGTCGAAAAACGGTGACACTCCCCAAACAAGAAGAGGACAAGTATGGCTCTCAATAAACTCTTGAGACGAATACAAATGCAACTTCACAAAACAAGGAAGAAAATGAACGAGAGAGCAGATGTATGGTTGCATTTTATAAAGTTCTACACAAGTGATGGTCCACATAAATGTAAGTGCAATTATTGTAGTCAAGTGTGCAAATGTGATCCTAGGCTCAATGGCACTAGCACACTTAGAGGGCATTTGGGTAGGTGTCCAAAGTGTCCATTTAGCAATGTCAATCAACCTAGTTCTAAGCAAATAGAACTGAATTTTCAAGCATCTTCAAAGGACCAAGAAGGGCAGAGTGAAATCAAAGGTACCTTGAGTACTTGGAAATTTGATCAAAATGGGATTAGAAAAGCATTAGCATACATGACCATTGTTGATGAACTTCCTTTCAAATTTGTTGAGGGTCAAGGGTTTAGATATATCTGTAGTAATATGCAACCAAGGTTCTATGTTCCTTCATGAATAACATGAGATTGCTATGAAATATTTGTGAAAGAAAGGTTGAATCTAAAAAGTTTTTTGAGACTAATTGCAGAAGGATTTGCCTAAGCACTGATACAAAGCAATTCTTACAAAGAATCAAATATATGTATCTAACGACTCATTTTGTTAATAATGATTGGAAATTGAACTAAAGAATATTAAACTTTTGTCAAATTTCTAGTCATAAAAGTGAAGCCATTGATAAGGCAATTGAGAAGTGCTTATTTGAATGGAGTATTGAAATTATTACAAAAAGCAATTTCTTAAAAATCAGGACCACTAATTGTCATTTTTATTAACGATACCGTTTATTTGCTGATGTAGCAGGCATGACACATTAACATAAACGAAACGGTAGTAAACACCCAGTCCCAAGCAACCTGAAAATTTGCAGAGACAAAACGAGTAATTTCCTATTCAAATCCGCCATCAATAATAACATTTCCAAGGGATAAAACTTCCACTATATAAATTACCAACTCCAATTCCACTACTAAAACCATTTACAGGAAAGGAATCAGAATAAGGGATATACATCTTTAGGCCTTCCGAGCTTTCTTAGGAGTGGGCTTCGAAGACTTACTAGACACAGAGATGGAAGCCTTTTTCTTAGGTGTTGAAACCTTCTTCTTCCGACCATCGGGAGTCTTAACCTGACTTAGCCCCTTCGTCTTCACCAATTTCGCCGAATTCTTCCCCTTAGGCATCAATGTTTTGCTTTTACCCGTGGGAGTTGATGATAGCTTCTTCGACACCCTCATCTTCGCTGTTTCCACCCCCTTATTCTTCTTTACGGTCTTCTCCGTTCCACTCTTCCCCTCCGCATTGCTCTTCTTCTGCTTTTGTTTGATCTCAAATGCAAAGCACTTTGCCTTTTCGATCGGAGAGATCTTAAATGAGTTCTTGACCTTCACCAACCTCTCCGATTTCAAGAATTTTTTCAGCTGCACAGACAACACCTTCTTAAAATTTGGGGAAAGTTCTGTTTTGTACTTGTCTTCGATGAACTTAGCAATGGCATATTGGCTCGAACCCGTTCGATCTTTCAGCGAAGATATGGCTTCGGTAATCATCTGGAAAGACAACCCCCAACATTAGACAAAAACGAGAAATGAAAAATGAGGAAGTGGAGGAAATAAGGAGAAAACAACCTGAAAGTAAGGGGGATGGAGAGGTGAAGGGAGCTTTGAAGATTTAGACTTCGACTTCTTCGTCACGGCGGGAACTGCACTCGCTTCTTTCGCCATTTCTTCGTGAAACCCAAACGATTGCGGATGATTTCAAAAATATTTGAATAATTTTCAGCCAGAGAGCGAACCAGATTTAAAAGGAGCTGCAATGATAAATGAGGTGGCTCGATTTTATTGGCTACGTACAAAGTAAACGGATCGAGCTAGCCAACAACTTCCAGCCATCCCAAGTTTGTTGATCCGACGCTTCTCATTGAGTTTCAATTTTCCTTTTACAAAACCGGAAGCTTTCAGTCTTCGTGCCCGTTTGGGAGGGCTTCCGCACAGCAGCTTCTTGCGTTTCCGAAGGAACCCTATTGGATTTCTCATTAAAGATTAAATCGTTTGATTGGTCAATTATATGACAAAATAAATATGAACACATGTTTTGAAAAATAGCTTTTCTTTTATTAAACCTAGTTTTAACTTGTTCCATTGTAAAATTACAAAAAGTTTTATGGGTTTTTTAATAGGAGCTGATTTACAATTCTTTAGTATAAAAGAGGAGAGTATGGAGACCTGTTACCGTACAATGTGTGTGTGTGTGCAGGGCAATGAGGCACACTTTGCTCGCCGTTAGTATGATTGATGGGCACGATTTGATTGGGTGTGGAGTTCGCTTTGGCTTTTTGGTGCAATGTTCACTGTTGATGCGATCAATGCCCATTACTTGATCGAGTGTGATCAAGAGTTACAATTCAAACTTAACCGTCATTAGCTGTTAATTATCTTTTCTACAGTCACAATGTTTGAAATTGTGATTGTTCAAAATGTCTTTCCCTGAACCGGCACCTTCCTCTGCTTTATAACTCTTTAGAAACTATTTAATCAGCGTGAATCAAGCATTCCATACACAATTTCGAGAAAATCACTTTCTTTTTCATTCTTAGTCTGGTCTACTACTATCTCATACAAGGTTTCTCAAGAAACTCCTCAACTTTGTTAGTTGCAGATTCTCTCCCAAAGCTCCGTTGTATCCTAGGAATGAATTTGCTACTAACCCAACAGCAAACTCAATGAAACTGAGTGGAACAAATAATGTTCTAAAGACAATGTCTTCAGACGTGCCGCAAAACTTCTCTTCCAAGTTTTAGTGCCCCATTTCCCAACAAACCCTACCCCACCATGTAAAATGCATAAGTTATGTTTGGTATAAATCCTGAATGCACACAAGAAAATGCCATTTTTATGACTATTGAGTGAAGTTACTCCAACTGAACATGCATGCTCAGCCATCGCCGCTTCTTTCTAATTGCAGAATCCCTCCCAAAAGTCGGGGTATCAATTGGGTTGGATTCGGTCTAATCTAATTTGGTCCAATATGAGTCTATTACAAATGGATCGGGTCCAACTCAATCTAATGAGTTTAAGATCATTTTGGACTAGGCCATTTTTAATGTTCGGACCCATCAATATGCTTAAATTGGTTTTAAATTTGATTGATTTCAACACAAATTTGGTCCATTGACATCTATTCTTTATCTTTTTATCAAGGGATTGAATATTAGTTCAATCCAATCCAATCCACCATAAATCCATTTCTAATGGACTAGATACAATTCAATCTCATAAACATTTTGGATCATTAAGTCTGGACTGGTCTAATTCAATGTGTTATTGGTCCATCCAATCCATCCAAATTGATTTTGATTTAAATTGAGTCCAACCCCAAAACCAATCATCATGATGTAGTAACGTGGTGGTAGTTGTATGTAATTGTACTCTAAGGACCTGTTCGTTCACTAATTGGTATTAGTGAACTTTTTTTTCCTCTGAACTCTAAATGTAGATAATGTTGTTCTGAATTCTGAAAAATGTCAAATGTCCAATTTAACCCCATATAAGAGAATTTATATTTATCTATATAATTCAATAAATAAACAATATTATAAAAATATTATAAAAAATATTACCTAATATTAATTATTAAAAATTATTAATAATAAATAATAAATTAATGATTATTCATTAATTACCAATTAATAATTAATAATTATTATTATTAATTAATATTTATTATTAAAAATTAATTAACTATTATTAATAATCATTGATTAATTAATTATAATAAGTAATAATAATTAATTATTACTTAATTATGAATTACTATTATTAATTAATTAATGAAATATATTTAATAATTAACAATTAATTAATAATTAATACTTAATACTAATAATTAATAATTAATCATAATCATTAATTATTAATTGATAATTTCTACAATTAAATAATGCATATTATTAATAATTCATTAACTATTATCATAATAATTGATTGATTAATTATTAATAATAACATCACATAAACTTTTGCCAAATCCACTTGGGCTAGTCATGAACTCCCCACGCCGGGTCAGGACCCCTAACACGAGGAGTGGGGGGCAATTGATGAGGGGTAATTTGGCACGACCTAATAAGTAAAGGTCATGGGGACGCGATCTGCCCGAAATATGACAACTTAGCAAGATCAGCCTACTCAGCTGTTTTTAGAGCTCGGGTGTTCAGTCACCTTGGCATAAAGGCACCTCGGTACCTAATCCAGTTCGGGGCCCAAGAACCGAAATGACAAAAATAACTCTAGAAACTTCCCAACGGACTCCGAACCTCATGGGATCACGCCACATAACGGTTGTCCTTATCCTCTCCCCGCCTGGATTGGGCGGAGATGATAGACTTCATTAACTAACATGTTAGTCCCCAACTAAAATGAAAACGGATATCATCAACTCAGGCCGAAGATCTCGAAACCGTTTCGTGAAACCCATGGCAATTCAGTTATATAAGGGCAACAACCCTTCCAGGGCCCAGGTACACGTGATTATTTGCTCACTAGTACACTTATCATTCAACTTTCAGATTGCAATACAAACTTAAGTAGCGGAGCGACCTCGCCGGGTTAACCACCCCGGGTTCTCTGAGCTTCACTGTTTTGCAGACCGAACCAGCTCACCACGCATCCAAGTTAAAAATCATCCTCCAGCTAGGAGCATCCAGATCGTGCTCCATCATTTGGCACAGTTTGTGGGAACTGATTGAAAGATCAGTCCAACCTCTATCTTACTCTCAATGGACTCTTCCAGCAACATCGGGAAAGGTATCAACATTAACGTCACCGGGGGGCAAGATCAACAATCAACTCTCCCTCAAGGTCCTATGGTGTGTACCGGTCAGTTTACCATTCCCCTCATAGCTTCGGGGGTCCCATCATTGTCTATGTCGCAGACCACCCCGCAAGTGAGTGTCCTGCTCCCCCGGGTGGGCACCGCCTTCTTAGAGCCATCTGTGATTCCCCTTGGGGTCAGGCACTCTCAGTTCTATGACCAAATTCAATGTGTCTGGACAGTGCAGATCCAGATGCAACAAGTCCAGTAATTTCAGCAATACTTTCTCTACTAGTACCAATTTCCACTCCTGCACTCGAGCCAACAACCGGTTCTGCCTCGAAATACCACTCAATGTAAGGGGTGGAATCGAAGCCCGCATAGATCCGTGTAGGATGTCCATCAATCTCCCCATCGGGGTGAGGAGACATCGTAGGTATCAATACTTCCCAGGAACCAGACTCCACCACGAGGCAAGACGGACGGGCAACGCACTTCCCCGGTCTCTCAGAGGGGGAACTCAGGAGACAGGCTTGAAGTCAAGTAGCTTGACAGAGCCAACCATCCGCAACACTCGCGGCCTGAGAACGACAGGTTACAAAGAAAAGATCATCAATTCAGAGCCCAGGGCGTAGACTCGAGGCAAGCCCCCTTGGTGCCTCACCATGACCAGCGCAGGCTTCATAACCAGGAGGAGTTAGCGAGAAGGAACCCCAATCCACCTCGCGATAGTGTTCGGCAGTACGAGAGAACCAGGGTCGAGGTACTAGACCAGACTGAGGTCAGCAACACCAATGCCGATCCAGCGAAGAAGAAATAGCGGCAGCGTCGCAAGACTCATCGATCTTCAGCCAGAAACAGTCCTCAAACAAGGCCTAGTCAGCCAGTGGAGCGGACCAAAGAAAGAGAAGAGGTGAGCTCGGTGGTGACGAAGACTACGCTTGCTCTCCTGAGCCAGCCATCCCACCTGTCACCCAAGCACCTAGTGGACCCGATACCAAAGGACTTCAAGGTCCCCCTTCTAGACAAGTATGATGGGTCGTTCGACCCCACTGACCACGTGGATGCCTTCCAGTCTCAGATGCACCTCGGTAGGGTTGACGATGCCTGCATGTGTGTGGCCTTCTGCACCACATTCAGAGGAGTAGTTCGGACCTGGTATAGGAACCTCACACCAAGCTCCATCAAGAGCTAGGCTCAGTTTCCCAACCTGTTCATAGCACACTTCATCACCAGTAAAAAGTGCCCGAAGTCATAGGAGAGTCTTCTGAAAGTGGTGTAGAAGGAAGGAGAGTCTATCAGAAGCAACATCAAGCGCTTCAATGAGACGTGCTTGCAGATACCAGACCTCGATCCGGCGGTGTGCCACACTGCAGCGAAGAAGGGGATCACCCACAGAGAGTTCAAGTGGCAAGTGGTAGCAAACAAACCAAAGAACATCACTGAATTCCTCAAGTTGGTTGATCAGTTCATCGGCACCGAAGAGGAAATCAACCAGAAGATTGACAATCCGCTAGGTGAAAAGAGGAAGAGAGAAGACGAAGGGACAAGCAATAGCAAGCAAAAAAAGAGCTAGGCTCCATCAAGAGCTAGGCTCATTTTGCAAACCGAAGTCACAGGAGAGCCTTCTGAACATGGTGTAGAAGGAAGGAGAGTCTATCAGAAACTATATCAAGCGCTTCAATGAGACGTGCCTGCAGAAACCGAACCTCGATCCAGCGGTGCACCTCACTGTAGCGAAGAAGGGGATCACCCATAGAGAGTTCAAGTGGCACGTGGTAGCAGGCAAACTGAAGAACATCACCGAGTTCCTCAAGTTGGTTGATCAATTCATCGGCACCGAAGAGGAAATCAACCAAAAGATTGACAATCCACTGGGTGAAAAGAGGAAGAGAGAAGACAAAGGGACAAGCAACAACAAGCAAAAAAGAAAGAAAAATAAGTCCCCGAGCAGAAAAAGAAGCAAATCCCCACATTCGAGAAGTCCCCCTCGCGCGGCTACAAGTCAGATCGGCGTTCCAGGACCCCTCTAGTAGAGCGAACTAACTACACCCCCCTTAACGCAAAGATAGGAGAGATCCTAATGGCTATCAAGGACTCCTCCTTCGTCAAATGGCCACCCAGGCTAAGGGGAGATCCAACAACAAGAAACCCGAACGCCTACTGCCACTTCCACCGGGATCACAGGCACAACACGGAGATCTACAGGAATCTCCACGACGAGATCGAGGAGCTCATCCACCACAGGTATTTAAAGAATTACATCCTGCAGGAAGAGAGAGGGCAGGTAGACCGACAGGGAGATCGTTTGGGAGACCAGAAAAGGAACGCCCCCAAGACTAGTAGGTAGAATGAGAAGCCACCTCGGCAGTTACAAAAGGAGAGACTAATCCGCAGTGCGATCAATATAATCATCGGGCTGTTGAAACGGGCTTTGCCCTTATCGAAGCTGAACTCGCAACCCTGAGGCAATAGTGAGTTGGCCTCCATAAATGCATTATCACTCTAAAAAAGATAGTTCAATACCAACCATACCACCCTTTTTCCAAACCATGAACTGAATAACTTAGAAAGCAAAGAACAATATCACAATTAGTAGACCCTTCCACACCAAAGTTCACTCGTTGACTGCCATTCAGAAATTTGTGGGATAGTAATGGTTGAGTCTCACCAATCACCACCAATCCAAATCCTCAAACTCATAGAAATATTCTCCACTCCTCCAGATATTCAACAATTAAATTTCAAACCCCCACAATTAGAGGAGGTTTTGGTTTGTGTTTACATTTGTTTCACAATGTACGTATTAGTGGTAGTCAAACGAGTCCAAAGAGTTCAGAACGACACCCCCATAGAGTGCACCCCAAATGCGCATATCAACATGCGTTGACAACATCTCCCTCTTGACCAACATTTCTGAAAAACTAGAACAACCTCTAATTTCTAAGTCACACGGTTCGACTATCTGGTCTGGTCCAAGTCTTAAACACTAGTTTCAAGTCCTACATCACATATATAATATATAAATAACTAGTGCAAGGGATGAATTCGCAAGAGGAGAGCAAATCCGCCCCCCACAAGATTGCCCCTCAAAATGTTAGCACATCCCTATTGTGTATTGAGAACATTTCCCAATGATGATGTCATCATTAGGAGATGTTCACAATACAAGGCAATGATGTGTTGTGGGACGTTGTAGGGGGCAATCTGGTGGGGGGCTGATTTGAATTCTCCTAAGAGGCATAAGGAGATGTTTCCAATGCACTAAGATATGCATGTCACATGGGGTGTCAATCTATAAGGTTGCGTTTGGTATCGGTATAAAAGTATACCAATTTACATCGATGACGTTTTATACTAAACCGTGAAGAAGTGATTATTGTATTTTTGAAAAGCGTGATATAATCAGTGTAAAGTTTTACATCGATTTTATCGATATTTTACATCGATCAATGTAAAATTTTATATTTGATGATATTTTACATCAATTCACGACATAAAACTCCACTCCATCGAAGCTCATGCAAAAATGAACAAGATGAGAGTTTTACGTCAATCATGTACACTCCTTCTAAATACCAACAAAATCAAACCAATATAAACTTTTACACCAATTCCAATCGCAACCTAATGGGCACATGTACAAATAAAATGTATTGACATAAGTTGATATTTATTAGAATAAAGTTTTAACACCTGCACCAAAAACCAAAACAAGTATTATAGATAACATTATGGGCAAATTTCTTAAATTACACTACTGTTTAGCTAATTGTTAAACTTTACCCTTATGGTTGATATATTGTCTTAAAGTGTCTTAAAGGCCCTGTGTCTTACAATTGTCTTCATCCTTAGAAAATGTCAAATTTGTCCTTTATTTTATTTCAAAATTTCAAAATAAAACCAATTTGATGAAAATTTTCATCAATCTCTCCAAGCTATATGCCCCCAAGCTCCGCCCCTGCCTATATATGATACCCTTCTGCAACTACCATTAGTGCACTGCAACCCCGGTGGCGGACGGTCTGCTCACCGGATCCTTGCCGAACTCGCAGCAAACAGACGTTGGGTCTCAGCAACAAAAGCGGGAGTCATTTCTCTGGCGAACACCGAATCCCCGTCGGAGTCGCAGCAAACAGACGATGGGTCTCAGCAATAAAAGCGGCGGCCATTTCTCTGGCAAGCACCAAAGCCCTGTCGGAGCCGCAGCAAATAGATGATGAGGTCATATAGGATGTGGTCGACATGTGCATTTGACGCACCGATGAGGTCATACTCGTTGGCCTTGGCTATCGTCGTCGGCCTGCTATGTCTTCCAGCAAACTCACCATCTGGATAGGCTTCAACCGCTGAAACTGGTTTCGTGCCCCTATCGTATACCTGACCTACGCCGACAACTGGTTGTCGGAACCACACTAGACTAGAACGAGAAATAATGAACAGGATGTTGTTGGCAGCTAGGTTAACAACTGGTATATATTTTGCTTTCTCGCTCAATGCAAGGGTCAGCGTGGCAGAGAGCTTTGAAGATGAGGGAAGTAAGGTGATCCATCGGGGCTCCTTCTTCCGAGGGTTCTCGTGTAGCAGTAGAACAAGGGGTCGCCCTTTGAGGCCAACGTGATGAATAGGTGCTTTTTGGTGAAGATGAAAAGTGATGCCGGACTACTAACGTAGGAAGGAGTAGTGTGGTGGCAATGGATTGTGAGCAGTGGATCGTTGCAAAGAAAGGGAGAAAAAACAGGGATTCCCTTCAAAAATCCCCAAGTTTTCAATCAAAGCCAAACCCCGAATTTTCAACTGGGATTAACAGTGGTGTTTTCACTGCAGTTCCAGGGACTGACAATGGTTTTTCCTAGGTCTAGACTTCCTCAGTAGTCAGTTCCGTAACTATGTTATCGTCGTGAAAAAACGGTGCTACAGAGTTGTTGAAAAGATTGTTGCTGAGACCCAACGTATGTCTTAGTCAAGATAAATAGTGAACTAGCCTCTTTTGCAGGAGTCCGCGTTCTATGCATGCCTGGGTGCACTGAACTTATGAACCCACCAATTAGAGGAGACATGTTGGCTTATGCAAGCAAAATATACCGTTAACGGACCTTTACCCGTTAGTTTAACGGATCCGGTTGAACCGGACACAAAAGGACGAAAATCGAAAGTTTTCTTTCAAAATTTTAAGGTCACTTCAACTCTCCCCATTTCTTGTCATCCTCTCCTCCGAGTCCTAACCCAAGCATCTCGCCGGCCACTCACCACACACCTGTCTCCATGACTGTTGAACGGCGGCAAGAACTCCAGCATTCCGGAAGGAACTCTCCAATCTCTCCAAAGATTCCAATATCCCTTATTCTTCTTCTTCATGTTATTTTTGCTCCTCTTCTCAAACAGATAGAAGATCCCTTAGTAGCTCACACCAGCAGTCAGTAGTCACAGGACCTTCCACAGGTTGAAGATCCCTTAGCAACTCATAATACCCTGTTTTAGGTTTCATTTTGTTGAGCTGTAAGCCTGTAATGCTTACTTGAATGTAAGCATTTGATTTGTTTACCCTGAAATTGTGGGTTCAAGGCTTCCAAGTCCAAAACCTCCTAGTTCGACTGGTTTTTATTTGATTCGAGCCATGTCATAATCGAATCTGCTTTCGACTTCGGCGGAAAAATCAACCTCTTCTCCACCTCTTGTTCCACTTGACAGTTTCGGGTTTCGCTTTCTAACGTCTATTGCCCGTACGCCGCGTAGATTTGGACGTTCTTTGTCCTCCGTCGCTGTCATCATCTCTGTAATCGTTTCTGTCAGGAGAAAAACGGAGGTATCAGAAGTTTCTCCAAGACAGTTACTCTAATGGAAGTTACAGTATTTCCTTCCCTTCGTCTCGGAGATGTGAATTACAAGTTAGATTGGCAGACCTGCCAAGTTACTCTAACGGAAGTTACAGTATTTCTCGATTATCTGCCAAGTTCTTGGCAGACCTGCAAACCCAGATGAACGGGCAATTCAGCTTGGAAGATACAACTATTTCCTCTATAAACAAAGATCTAAGAAACCAAGGTCCCTCAGCTTTCTAAGACCAAGTAGCCTATGCTTTAATGTCCAAAACCATACTCCACACACCCGCAACATAAACAAGTAAATATGTAACAAGGAATACAGAGGGGGAAGAGGAGCTTGCAGGGAAGAAGCAAAAGAGGAAGAATAGTAGGAGGAGCTTACCGTTGGTCGCTGGTTAAGTTTTCGCCGCCAGACGTCGGCTGGTGTTGTTCGCCGATGTTTTGGTAACAGGGTAGGGCTTGGGCAGAGTATGTTTGTTCTGCTGCCGGCTTCGGAGCAATAGTTCTTAGAATCGTTGACAAAAACAACAATAATATGAGGATATGAGAAGAAGAAGAGAACGCACCAAAAATACAATGATGACCACCGGCAAATTTCCCTCTCACCGCGGATGGCTTCCGCATTCACGGACGCCGATGTGGAGTGAGATCGCCAATGGATGGGCTAGCCTAGGGTTCGGTGGAGGCGAACCAAAATGGGAGGGAGATCGAAAGTTTTTATTTTTTTTATTTTTGAGAAAAACTAGGAAAAAAATGGCAACTTTTGGGCTCTAATATCACAAAAAAAGGGATAATAGCATGTAAGGGCAATTTTTGGGCTCCAATAAAGTAATACATTTTAAAAATAGGGTACCTTTTGAAAAATAATATCAAAAAAGGGCAGATCTTCTTGCAGTCTATTCACCAGCGCCGCCGTCCATCGCCTCCGGCAATGCTTCCGCCCACCTCCACCTCCGCCTCCGGCAACGTTGATGGAGGTGGGCGGAGGCAACGGCAGCGAGGGTGTTGGTGGTTATTTCTTTGCCCAACACCGCCACTTCCGCCCACCTATGTTGCCGGAGGTGGGTGGAGACAGAGCCAGCAGCGGCGCTGGTGGCGGCTTTGGGTAGAGAAATAACCACCAGTGTCACCTCCGCCGCCTCTGCCTCCGCCCACCTCTGGCAACGTTAAGAGAAGCGGAAGCGGAGGTGGCCAGAGACAGGCGGAGGCAACGATGGGCAGCGGCGAGAGACGGCACTGGTGAATAGACTGCAAGAAGAAGAAGATGAACAACGATTTTGCCCTTTATTGATATTATTTTTCAAAAGTTACTGTATTTTTTAATTTTTTTTTAAATATTACTTTTACTGATATTAAGGCTTAAAAGTTGCCCTTATATGCTATTATCCCCAAAAAAATCATTTATATACCTAGCTCCTTAAACCAATTTTCAGACAACAAGCACTAATACACCACTCACATTTCAAACAAAAAGCACCGGCATCAGGGACGAAGACAAGGGTATTACTATTATTTTTTCAAAATATAACAGCCATGTGGTGTGACATGTGAATGGATTATGATGGAACCCTAGCGGTAGGGGAATAATTACTCAATTTTAAAAAATAGTAAGGGTATTTTAAGATGATATATAAATAGTAAAGGTAAAGTTAGTCAATTAGCTAAACAATAGGGTAGTTTAAGATATTTGCCCTAACATTATATAGGGTAAATTGTTGATGCTAACCCAAACCTTTCCAAACTACCGAGTGATGGCCAATTTTTCACTTCACAAAAATGCTAGCCCAAACCTTCAGCCCCTTCAAGGTAAACCTACTTTAAATTCTCTAATTTTTTTGTTGTTTAAAAAATTTGTATATTTTTTATAATAAAGTTCCGAATAAGTGATTGCAATTACCAAATTCAGCTAGGACACGTACTCAAAACTAGACCGAGCCTATAAATTTGAAGGAAGGGCTGGCAAGGTCGAAAATGATCATCATTTGCCATGGGAAAATATTACTAATTAAGATGACAATATAAAAAAGGGAAAAATTCTTAAATTACCCTAATGGTTTAACTAATTGACTACTCCATCATTCCAATTTACATATTATCTCAAACTACTGTTACTCTATCCATCATGTTTACATATTACCTTAAACTACCCTTACTCTACCTTTCCCGTGTCATTAACTTTATGTCACATATGACAAAATGATTTTTTGGAAGAAGTCTTCATCCCCGATCGCCTCTAGTTTCGCCCATCTCTCAGTTGTATGATTTCCTTTCATACAATGAGCAATCTCCTTGCATATTAAAAACATTGTTCATTTATTCCAGAAAACATCCACCCATGGCTGTATGCACACTATTCTCAACTACAACGCCTACAACTTCAGATATCTGGGTGGTTTCCTTAATAAGGTCGCACCAACGCCAAATATTTAGGGTTCCTTTTTTTCTTTTTTAATTTTCCAGAAGGGGTGTGGTGGTTAGAAGAAGCTCTTGAAAAAAATAGAAGACCCGCTACTCAGTTGTTGTTAACAGTAGCTCTCTGAATTTATGTCTACTAAACCTAATATTCAATAACACAAAAAAGGAAGAAGAAGATGGAGACAACGGGAATAGAGAAACGCCTAAGAACAAAATCTTTGGGAGCAACAAATCTGAAAGAGAAGAAGAACGAAAAAGGAAAATAATTTTGAAATTTCCATCATTTGGATTTTATTTTAGAATTTTGAGAAATAGAGAAGGGCAAACTCGATATATCATTTTTCTATTAGTATTTCACAATTATTCAATTGATTGAAAAATATCAATTAGCTAAACTATAAGGGTAATTTAAAAAATTTATCCTAAAAAAAAAGATAAATGAGAGATAAGAGCAACGGATAAACATATTAATCATAAAAGAGATGACCATTCCGTTCCACAAATGGGCCCAATTCATAAGTGATTGATTTAATTTATTTTATTAAAAAATATACAAAAAAAAAATTAACACTTTTAAGAAATCCCTCCTTTCTCGAATCCGAAAACTAATTATTACAAAAAGCAATTTCTTAAAAATCAGGACCACTAATTGTCATTTTTATTAACGATACCGTTTATTTGCTGATGTAGCAGGCATGACACATTAACATAAACGAAACGGTAGTAAACACCCAGTCCCAAGCAACCTGAAAATTTGCAGAGACAAAACGAGTAATTTCCTATTCAAATCCGCCATCAATAACAACATTTCCAAGGGATAAAACTTCCACTATATAAATTACCAACTCCAATTCCACTACTAAAACCATTTACAGGAAAGGAATCAGAATAAGGGATATACATCTTTAGGCCTTCCGAGCTTTCTTAGGAGTGGGCTTCGAAGACTTACTAGACACAGAGATGGAAGCCTTTTTCTTAGGTGTTGAAACCATCTTCTTCCGACCATCGGGAGTCTTAACCTGACTTAGCCTCTTCGTCTTCACCAATTTCGCCGAATTCTTCCCCTTAGGCATCAATGTTTTGCTTTTACCCGTGGGAGTTGATGATAGCTTCTTCGACACCCTCATCTTCGCTGTTTCCACCCCCTTATTCTTCTTTACGGTCTTCTCCGTTCCACTCTTCCCCTCCGCATTGCTCTTCTTCTGCTTTTGTTTGATCTCAAATGCAAAGCACTTTGCCTTTTCGATCGGAGAGATCTTAAATGAGTTCTTGACCTTCACCAACCTCTCCGATTTCAAGAATTTTTTCAGCTGCACAGACAACACCTTCTTAAAATTTGGGGAAAGTTCTGTTTTGTACTTGTCTTCGATGAACTTAGCAATGGCATATTGGCTCGAACCCGTTCGATCTTTCAGCGAAGATATGGCTTCGGTAATCATCTGGAAAGACAACCCCCAACATTAGACAAAAACGAGAAATGAAAAATGAGGAAGTGGAGGAAATAAGGAGAAAACAACCTGAAAGTAAGGGGGATGGAGAGGTGAAGGGAGCTTTGAAGATTTAGACTTCGACTTCTTCGTCACGGCGGGAACTGCACTCGCTTCTTTCGCCATTTCTTCGTGAAACCCAAACGATTGCGGATGATTTCAAAAATATTTGAATAATTTTCAGCCAGAGAGCGAACCAGATTTAAAAGGAGCTGCAATGATAAATGAGGTGGCTCGATTTTATTGGCTACGTACAAAGTAAACGGATCGAGCTAGCCAACAACTTCCAGCCATCCCAAGTTTGTTGATCCGACGCTTCTCATTGAGTTTCAATTTTCCTTTTACAAAACCGGAAGCTTTCAGTCTTCGTGCCCGTTTGGGAGGGCTTCCGCACAGCAGCTTCTTGCGTTTCCGAAGGAACCCTATTGGATTTCTCATTAAAGATTAAATCGTTTGATTGGTCAATTATATGACAAAATAAATATGAACACATGTTTTGAAAAATAGCTTTTCTTTTATTAAACCTAGTTTTAACTTGTTCCATTGTAAAATTACAAAAAGTTTTATGGGTTTTTTAATAGGAGCTGATTTACAATTCTTTAGTATAAAAGAGGAGAGTATGGAGACCTGTTACCGTACAATGTGTGTGTGTGTGCAGGGCAATGAGGCACACTTTGCTCGCCGTTAGTATGATTGATGGGCACGATTTGATTGGGTGTGGAGTTCGCTTTGGCTTTTTGGTGCAATGTTCACTGTTGATGCGATCAATGCCCATTACTTGATCGAGTGTGATCAAGAGTTACAATTCAAACTTAACCGTCATTAGCTGTTAATTATCTTTTCTACAGTCACAATGTTTGAAATTGTGATTGTTCAAAATGTCTTTCCCTGAACCGGCACCTTCCTCTGCTTTATAACTCTTTAGAAACTATTTAATCAGCGTGAATCAAGCATTCCATACACAATTTCGAGAAAATCACTTTCTTTTTCATTCTTAGTCTGGTCTACTACTATCTCATACAAGGTTTCTCAAGAAACTCCTCAACTTTGTTAGTTGCAGATTCTCTCCCAAAGCTCCGTTGTATCCTAGGAATGAATTTGCTACTAACCCAACAGCAAACTCAATGAAACTGAGTGGAACAAATAATGTTCTAAAGACAATGTCTTCAGACGTGCCGCAAAACTTCTCTTCCAAGTTTTAGTGCCCCATTTCCCAACAAACCCTACCCCACCATGTAAAATGCATAAGTTATGTTTGGTATAAATCCTGAATGCACACAAGAAAATGCCATTTTTATGACTATTGAGTGAAGTTACTCCAACTGAACATGCATGCTCAGCCATCGCCGCTTCTTTCTAATTGCAGAATCCCTCCCAAAAGTCGGGGTATCAATTGGGTTGGATTCGGTCTAATCTAATTTGGTCCAATATGAGTCTATTACAAATGGATCGGGTCCAACTCAATCTAATGAGTTTAAGATCATTTTGGACTAGGCCATTTTTAATGTTCGGACCCATCAATATGCTTAAATTGGTTTTAAATTTGATTGATTTCAACACAAATTTGGTCCATTGACATCTATTCTTTATCTTTTTATCAAGGGATTGAATATTAGTTCAATCCAATCCAATCCACCATAAATCCATTTCTAATGGACTAGATACAATTCAATCTCATAAACATTTTGGATCATTAAGTCTGGACTGGTCTAATTCAATGTGTTATTGGTCCATCCAATCCATCCAAATTGATTTTGATTTAAATTGAGTCCAACCCCAAAACCAATCATCATGATGTAGTAACGTGGTGGTAGTTGTATGTAATTGTACTCTAAGGACCTGTTCGTTCACTAATTGGTATTAGTGAACTTTTTTTTCCTCTGAACTCTAAATGTAGATAATGTTGTTCTGAATTCTGAAAAATGTCAAATGTCCAATTTAACCCCATATAAGAGAATTTATATTTATCTATATAATTCAATAAATAAACAATATTATAAAAATATTATAAAAAATATTACCTAATATTAATTATTAAAAATTATTAATAATAAATAATAAATTAATGATTATTCATTAATTACCAATTAATAATTAATAATTATTATTATTAATTAATATTTATTATTAAAAATTAATTAACTATTATTAATAATCATTGATTAATTAATTATAATAAGTAATAATAATTAATTATTACTTAATTATGAATTACTATTATTAATTAATTAATGAAATATATTTAATAATTAACAATTAATTAATAATTAATACTTAATACTAATAATTAATAATTAATCATAATCATTAATTATTAATTGATAATTTCTACAATTAAATAATGCATATTATTAATAATTCATTAACTATTATCATAATAATTGATTGATTAATTATTAATAATAACATCACATAAACTTTTGCCAAATCCACTTGGGCTAGTCATGAACTCCCCACGCCGGGTCAGGACCCCTAACACGAGGAGTGGGGGGCAATTGATGAGGGGTAATTTGGCACGACCTAATAAGTAAAGGTCATGGGGACGCGATCTGCCCGAAATATGACAACTTAGCAAGATCAGCCTACTCAGCTGTTTTTAGAGCTCGGGTGTTCAGTCACCTTGGCATAAAGGCACCTCGGTACCTAATCCAGTTCGGGGCCCAAGAACCGAAATGACAAAAATAACTCTAGAAACTTCCCAACGGACTCCGAACCTCATGGGATCACGCCACATAACGGTTGTCCTTATCCTCTCCCCGCCTGGATTGGGCGGAGATGATAGACTTCATTAACTAACATGTTAGTCCCCAACTAAAATGAAAACGGATATCATCAACTCAGGCCGAAGATCTCGAAACCGTTTCGTGAAACCCATGGCAATTCAGTTATATAAGGGCAACAACCCTTCCAGGGCCCAGGTACACGTGATTATTTGCTCACTAGTACACTTATCATTCAACTTTCAGATTGCAATACAAACTTAAGTAGCGGAGCGACCTCGCCGGGTTAACCACCCCGGGTTCTCTGAGCTTCACTGTTTTGCAGACCGAACCAGCTCACCACGCATCCAAGTTAAAAATCATCCTCCAGCTAGGAGCATCCAGATCGTGCTCCATCATTTGGCACAGTTTGTGGGAACTGATTGAAAGATCAGTCCAACCTCTATCTTACTCTCAATGGACTCTTCCAGCAACATCGGGAAAGGTATCAACATTAACGTCACCGGGGGGCAAGATCAACAATCAACTCTCCCTCAAGGTCCTATGGTGTGTACCGGTCAGTTTACCATTCCCCTCATAGCTTCGGGGGTCCCATCATTGTCTATGTCGCAGACCACCCCGCAAGTGAGTGTCCTGCTCCCCCGGGTGGGCACCGCCTTCTTAGAGCCATCTGTGATTCCCCTTGGGGTCAGGCACTCTCAGTTCTATGACCAAATTCAATGTGTCTGGACAGTGCAGATCCAGATGCAACAAGTCCAGTAATTTCAGCAATACTTTCTCTACTAGTACCAATTTCCACTCCTGCACTCGAGCCAACAACCGGTTCTGCCTCGAAATACCACTCAATGTAAGGGGTGGAATCGAAGCCCGCATAGATCCGTGTAGGATGTCCATCAATCTCCCCATCGGGGTGAGGAGACATCGTAGGTATCAATACTTCCCAGGAACCAGACTCCACCACGAGGCAAGACGGACGGGCAACGCACTTCCCCGGTCTCTCAGAGGGGGAACTCAGGAGACAGGCTTGAAGTCAAGTAGCTTGACAGAGCCAACCATCCGCAACACTCGCGGCCTGAGAACGACAGGTTACAAAGAAAAGATCATCAATTCAGAGCCCAGGGCGTAGACTCGAGGCAAGCCCCCTTGGTGCCTCACCATGACCAGCGCAGGCTTCATAACCAGGAGGAGTTAGCGAGAAGGAACCCCAATCCACCTCGCGATAGTGTTCGGCAGTACGAGAGAACCAGGGTCGAGGTACTAGACCAGACTGAGGTCAGCAACACCAATGCCGATCCAGCGAAGAAGAAATAGCGGCAGCGTCGCAAGACTCATCGATCTTCAGCCAGAAACAGTCCTCAAACAAGGCCTAGTCAGCCAGTGGAGCGGACCAAAGAAAGAGAAGAGGTGAGCTCGGTGGTGACGAAGACTACGCTTGCTCTCCTGAGCCAGCCATCCCACCTGTCACCCAAGCACCTAGTGGACCCGATACCAAAGGACTTCAAGGTCCCCCTTCTAGACAAGTATGATGGGTCGTTCGACCCCACTGACCACGTGGATGCCTTCCAGTCTCAGATGCACCTCGGTAGGGTTGACGATGCCTGCATGTGTGTGGCCTTCTGCACCACATTCAGAGGAGTAGTTCGGACCTGGTATAGGAACCTCACACCAAGCTCCATCAAGAGCTAGGCTCAGTTTCCCAACCTGTTCATAGCACACTTCATCACCAGTAAAAAGTGCCCGAAGTCATAGGAGAGTCTTCTGAAAGTGGTGTAGAAGGAAGGAGAGTCTATCAGAAGCAACATCAAGCGCTTCAATGAGACGTGCCTGCAGATACCAGACCTCGATCCGGCGGTGTGCCTCATTGCAGCGAAGAAGGGGATCACCCATAGAGAGTTCAAGTGGCACGTGGTAGCAAACAAACCAAAGAACATCACTGAGTTCCTCAAGTTGGCTGATCAGTTCATCGGCACCGAAGAGGAAATCAACCAGAAGATTGACAATCCGTTGGGTGAAAAGAGGAAGAGAGAAGATAAAGGAACAAGCAACGGCAAGCAAAAAAGAAGGAAAAGTAAGTCCCCAAGCAGAAAAATGAAGCAAATCCCCACATTCGAGAAGTCCCCTTCGTGCGGCTACAAGTCAGATCGGCGTTCCAGGACCCCTCAAGTAGAGCGAACTAACTACACCCCCCTTAACGCAAAGAGAGGAGAGATCTTAATGGCTTTCAAGGACTCCTCCATCGTCAAATGGCCACCCAGTCTAAGGGGAGATCCAACAACAAGAAACCCGAACGCCTACAGTCACTTCCACCGGGATCACGGGCACAACACGAAGATCTACAAGAATCTCCGTGACGAGATCGAGGATCTCATCCACCGCAGGTATCTGAAGAATTACATCCTGCAGGAAGAGAGAGGGCAGGTAGACCGACAAGGAGATCGTCGGGGAGGCCAGAGATGGAACGCCCGCAAGACTAGTAGGTAGAATGAGCAGCCACCTTGGCAGTTACCAGAGGAGAGACTAATCCGCGGTGTGATCAATATGGTCACCGGTGGGTCCATCATTGTGGAGTGCACATCAATAACAAGGAGGACATCAGTCCGTGAGTTGGAGCATGAAGGCGAAAACCCGCCAAAGTGACCTCAGCTCAAAGAACCTATCTACTTCACCGAAGATGATGTGCGCGAGATTCAGTATCCACATGATGATGCCTTAGTTGTGAAACTCAGAATCAACGACTTTGAAGTGAAGCGGATTCTAGTGGACTCGAGCAGCTCGACGGATATCCTCTTCAAGGATACCTTCGTAAGCTGCAGTTACAGCGAAGCAACCTGAAGCCAACAGATGCACCCTTGGTAGGGTTCAGCGGAGAAGAGGTTAGACCCCTTGGCCGAGTCACAGTACTAGTGGAGACAGGCACGTGACTGAATGACGTACGGTTCAAGCACACTTTTTCTGGTGGTCGCAACTCCATCCCCCTTCAACGCGATCATTGGTCGGCCTATTACACACGTTCTACGTGCGATAGTGTCCACCTATTACTTAGCGATGAAGTTCCCAACTAATTATGGTGTGGGGGTCATGCGATGTGACCAACTCAAATACTGAAGGAGGACGTCAAGCTCGAACAACCAGTGGAGCATACAGAGGAGCAAGCTGCCTCGATAGAAGAAATTGTCCACATACCGGTTTCTAAGACCGAGCCGACCAAAACTCTTCAGATCGGTGCATTGACCAGTGAACCGCTCCGAACGCAACTTGTAAGTTTCTTACCCAAAAATGTAGATATATTTGCTTGGACCGTGGCAGAGATTCCTGGAATCGACCCTAAAATAATAACTCACAAACTTAATGTGGACCCTCTACTTAGGCCAGTAAGACAAAGAAAATTGAACCTCGCCCCTGAGTGATGGAGGGTAGTCGATGAGGAGGTTGAGAAGCTTCCTCATCACAGACTTCATTAGGGAAGTCCATTACCCGAGTTGGGTCGCCTACCCGGTGCTGGTGAAGAGGTCCACGGCAAGTGGCGCATGTGCGTCGACTACCTTGACCTGAATAGAGCCTGCTCGAAATATTGCTTTCCACTGCCCAAAATTGACCGCCTAGTAGCGACATCGGGGCACGAGTTGCTGAGTTTTCTGGATGCCTAGTCCGGCTACATCCAAATTAGGATGGACCCTACTGACCAGGACAAGATCGCGTTATAACTGAACTCGAGTTGTACTGTTATAAAATTATGCCCTTTGGTTTAAAAAACGCTAGGGCAATATTCCAGTGACTTGTAAATAAAGTTTTTGAGCCATTGATCGGCAATAAAGTGGAATGCTATGTTGATGACATGATCATGAAAACCCAATTTTCAAACTTTTTATTAAATGATTTAAATGATGTTTTTCAAATTTTAAGAAAGCATAATATGAAATTAAACCCGAACAAGTGTGTCTTCGGGGTCATGTCGGGTAAATTCCTAGGTTACATAGTGAACCAACGTGGCATTGAAGCCAACCTAGAAAAAATTAAAGTTATTTTTTATATGAGAGCACCCCGAAAAATAAAGGAAGTCCAAAGGCTGACTGGTCGGGTAGCCGCCCTAGGGTGGTTCATGTCTAAGTCGGCGGGTCGATGCCTGCATTTTTTCAAGGCAATAAAAAAGAATGAGTACTTCGAATGGACCGAGGAGTGCCAGCTTGTGTTTGATGAGCTAAAAAAGTACCTAAGTACTGCACTGGTTACTAACCCGACCTGAAGAAGGAGATGAGTTAAAGCTATACCTTTCCGCGAGTGACGAGTTAGTCAGCTCGGTTTTGATCAGAGAAGTAGACCATGTCCAATGACCCGTCTACTATATTTGTAAAGTTTTGCAGGATGCCAAAACTTGGTATCCCGAGATCGAGAAGCTAGAATACGCGCTGGTTATAGCAGCCCGAAAACTACGCTCGTACTTCCAGGCCCACACTATCATCGTCCTCACCAATAGACCCTTGAGACAAATTTTGCTCAAGCCCGAGGTGTTTGGAAGATTAACGAAGTGGTGCATCGAACTGAATGAATATGACATCTGGTTTGAGCCCCACCGAACGATCAAAGCCCAAGTCTTGGCCGATTTCATCGCAGAATGCACGTTCAATACGCTGACCCCGGAACTGATTGAGCCTGCCAGTACCTTCGAGGCATTAACCAATGCGGCACCGGTCCCCGTCAGGGTTGGACCGACATGGGACGAGGAGCTCTGGATCCTCCACATAGATGGCTTGTCGAATCTGCGAGGAAGCGGTGCGGGACTGATGCTATACGGGTCAAGCGAGGTGAATCTGGAGTACGCTCTCTGGTTCGGATTCAAAGCGTCGAACAACGAGGCAGAGTACGAGGCACTAATCGCCGAGCTTAACCTAGCAAAGGAGATGGGAGCCAAACACCTCATCGTATGTAGTGATTCACAGTTGGTGGTCAACCAGGTTAACGTTGATTATGAAGCACGCGACTCGACCATGGCAACCTACCTGACCAAGGTTAGAGAGATTCTACCAAACTTTAGCTCTTGTTTCATCAGGCAAATTTCAAGGTCTGAGAACGCTGAGGCCGATGCCTTATCATGACTAGCAAGTACAAGCGACAAAACTATGCGATAGAGGACCTGCCTCGGCCCAGCATTCTCGGGGGGCAGAAGAGGTTGCTCCCATGTTGCAAGTGGAATTGAGCTGGATTGATCCGTTTGTTGATTATCTGCTCCACGGGACCCTACCTACAGAACGCAATGTAGCTCGTAGGGTAGAGCGCCAATCAGCCCGATACGTCCTCATAGATGGACGGCTGTATAGGAGATCCTGTTGCTCCCCTACCTACATTGCCTACGACTCTCAGAAGTGGAGCTCGTACTTCGCGATATCCATGAAGGTTTATGCGGAGGACACTTAGGGGCAGGGATCTCGCCCAAAAGGCATTAAGACAAGGCTACTATTGGCCCACAATAAAGGTAGACACACTCAAGCTCGTCATGAAATGCGACAGATGTCAGAGGCATGCCAGCGTCCCCCATCAGCCTGCTGCCGATTTGAACTATCTTTCTAGCCTATGGCCCTTCGCGTAGTGGGGAATCAACATCCTCGGTCCTTTTCTGCCAGCAACTAGGCAGAGGAAGTTCTTGGTCATGGCAGTGGACTACTTCATGAAGTGGGTGGAAGCCGAACCTTTGGTAAGCATTACAAACTGAAATTTGCAGACTTTCTTCTAGAAAAGCATCGTGTGCCATTTTGGACTGCCCAAAGTCTTGATTTCGGGTAACGGGAAGCAATTTGAAGACATCAAATTCCAGAACTGGTGCGCCGAGATGGGGATTCAGCAAAACTTCACTTTGGTAGCACACCCACTAGCAAACGGATAGGCCGAAGTGACGAACAGGGCTATCATCCGCAGACTGAAAGCTCACTTCGTGCAAGCTAAAGGCTTGTGGGCGGACGAACTGCCCAATGTCCTTTGGGCCTACCGAACTACCATCAAGACTGCGACCGATGAAACACCCTTCAACCTCACATATGGGACGGAAGCTGTGATTCCGACAGAGAGTGAAGTACTGACGTTGCGGCTCGAAACCTACGACGACGAGCTCAGAACTAACTTAGACCTTGTTAAGGAGGTACACGATCTGGCCCACATTCGAACTGTAGCTTACCAGCAGCGAATAGCTCGATATTATAACGCCCAGACCAGGAAGCAACTATTTCGAGTTGGCGACCTGGTCCTTCGCAAGGTTATGGTACCAAAGCCCAGCATGGGTAAGCTCAGACCGAATTGGAAAGGTCCGTACCACATAAAACAGGTGTTCGGGGAAGGCACGTATGAGCTCCAGACCATGGAAGGGAAGCAAGTACCTCAAGCCTGGAATGTCGACAACCTAAGATGGTACCACCTATGAGTTCACGACTCTAGAGTAGTTGAGAATTTACCAAGTGCACAAGACTACCAAACTGGAGAGAGGACCTTAAGTCACTCCTAGAAGCCTAAGGGCTATAATGCCGAGCTGAAAAATGACCACGGCACAATTTAAGACCTGGTCGCCTCTCTGGCATTGGCAGAGAAGTCCTGGTCGCCTCTTCGGCATAGGCTGCTTAAGACTCGGTCGCCTCTTCGGCACGAGCTCATTAAAACCTTGTCGCTTTGGCATGGATAAGGCAAAGTAGCCCGGGTGCAGACAAGTCAGGCATGTACACCCTACAGTGTCCGCTCACCCCGGCATAATTATTGTTCCTATTCAAGTTTGGGAGTAATCTATACTAGGAAAAATTTCGCTCCTATATGGTTTAGCTCGCGAGCTCGGGAGAAATCTACACTTAGAAAAAATTTTTGTACACAAGGAGTTTAGCAAAAGACTTGTATTCCATTGATAAGATGCTTCGAGTACATAGTAAAAAAACAGAAAAAAAAATGAAATATTACAACTATTTAGCCGAGCTTGGAGGCTCGGGACATCAAGTATTTACAAAGCGAGGTCCAAGAAAAGAGGCATTAGTTAGTTCGGGGCTCCTCATCCCCAACAGAGGCTTCAGCAGGCGGATCTGTCTCCATGCGGTCATCGGCATCATCAACCTCCTCTCCCTCTCCCGTTGTCTCATCGTCGCTATCCGCCTCGAAGTCTGAATCCTTGGCGGCTTCAACGACCATCTCCTTGGTGATCTTGGACGTGGTGATGGCGTTGAGGTCGAGGTGGGGAAATTCACGTTGGGTCAACCACCTACTAAGCTTAAACCCCTTACGGTAGCCCATTGTCCCAGCCTCGACCAACCTCTCTTAAAGCTCCGCCAAAGACTTATACTCCTCGATCGCCTTAACCTTGGCCTCCATTGCCCGAAGCAGGATTTCGGTTCGCTCCTTTACAAGAGCCTCGAGGTTCTCATTCTCCCTCTTCAGATCCACCTTGCGCTCCTCAAGCTGCTTCTTCTCCGCCTCGAGCTCCTTTTTCTCCGCCATCAGCAGAGTCAATAGCTCATTCTTGGCTCGCGCATCATTTTTCAGCTGTCTGATCTCGCTGCGAGCTAAGTTGAGCTCAAAGTGGGCAGTTTGGGAGGACTCCTCGACTTCGAAACCTCGATTTAAGTTCACCTCGAACTAGTAGGCCAAGGCATGGATAAAGGAGTTCACCTGCCAAAAGAAGAAAACAAGTATCAATATGAAGAAAAGAATAAGTATCAAGTAACTTGAAGGCTAAGTACGTACCACCATACAGTGTGTGGCCGCTCGAGCCCCGAGCTAAGCAACCGGCAAGTCAGCCCAACGAGTGACCTCCTCCGCAAATACCGCATCCTTGCTCTTGAGAAGGCCGTACTTTAGTGTAAAAATACTCCAAACTGAAGTATTGCTGCCCGAAGAGGTGGTGGTCGTTGGTACAGGCTGAGGCTCTGAAGACGTGGTCTCCTTGGGCACGTAGGGTGGAGTGGCCTTGCCTAGGTCCTCCTCAAGCAAGTCGATCAAGGGAGGCTGTTCGGGGACGGGTGGGAGTTCGGGGGCAGAGGCAGCAACGTCAGAGGTGGTGGTCTCAGTATGGAGGCGAGCCTTCTTGGAGGCCTTGTTCTTCTTCTTTCCCTTCTGCATGCTCCTGAAGATCTCGATGGCGGGGATGTCATCCATGGCAACTACGACAAGTGATGAACTATGTTAGATACAACACCAAAGTAAAACAAATAGGAAAAAGGTGCAATAGTTAGCGATCTACCGGGAGGGCTCAGACTGGCTTGCACGAGTTTCTCCTCAGTCACGAAGTTTACGAACTTCAGGCCGAGTTTCGCCCAAGATCAGACCTCCTCCCTTGTCTTCAGGTCCAGTCTGACACCATGGTCCTAGATGACTGCGCTCCAGTCAGTTGAGAAAGGCCACCCCTTAGTGTTATGAACCACAAAGTAGCATCTCTTCTAGGCTGGGACCTTGTTAGGGAGCTCGTGCAATAGCTTGTACCCGGGGTGAGGAGACATATAGTGATTTCGCCTGTGCTCGGGTAGAACACAGGATAAGTTCTTTTTTATGGAAAGGATCGATGAGAAGATGACGAGGTCTAGAGGTCGGTTGTAATCGTAGAAAAGGACAATGGTACCTACGATGTTACAAATGGAGTTTGGATATAGCTAGTCTATGGCAATGTTAAAGAACTTAATGACTTCGATTTTGAAAGGGTGGAGTGGAAGACGCCGCTCGGCTACGAGCTTCTCCTCGAAGACCACGATCTCGTCATGACCGTGATCCCAAGGAAAGTTGCCTAACGGAATACAGTATTCAAGGTCATTGGGAAGTTTGTACTGAGCTACTAGAGATAGGAGGATGTTCGTTGTCATGGTAGACGGACCGAAGCTGTACGGCAAGCGACCTCGGTGTGAGGTGGAGGCCGATTTGCTAGAGGCTTCTCGCTCTCGCCGAGGTGAGTCCGCCTCGGACGGATTGGAGTCCACATCCTGTGCCGAAGTGCTCACCTCGGCTGGATGAAGCTCCATGGTTTGTGTCGAGGTCCACACCTCGGACCCTACGGACTCGCCGCTCCCATCTAGAAGGCTATCTAAGCTAAGACAATACATAGTAACGGAAAGGACAATGAAATCGAAAGCAAAGGAAGGCGAACTCACCAAAGGAAGACCGAAGAGAGCAAGATGACCTTAGATCTAGGAATAGCTGACATTGAGCTGGGATACTTGAACGCGACCTCAAGGACTCTGGATTCGCGGTTTTTTGGCGAAGAAAATGGGCCCTTTGGCCCCTATTTATAACCAATATATCCGGGAATCAATGGCCAAGATCTGCACGATCCAATGGCTCCTAGGAAAATCGACTACACGCTTCTTGAGGTTGAAATCAGTTTAGCGTGCGTTTTGACGTCCGCGGAGACTATAATCCGCTTGACGTCCGTGCGTACCAGATACGCGATCTGGGTCACTTCCTGGTTGAGTCAAACGGTCGAACAGGTCCGACCAACGGTCTGCCCTCCAAACCACCTAGATTTCGTGCCAAATCCACCTGGGTTCGTCATGAACTTCCCGTGCCGGGTCAGGACCCCTGGCACGAGGAGTGGGGGGCATTTGATGAGGGGTAATTTGGTACGACCTAGTAAGTAAAGGTCACGTGGACGCGATCTGGCCGAAGGATGACAACTCAACAAAAGGAGCCTACTTAGTAGTTTTAGAGCTTGGGTGTTCGGTCACCTCGACATAGAGGCACCTCGGTACCTAATCCAATTCGGGGTCCAAGAACCGAAGTGACATGTAATTGACTCCAGAAGCTTCCCAGCGGACTCCGAATCTCACGGGATCATGCTACGTAATGGGTGGCCTTATCCTCTTCCCGCCCGGATCGGGCGGAGATGATAGATTTCATTAACTAACACGTTACTCCCCGACTAAAGAGGAAACAGATCTCATCCACTCCGGCCAAAGATCCCAGAACCGTTTCGTGAGACCTACGACAAATCGGTTATATAAGGGCAACAACCCCTCCAGGGCCCAGGTACGCACGATTATTTTTTCGCTAGTACACTTATCATTCATCTTTCAGCTCGCAATACTAAGTTAAGGATAGCATCAAATCGACCTCGCGAAATTAACCACATCGAAAGCTCATCAAGCGGCTAGAAAACGACATGGTGAGCCGGCAGCTCTCCTGATAGCGTATCACAATGGCTGACTTGATAAGTGCTAATGGAGTTTTAATTGTAGAAGAAGAAGATTACGTAACAAGGGACCAATTAATAAACGAATCGGTGCTCAAACGAAACTAGTTTAACAGGGACGTGGCCAGCCATGAGTCTCAACAAGTCAACACAGTCGTCCCTTGTCCAACTACGTGCTAAACTAGTTTTTGTTGGCCGGTTCCAATCTTCTGGAACCTTGAAATAAATCTACTTTAAAACATCTCTTTTGCTTTCCTTAAGATCGATGTCAATGTTAAGAACGTCGCTATACATATAATTGATGCATAATAAAAATATGAGACGGAATAAAGTTGATGTTGGCCTCTTACTGGAACCGGAATCTTCATTTGGGACCCACAGAATTGCTTCTTTACACGTTGCCAACTAAGCCAGATTCTTGTGGTGAGTCACCAGTAATCAGTGACAAGTGGTGAGACACCCACCTGTCATTGCCACGAGAAAAAGAAGGTTTTAGTTGTGGAAAGTGGAAAAAAAGTTTGGAATTATTTAAGAAATGGGAAGCAATGATATGTTTTTTTCAGTGTCGTTGTCTACTTGTCTTCCTATTTATACTTATCATATCAATCGTGTTTTAATGGAATAACTAACAACAAAGCTACAAAGCCGCTGGCCCACCACCAGCCCACCACCCATAACAAAACCTGGCCCACCAAGGATAACAAGCCCATGTTCCAAAGCCAAATCTGGCCCATGTTTTATTTATTTCTATTTTTCTATTATGTTTTATTTTATTTTTGGAATGAAATAACGTGAGGTGAGTGTTTTCTTTCTAAATGGGTGATATGAGACTTTTTATGGTTACTTTTTGAAATTAAAAATAAAAAAATCATTCCACAGAGATAAATTCCTACACTAAAAGCAGTTGCAACCATTTCATCCGGGTACTGTGTAGGCAATCGGTTCCGTTTTATCCAAATCTAGTATTTGGCCAAAAATCATTGAAAAAGTCAATAATTCGTTGGCCCAGGTGGTTGAACTGTCAATCCGTTCAATAATTTTGACCGTTTTTTATTTTTTAATTTTTATAATTTATTTGTTAGAACGAACTATCCGTTTGAATCGGATGATCGGACCATCGACCCAAAAACCGATGGCCAAAATGATTCCATTTTCGAATGATTTTTTAAAATGTTGAGGTAGGCTATAAGGTGGGTTTTAGTATTTACTAGACTCTATAGGATATATTGCCTTTTCTTTTCTAAATCCTACTAATAAATGTTGCAGAAGATGGCAATTAGAATAATTGATGTTATTTAAATATAAATTGTTGTAATCAAAGTTCAAAATTTTGATACAGTACATCCCATGTGTCATATTTTTGGGTTTTGATACACCTGTTTACAGGTGTTTTGAGACCGTTTTTTTAATAAAAATATGCATAAATATCTCCTCAAAATCTAATTTTAAAAAAAAACTAAAAAATATAAAAACCGCATGTATCTAAATACGCCTCTACATATATGTGGGCGTATTAATACTTTGAACTAGAAGTTTAAAACAGGCCGTGGGAAAACTTAGGGGGTCGTGCTAAAGCTATTTATCTAAATAAAATTGACAAAAAACTTAAAATTTTAAATTTATATGAATTTTGATGTATACAATTGTTTATATATACAATAATTAAATAAATTATTATAATAAAATTAAAAAAATATTATTTTATTAATATATTTTGTACTATATATTATTATATAATATTATATAAATATATATATATATATATAATATAAATAATATAATTGAGCTGTGTTGCGGGCCATGCTGGGCTGGGCTACAGGCTGACTATGCCGGTTTAGCCTGTGAACCTAAAACCTTAGGCTAGCATGGCTTGCATGATCATGTCGGGTCTGGCACGGTCCATGGATTGTCATGCCGAGCCGGCCCTAATTTTTGCTTGGCCGCGGGCGGTACGGCCCAATTTACTCCTCCACTCTAAATTTGGACTATGGCCCAATTTACACCTCTACTCTAAATTTGGACTTGTAATATATACAAAATGATTCTAATCTTAGTAATTTTTTTTCAACAAAAGAGAAGTAGAGATACACAACTACACAAGGGAAAAACAAAACAAAAGGTAGCTCAAACCATTGAATGTGGAGCCCCCTCATTCATTAAATATAGAATAAAAAGAAAAAATTGGTCCAACATTTCTGTTACCCACTACAATTAAGTGAAGGGGGCTGTAATTTGAGATTTCTGAGATGGAGAGTGCCGTCTATAGCCAAAATCCCAAACACTACACATGGACGTGAATGGTAGCACGAGCCCTATTTAATCCCATATCTCTATATTCTACACCTTACACGGATTGGATCCTCTTCTTGTATAATGACCAAAATGGCCCCAGGATTCCACCTACCCCAAATCAAGTCATGGCACATTGGCACTTTCGGCAGCAGTGTTTTTGCTTCAGCTTGATGTATAATCCAGCTCATTTCTTTACCGAAAATTATGAAAAAAGAAAAAGAAAAAGAAAAAGAAAAAGAAAATCCTACGTGAGGCCCACATATCGATCCGTGCAACGCAGGAACAGTTGTTTATTTAACAAGTGGGGCATATCCCTATATGATACCCTCCTCCGCTCACACCCATTTCTCCGGCTGCCGCAAATGGCATGCAGTCTCGACTTTATTAATCTCTGTTTGGGTCAAAATGAAGATTCATTATCATGTCGTAAGCGTAGATGGTGTGGAAAGAAGAAAGTGCAGCCAGAAGAAAGCTGCCATCATTTCTCTAACCTCGTTGTGCGCTTATCTTTCCCATCTAGTCTAGGTTAAAAGATGCTTTAGCTTTTTGTCGCTGCGACGCGCTACCTCAATCTTACGCTGTATCGTTGTATGACTATGACTATGAGTCTATGACCATGGACTATGGTATAGCTGCTGCCTGCTAGTCTTAGAGTCTAGAGGAGTAAAACTGTAAATTGCAAAAAGGTAGACCTCCCATTTATTCTAAAAACTTGAAGCCCAGTTCTTACTACTTCCAACCACTGCATAGTGCATAGCGACTAGCGAGAGCATCCAATGCTTGCATTTAATGGGCCTTACTTTTTTAATTGCGTGAAATAATGGGCCCTAGTTAAGATATCCGGTAGGGCCCAGAAAAAGTATGGATAATGGATGTCCCGCCCATGTGCTACGTATCAAAACCGGGATGAATGAGTGAAGAACCTCCACATATTCTTTTCCACTTTTCTATTTTTCCGGCTGACATCATTCCTTCGTCGCGTGGTGCAGGGATGGGGGACCCCATCCTCTGCAGGACCAGCCTGGAAAACCGTGGTCGGCTGATTGCCGTCGAGTTTGTCGACGGCCGATCAGCTTGCCCCGGTTAAAAAACAGGCAAAGTACAGTAGAACAACCACCACCACCACGATAAAAAAGCCCCCGCGTTAAAGTAAAAAACAAGTCAAAATCCCTGACACGACAAAAGAGAATAGAAAATAAATAAATAAATTTGACCAATAAGATCTCATACTCACACTTGTTAGATAAATTTCGAACTCCACACCTTTCGCCACCTCACAGACACGTGCGTCCTCCGCTAGCGTCTTCCTAAAGACGACTACCACATGCTACGTAACTTAATCAACGATCTCAACTCTTTACACGTGGCGCTGATCTAGTTTGTTCACTCGCAAAGCATCTTTAGTAATCATTCATCATTCATTTCTATAAGCGACAAGTTTTACTACTTTACTCCCAGTGGTAAGGTATTAAGGTAGCTCTAGTCTTTATTATTCTCATTCTGTCCACGCGTGTCAATCTCACCCTCAATATTTTAAGAAATCAGAAGTAACAGATCAGTACGATAGGAAGGTGTATGGTAAATTTAGCGCGAAGCCGCGAAGTTCAGTAACAACTTTTGCTCTTCTTTTTCGTCGTCGTTATTTACTTTTGTTTTGTCGAAAATGATAATATCGCGTTGCGTAAAAGATAAAGCTTATAGTCCGTCCGATCATTGGGACACACAAACACACTACTTTCCTCTCCTCTCAAATTCCACTAAAAATGTGTATGGAGTTCATCATCTAGCCATTCCACTTTAGTTTGGACTTTGGACTCTCTCTCTCTCTCTCTGAGTTCCAGAGTATGGCGAGAGCCCACCAAAGTCTAGTGTGCCTCGTCGGCCTTTTCTTGGCATTGCAGGCGAACTTGCTGCCGTCGAGGGCTACAGCGACTCTGACAGCAATCAGCAAAGCGCAGATCGAGTGCACAATGTGCGCAGCTTGCGACAATCCATGCCAGCCAATTCTCTCCCCGCCGCCTCCGGTACCACCATCTCCTCCTCCGCCGTCGCCTCCGCCGCCGTCTTCCACATCCGAATGCCCACCACCGCCGTCGCCCCCGAGTTCCGGCACTTATTACCCACCTCCCTCGCAGCCCACGTACATGTACGGGTCTCCGCCGCCGCCGGGTGGTGGTGTCATAGGAGGAATGGTTTATCCTCCGCCGACCAGATACTACCCGGCGCCGCCACCTCCCAACCCAATTGTACCTTACTTCCCATTTTATTATCACAACCCTCCTCTCGCTCCTCAGTCCTGGTCCAACTCCGTCCAGTTGAAGGCCCCTATTATTTTCTCATCTAGTCTTCTTTTCATTTGTCTCTGCTTTCTTTAGGAAGATAGAAACCAAAAAGACCCATAAATAATAATTCCGTCAGACTTGCAGATCTACAATCTCGCATGGTGGAATAGAGTTTGGGAGTTCCTTAGTCTCTTAAAGTGACCCCTCTTTTATGATGTGGATATATATTCCCCAAGGGAGCAAGAAGAAGATGAGGGTTTCGGTCTAGCTAGTTGCACAGAGTAAGAAATTAAGAACCTGTCTCCATCTCTCTGTAACTCTCACTCGCTTTCTCTTTGTCTTTCTCTTTCTTCATGCCAGAAACTGATCTGTAATTGGTCTGATTAATTTGTAATCTATTTCTTTTCTCTTATAATTTATGCCATTGTTATCAAAGAAAATAAGGAAAACTAGCAATTCTTGTTACATTTATTTAGGTGTTAAATTAAATAATTATTTCACTACCAAGAGAAATTGTATGTGCTCAAGTGACGATGTTAAATTATTTGTTCCTTTTACAGACTTAAGGCCTTTTTTTCTCTCTTTTTCATCGTTAAAGTGGAAATTAAGGTGATTCTTTTTTCCTTTTGACATTGTTTTGGGAAAGCCGAAAGCGTATGGTGGTGGTTGTGGGAGATGGAATGGAATGAGGATTTGGGGACCCTCCAATCCACCGACCCACCATGTGAGGTGGGAATTGGGATTCTGAAAATTCGCAGCAAAAGGAGTAATTGAGGATAAGACCTCGGTGACTCCACTATTATTATATAGAGTATATATTTACTGCTTAGATTTCTGGACTCACTCAAGAGAGTCATGGATCGATGGAGGGAGGGTGCGTGGAACGCTGAGGTGGCTTGAATTTGCCTAGTGGATGTCTATCTGTATCTACAGGTAGAGGATATATCATATATGGAGTGTTGTAGATAGGTTCAGAGAAAGGGCGAAAGAGTGGATGGGGATGGATGGATGATGCTGACTGCTGACCCGGCCCCAACCTCGGCACCCATCTGTATCCCCTAAGGTTTAGCGTTTAGCAAATCGACAAAATTTTACCTACTGTTTGGAAAGATTGAAAAGACAACTTTACCCTTGAATTTTAATTCAATTTCTCAAAATATAACGCCATCTTTGGAAAGCTTCTTCAGATTATGTCGCATTAACCCAAACTGTTTTGGATCAGTTCACTCCCACGCCATCTTCAAAGGTTTCTCCCCAGTCCCCTCCACTCAACCTGTATTGGCCAACACAACATCTTTGGCCGTTTCTCCTTTCCACTTAGGGGTGCAAATTTGAATTTGGATCTATTCGATTCGAGAATAACCGATCTGATGTATATTATATATTTATAAATATAAATATATAATATATATATGTTATTTATTTGTAAATATATTTTTATATTATATTTTATATATTTGTTATATTATTTATTTTTTTATAAAAAACATGTATATATATGAGGAGAATAATTGAAATATACTTGTATTTTTATTTTTATTTTAAACACATAGTATAATGTCAGCGTGCCCCCACGCTTAATTTTTACACCTCAATTCCCTTTTGACCATTCACCTCCCATAAAAAGGGACTTAAGTTTTTGGGGCATTGACAGAAGGATACATCAAAATATTGAAAAATCATATTAGATAATCATAATAATGCCACTGACATTCTTCATACAAAATTTATGTATTGCCCCACCCAAAACACATAGATGGCACACGATTGACAAACTAGTGATGCAATCTAGGCGTGGGCCTATTTTTGAAACCAAACTAATCCTATCAGTTTTTGGAAAACCAGTAACTAAAATCAAAATGAAGCCAATCGATTAACCAGTTGGCCGGTTTGGTTCATCAATTTTTTGATTTTTTATTAATAATATATCACAAAAAGCAAATAAAAATATAATAAAAGATAGAAATATATAATTTTATATTTTAAATAATAAACAATATATTATATATTGTAAATATATATTTATATATAATGCATATATATTAATTTATAATATATAAAAGTAATATATATATATATATATATATTATGAATGGCTTCAAGAATATTTCTGAAATTTTCTAAGGACAATATTTACCCCTCTATATTTAAATTTAATGATAAAAAAATGACGGCAAATAGGGTAATTGGTTCTTGATATTAAATGAGTTGAAAAGAGGTAATTTAA